>JARYHS010008074.1:8543509-8701189 GCA_031002005.1 Vandiemenella viatica | reverse complement strand
AGGAATAATCACGATACTGGCCAATTATAAGGCTGCAGGGCCGGACAATATAAGAAACGAACAGCTAAAACGATTACCGATAAAAGGGATAGTACTACTCACGAGAATAATCAACGCATCAATGATTACCGGCTACTATCCTGAGTCATGGAAAACGGCGAGGATTGTGGCAATACCAAAAGTGGGGAAAGATCATACAAAACCTGAAAATTACCGACCCATTAACCTCCTTAGCGCCACATCAAAGGTTATGGAAAGGGTTGTCTACAAGAGGATAGCAGCAAATATATGGTAAAATAAAACAATAAGAAAAGAACAACATGGGTTTCAACCAAAAACATCTGCCGTAACACAACTCCTACACCTGGTGGAGGAAACAGTGGGAGCATTCAACAAACGAAAATCCGTGGCGGCCGGCTTTTCTAGATATAGAGAAAGCATATTACAAAGTGTGGAAGGATAAACTAGTCGTGAAGATGGACACAAACACGAATATTCCCCGGTGCTATACAAAACTAATAGGTAACTTCCTGAAACAAAGGCAATTCTATGTGACTGTAGATGGTCAACAGTCAACAAAACAAACGATGAGAGAAGGAATACCACAAGGAGCAGTACTTTCACCGACCCTGTTTAACATTTATGTGAACGATATCCCGTGCCCGGAGAACGTTTACATCGCTCTATTCGCAGATGATATTACTGTCTTTACCATAGGATACAGTCACGAAAACAATATCAAATGACTACAACGGGCTCTCAATAAAATATTCCTATGGTGCCAGAATAACAAAATAACAATAAACCCTGGTAAATGTGCGGCAGTATATTTTACAAAAAAGAGACCAGACTTTGATCACCTCCCAAGAATAATAATAGC
The DNA here is from genome assembly GCA_031002005.1 of Vandiemenella viatica. Lineage (NCBI taxonomy): Eukaryota > Metazoa > Arthropoda > Insecta > Orthoptera > Morabidae > Vandiemenella > Vandiemenella viatica. Next base: position 8,700,309 of record JARYHS010008074.1, on the reverse strand, counting down.
AGCACAAACAATCCCATGGGTAATAGAACACCGTTACCTAGGAATTATACTTGATCACAAATTACTATTCCATCTGCATATAAGAGATCGATTCAAAAAAAGTCTCGCAGTGATTTTAAACCTCTTTCCAGTCCTGCGTAGCGGAGAACTGATGGTTGAGACTAAACTAATAATCTACAAAACAGTAATAAGACCGTTTATGTTGTATGGATGCCAAGTCTGGGGAGCTGCAGCGAAATCAAACATTGAAATGCTACATGCGATTACAAAACAGATGTCTTAGGATGATATTAAATGCACCAATATTTAGCACCAACCAAACAATTACATGACCTAACGGGACTGCCTACAATTAAAGAAGAAATATACCACCAGAGCATGAACTTTTATACCAGGCTATACCAAAACAGGAACAACAATGATGATAGGCTGAAAGAACTCGGCACCAAAAGACCCAAACCCTGGCATAAATATAAACTACCCCGCAGTACTATTGAATTAGAATATAGTAACTCGTAAAAATTAGAACAAACAAATAAATAAATAAATACATAAATAAGGGGGTTTCTATTAAGGCCGTACCGCAAGGTTAGGCCAAAGCAGGTTTATCCCCGAAGCGAACAACAAACAGTGCCCCCCCCCCCAAAAAAACTTGTACCAAACCAGTAAAACTGCTCAAGGTAGTGGGACTGTAGTATAACGACCGCTGAGGTCATTTAAAAAAAAAAAAAATAGCCGGAGTCAGTTCGCTCCGTGCTTCTGTACTGTGACAAATGTTAATAAAGCTTCGTTGCCTTAAAGTGAGTGTTTCGTCTACGACCCCGCTACGCCCCAGGATTCTGAATTTGGTTTACTACGTGACATTATTTTGGTGGAGACGCCGGGTAGATCATCGTGACCGCTAAAATCTACAAAAACACCGTGGCCCCAATCAGACCACGAGAGAGCCGTCGTTTACGAGGCGAGAAGCCAGAGTACGAGTCGTATTCAACTGATTGGAAGCCGTCAGAAGGAGAAGGACGACGATGACGCCGACCGCCTGCCAGCACATTCGTCATCCGGCATTATTTTCAGGCGACGACAGCCAAGACCCAGGCAACTGGCTGAAAGGCTACAAACGTATCGCTAAATTTAACAACTGGGACGATACAGTGTGCCTGGAAAATGTATTTTTCTACCTCGAAGGAACTGCCAAACAATGGTTCGAAAATAACGAAGAGAAACTGACTAGCTGGGCAGCATTCCAGAAAGAACTACAGGCATTCTTTGGAGACGCACAACGGCAGACACGCCATGCCGAAGAGAAACTAAAGTGTAGAAAGCAGCGCCAAGGGGAAACGACACAGTCATACATACAAAGTGTTTTGGGGCTGTGTAAAATAGTCGACCCCACAATGAAGGAAGAAGATAAAGTAGCACACCTTATGAAAGGCGTCGCCGAGGACATGTACCAAACGTTGCTGCTGAATGAAATTTCCACAACGGACGACTTTATTAAGTGTTGCCAATACATTGAGACGATGCACCAGAAAAGAATTGGACGAAAGAAGTTTGAGAGATTACCAAACGTCGTATCAATGGCCGCAGTGGAAGAGGACGCAGATATTAGAGACATTATTAGAAAAGTAGTGAGAGAGGAAGTGGAAAGGGCGATAGGAATGTATGTCGAGCCAAAAAACTGAGACTCTGGAGGAAATAATAAGGGAGGAGGTAGAACAAACGCTGGCGCCCATCTCTTATCGTGCAGCCCCAACAAAAACTGTTAGACAGCCGAGACCAAAGAGAATTTCTGCCACTGCGACGCAACGCAAGGATCCTCCAAACTTTCCCAGGGAAACCGACGTCTGGAGAACGCGGGACAACCAGCCGGTATGCTTTTACTGTGGGCGACCGGGACATGTAGTACGCTACTGCCGAGAGAGACGGAAGATATTTAATGATGCCCACGAAAGGAGATTCGAAGCACGTTTCAGACCCCAGGACGACAATGAAGATCAAGACGTAACTTATGAACGACGTAGATCACTGTCGCCGCAGGCTGGTCGCTTCAGAAGACAGTCGCCGACACGCCGATCAGGATCTCCGTCACCGTTAAGACGCTCCAGCCAGTCTCCTAGCCGCCGCAACCTGGAAAACTAAAAGGTGCGACCTTCCTTGGAGGTGAGGCCGCTCTAGGGAAAAATCCTCCGCCGCCGATCATTACGAAAATGTTGGCAAATTACGTTGAAATCCTCATGGATGGTCAACCAGCTCATGCTCTTGTGGACTCTGGGGCATCTTTCTCGGTTATTTCGGAGAATTACCGGCGCCAGTTGCGGAAGACTATGTTCGTCGACAACAGAAAGGTTGTGCTCAGGGTTGCTAATGGGAATCATGTACAACCTACAGGAAGGTGCACTATTCGTGTCTCTATAAATGGCCACGAGCAGCCCTTTGAGTTCGTTGTGCTACAAGAATGCAGTCATGATGTCATACTTGGTTGGGACTTTCTGAAGGCCTCACAAGCAATTATAGACTGTGGTCGCTCGAAGATTTTGCTAGACGATGTGAGAGTTGAGGAGGGGGAAAACAGTCCTTCCCATGCCTGGAAAGTTTGTGTGCTGGATGACGTCATAATTCCTGCCACCAGTATTTCGAAGGTAACTGTCATGTGTCATACGCCACGTACTTGTATGGACCTCCTAGTGGAATGCAATAGGAATTTACCACTGGAGAAAGATTTGTTCATCCCTGCATCCGCCGTCTCATTTGAGAACGGAATTGGTGAATTGTGGGTAGTCAACTGCTGCAAGGTGCCACATATTCTCACAAGGCGCCAGTGTATAGCATACGCCGAGACGTTAATTGAAGGGCATCTGAGTGTCATGGAAACCTTTTGCGAAGAACCCACAAGTGTGAATGTAACGGAAGCAACGAGACTAAACATTCAGTCCCGACTCTCGCCGGATTTGACTAAGGAACAACAGGAAAAGCTATTCGCGGTTCTTCAGGAATTCTATGAATGTTTCAGTCCACAGCTGAAGAGCAAGTCGACCCCATTGAAGGTACAACATCGAATTGACACTGGCGACCATCGACCTATCAGCCAAAGACCGTATCGAGTTTCAGCAGCGGAGCGCCGAATAATTCAGCAAGAAGTAGAAAAGATGTTGAATGACGACATCATTCGGCGGTCTCAGAGCCCATGGTCATCGCCGGTAGTGATCGTGAGAAAGAAGGATGGCCACTGGCGGTTCTGCGTCGATTACCGACAGCTCAATAAGGTGACTAAAAAAGATGTTTACCCTCTTCCGCGAATTGACGATACGTTGGACTGTCTGAAGGGAGCTAAGTTTTTCTCGACTATGGACCTACACTCAGGATACTGGCAGATAGAGGTAGACGAAAGCGATCGAGAGAAAACTGCATTTATTACCCCCGATGGCCTGTATGAATTTAATGTAATGCCATTTGGTTTGTGTAATGCGCCAGCAACATTCGAACGTATGATGGATAATCTTTTACGTCATCTGAAGTGGATGATGTGTCTCTATTATTTAGACGATGTTATAGTGTTCTCCGAAACCTTCGATGAACACGTGAAAAGACTGAGAGCTGTTCTTATGTGCCTGAAACAAAGTGGCTTGCAGCTCAACCCAAGAAAGTGTCTTTTCGGAGCTAAAGAAATAAAAATACTTGGGCATCTTGTGTCAGGTGAGGGTGTGCGGCCAGATCTCGACAAGGTGAGATATATAACGGAATTTCCTGTTACTAAGAATACCAGTGACGTCCGGAGCTTTCTTGGCCTATGTTCCTACTATCGACGCTTAATAAAAGACTTTTGTATGAAAGCCAGGCCGCTCCAAGAATTGCTAAAAAGTGGTGCTAAATTCCTCTGGGGTAGATCTCAACAAGATTCTTTCCTCATTTTGCAAAAGGCTCTGACGACTGACCCTGTGCTTGGGCTGTATGATGAGAAAGCGCCTACGGAGCTGCATACAGACGCTAGTGGTTATGGAATTGGCGCTGTATTAGTACAGATTCAGGATGGGAAAGAGAAGGTAATAGCCTATGCCTCTAGGACTCTCAACAAAGCCGAAAGAAACTACTCAACAACAGAACGTGAGTGTCTTGCTGTCATATGGGCTGTCTGCAAACTCCGACCATATCACTTTGGACGACCATTTACAGTTGTAACAGATCACCATTCACTTTGTTGGTTAACAGGCCTTAAGGACCCATCAGGACGACTTGCCAGGTGGGCATTACGTCTTCAAGAATACGACATTAGTATAGTCTACAAAAGTGGAAAGAAGCACCGGGATGCGGACTGTCTCTCGAGGAATCCAGTGGAGGAACAGCAAGAGAATGAAGAGAGTACTGACTGTCTCGCTACTCTTCGCGATCTCTCTGAGGAACAAAAGAAGGACGCCACATTGTTGCAAATTAAACTTGCCTTAGATCGCTCAGAGGATGTGAATGGAGAATTGAAGATGATAAATGAGTTACTTTACAAGAAAAACTTTGACCCCTTTGGAAATAGATGGCTTCCAGTGATTCCCAAGCACATGCGCATCGAAATTCTTCAACATTTCCACGACGCGCCTACAGCGGGCCATTTAGGGTTTATTAAGATTGATGACAGAATCCGGAATAGATTTTTCTGGCCAGGATTATTTAGAAGTGTTCGTCACTATGTTTCGCACTGTCGAGAATGCCAGAGAAGGAAGACAGTTCCTAAGAAACCACCTGGACGACTTATACCAATTACGCCTGCAGAAACGCCTTTCCAGCGCCAGTATTGACTTACTCGGACGATTCCCGACTTCTACCAGTGGCAATAAGTGGATTATCGTTTGTACTGATTATCTGACTCGATTCGCCATTACAAAACCTTTGAAAACAGCTGAAGCTCCTGAGGTTGCAAAATTCATTGTGGAGGACATTTTATTAAAACATGGGGCCCCAAGCTCAGTGATCACGGATCGAGGGAAGGTCTTCCAGTCGAGACTTGTGGACGAGATCAACCGTCGATATAACATCACACATCAAATGACGACTGCTTACCACCCTCAAACTAATGGTCTAATGGAACGTTTCAACAAAACACTGGCTGACATGCTCTCCATGTACGTGAGTGTCGAACAAACCAACTGGGATGAGGTGCTGCCTTTTGTGACGTTCACCTACAATACTGCCAAACAAGACACAACCGGATTTACGCCATTCTTTCTGGTACACAGGACGTGAAGCAACAACGACCATGGACACTGTGTTCCCGTTCTATCCTGACGACGTGAACAACGATTACATCGCCAAATTAGTAACAAGGGCTGAGGAGTGTCGGCAGTTAACTCAGCTCCGCACACTGCAGGCTCAAGAGAATGACCACCGGAGGTATGATGCAAGTCACCGTTCTGTTTCATACCAACCTTGCGACCTCGTCTGGATATTTACTCCCATCTGTAAGGTTGGCCTGTCTGAGAAGCTCCTCAGATGTTACTTTGGATTATACAGGATTGTACGAAGGTTGTCTGATGTCACTTATGAAGTCGAGGATTTCGATCCACATTCAAAACGACGAAAGGTGAGAGACACAGTTCACGTGCTGCGACTGAAGCATTACATGGACCCTTCGAACCAGAGTAGACTAGACGATCCAGCATTCTTCAGTAAACCGAAGGGCCCCAAGAGCTGTACGTCTCTTCCGGGCTCGAAGACATCGACGACTAGGGATGTCACCGCCCATCAGGAACCAAGGCGCGCGGGACCTACGCCTCACTCCATGACCAGGGCAACGTAACATCGGGACGCTGTTCCCTTAAGGAGGGAGCAATATTGCACATCAAGTGGATCAGGCCACGAAGAAGGAAAGACTGTCGTAGCGTAGTGGTTACGCTAAGAGACTGTGGGACTAAAGGTCGTGGGTTCGAATCCATTAAGTGCTGTAAAATATTAATTTCTTAACTTTGTGTAAATCGTTCTGGAATATTCTTGTTGTTACTAGTGTTAATGTTCTAGACTGTTCTTCATCACTCGTATAAGCGATACTCCTTTCTAGCCGGAGTCAGTTCGCTCCGTGCTTCCTTACTGTGCCAACTGTTAATAAAGCTTCGTTGCCTTAAAGTGAGTGTTTCGTCTACGACCCCCCTACGCTCTAGGATTCTGAATTTGGTTTACTACGTGACAATATTACAAAATCTGAATTTTATATATGTTACTTGGGCTACTATTAAAAAATGTTTCCTAAATAGCCAGACAATTTCAAAGGTTATTACACTCTGCCAGAAATAGTTCAATGTCAGCTGTAGGAGCGAGCGCGTAGGCAATAGATATGTAAGAGAGTTGCGTTTTTTGGATAACCCAGTTATATTGTAATTATTTATGAATTAATAATGAAATTTTAATTAATTACTTATCATAATTTTAATATTAGTAAAATTAAATTAAATTTAGATATTTTATTAAAATTTTATTGATTGTTACAAATCTAATAATTACAAAATTGTCTCAGTAATAAAAAAAATTGATGAATAGTTCATTAATAGTCATAGAAAAAGCTTACAAAAAATTGGGAATATGATTTAATAGAGATATCATCGGTTTTATGTATATACAAAATAGATTTATTCATTGTTATCATTGTAGTCGATACTTCCAATTTCGTCATCACTATTACTATTTTCCAAGTAATCAGTATTTCAAATAATGGATACACAATTTGCTCGAAGAAATGGTTGTAATAGTTCACTTTTACTAGGTGGTAGATTGCTTGCATCGAAACTCTGTAATTTTTTTAGGTCAAAAGATTCATTAATATCTGAGACCGTATATGTGTTGAAGAATATTTGGAGACGGCCAGCGTTAACGTCAATAATTATTCCAGCAACATTATATACGTCACATGAAAATTTTTGTACAATTTGAAAGATTTTTTGTTGTTCGTTCTCGTTTGTCACTATTTTCAAATAATCCAATGTCTCCAAACTTGAGAAAAGCTTCCTGATATTCTTGATTCGTTTTCAATATTTTGTATTATAATCACATCCTATGATTGCATTAGATCCAGGCAGGTTTTTACCCCAATTTTTGGAGGATCTTTGATAGGCCTCCATATCTTAAATTTTTTCCAGTGCCTCCAAGTATCCAAACATGGTAATCATTTTGAAGGTGATGTATATGACCGAGCATTATAGCAACAACATCAATATCGATATTTCTGATCACTATATTTGCTTGATAGTCGATGTTACATGTATGATAGATCACTTTATTTTCTGCTTCTTCATGTTCTGGGCATGATAATTCATCAACATGCGATACAACGTTATTGGACTCATTAAAAATGTAAGAATGACACTGCCCGATTTTATTTACAATGAACGGCACCATTTCATCAGTAGCCCAATGTATGATCAATAAATTAACAAGAGCCTGTTTAAAGTATTAATTTTTTAATTCTTTTATAAAATCACTCGGTCGAACTTGATCAGTTCCAGTTACAGTGTACACCACTTGTGTTGATTTCAACCGTTGGGAACGTTTATAAATTTTGATCGATATTGGTCGAATATCACGTCAATTCACAACGCATGCAATTGAGTAACCATTTGTAAATATTTTGGCAACATCTTTTATCGTGTCCAACAGAAAAAAACATCAATTTTTAGTACATCCATATGAGGTGGTGGCTGATCCTGGCTCTCTTTTTCTAGACACTTTATCAGTTCGTCAGTTTTATCGGTCTTGCGAATAGTCCCATCTAAATGGCACATTGACAGAGGCACTGGAGTAATGGGTAAGATAAAAATTTTGAAATATCTACATTATAATCTATCGAAATTCAGCCATACTTCCAAATAAATCTCGTTGAATTTTAACCTCTTGAACCTTACCACCCGCTTTCTTCTTCTTCTTTTGAAAAAATATTAATACATGTGCTTTTCATACTTCTTTCAAATCTGTTAATATCTGTTAGTCATTCAGAAATGAACGTTTTACGTTTACAGTTAACATTTTTTTCAATATTATGAAGGAATTCTTCTACCTGATATGACGCAGATTTACCTGAAGAAATATTAATTAATTGTTCTTCTGGTACTCCGAAACTAAAGGGATCAACGAACTAATCAAAGGTGGTGATAAATTTTCTCACTTTCTTGATGCTATTTTGAATGTTACATGTATTCAAGTCTGCTGAAATGTCTTGGTCTGCTTGTAATCCTAATTCATGAAAAACATGACTTATTATTGTTGATCTCACATCATAGTTTCGGGCCCATCGTTGACGTGCCGAAATGAAATTGGTAAGGTATATAACACCTGTAAGCCTTCTACAATTATAGTTTGTTCTAATACCAAGTTGGAAGGTTGTCTTGAAAACTGTTTGGTGGTCCTTTTAATTCCAAAGCAACTCAATTTGAATTCTTCATGTAAGTCAGGATGAGTTTCTGCAACTTTTAGCAAATTATCATAATATTTACGAGTCCCCTCGAGCATAGTTTTGTTGATTACATGTAAAAAATATATTTATAATTTTAAGCAATACTAATTTAAAAAGTTCCAAAGCATCTGTCCGAATGCTTCGTGATAGGCTTAATTAATGATGTGTGAGATTAACGTAAATAAAATAAAATTGTGGAGTTTTGCCTCTATCGCCATTTCGAGTTTGTTGTTTGTATATACCGTAGTCATTCATTAATTCCTTCAGTTCTCCATTTCCTGTTTGAAATTAAAACATTTCTGTAGTTTTTTTACTTCTTGTTTCATGTCATCTATCAATCTTTAATTGTAAAAATTATTTAAAATGTATTTTCTAATCCTAATGCTATCAAAGGATGTAGTCTGTTGTAACGGTTGAAGTGTTTTCGATCAAGAAATCCATTCAATGATCAATTTGCCAGCAAATTACTTTCAACCATTACATTGGTTAAGCCACAGTTACTTATGATTTTACCTACTGTTTTAAAATAAGCCATCATAATTTGAAACGGGCAAAATGTATAAATAAGTTATTAAATCTGGGTTTTTCCGTATCTTCGATTTGCAACGCTAGTTTTGCTACCGCGAGATCGTATGTAACCTGTTTCAGCTACTTTTTTACTTTGATTCATGGTTTCCAGAACTATGGATGTACTAGTAGCTGATGCATTTATTGGAGTTAAATAGGAAATAAACCGTTGCGGATTATTATCATCAATTTTACCCACATGGGAACAAGAGGTAATTCCAAAGCAAGACTAATCATCCAGATATTATCTATTTCACAATATAATTGCAAATTGGTAGGAAGTATATTTTCCATTTCATCAACTGTTAAGTGTAAATCATCTTAGGTTTTTTAGGCTGAGGAATTTGTTCTATAGATGAGGCTCCTTTTTCTTTTATTTTTATCTGCCGAATTTTCATCATTATTTGGAACTTGTGTTACGGATATTTTGGATTCTTCTGTAGTGCTTGAGTCAATGTTTTGGTAAATAGTCCCTACCGTGTCGTGTAATGTATCCTTACCACTTCTTGTTTCTGCGAAACGGTCAAAATTGTCATAAGATTCACCAATAAAATATTTAACTGACTTTTTAAGACTAAATTTTTCCATAGGAGAATATGTTGCTTCTATTTCTAGTTCTTCAAATCCTTGATAACTTATACAATGTCCATATCTGTTAATAATATCAACAATCTTTTTACTATTTGATAACCTTTTTAAAGTCATACCCAATATGATGTGTTTTGACAGCTTTATTTGACTGTTATGTATTCCATAAACTACACGCTGACAGTATGAACGAACTTGACGAATACACTTTAAACTATTTTTCCGTCTTTGGTTACAACCTCCAAGAAGAGTAGAGTAAAAGTTTAATAATTCTTGTGGTAATGATACTTCAACTGATACTGAAATATTCTGATTAGATAATTTTTTATTATCTATTTAGTAGTATTAATTTTATTAAAATTAATGCAACTATTGTCAAATATTTTGTCCAAATACTGTAAAACCTGTAGCTCTCAGATATTTAGGTGCTAATACTTTTTTGTAACTGACATTAATGAATTTAATGTGCCTATGAAATACTTTCATTATTTTATCTTCCAAGTGTTCTTCTGTATTCTTCTTCTGGTTTCTACCAGTTACGGATGTTGGTAATCATCTTTGCTGTCTTGTCTCTATTGATTGAGGCTCGGATTAGCTCTGTAGTTGTCTTGGAGGTCCACGTTCTCACGTAGCCAGGTAGATCTTCTTCTACCAGTAGTTCACTTTCCTGGTATTTTCCCCAAGAGAACAGATTGCAGGAGTTCATAATGGCTATTGTTCCTCATGATGTGGCCAAGGTACTGATGCTTCCGTGTTTTTACGGTGGTCAATATTTCCATATATTTTTTTCATTTTACGAAGCACTTCAGCATTTGTGATGTGGTCTGTCCATGGTATTCTCATCATTATTCGATATATGTAAGCCATTTAACTTCTGCCTCATTACTTCCACACGATGGTGACGATACAGAAATACAGTGTGTAGCGATAATTTTGTCTGAACGCAATATGCATATAGCAACTTCTTTGAAAATAAAACTACCATCGATCTTCGTGAAGCCCTGTGCGTCCAGGAAGGTGGTCGGCATGATAATGGTTAGAAAGACTGGATGCTGCTTAGTTTTATGTCAGCTTACGCATAACACTGGTTAGAGGTACATATCCTACTACACGAGCGTGCAAGATCAGGCAGTATGCAGCGGTGGAGGTAGGAAATTCTCACTGCTATCAAACTCCATACGAATGTCCACAGGTCCGGTTTTAACAGACTCATTTTGATGTGAACAGTCTATTACGGCGATAGGGGTAGTTTCTATAAAGTCTATAAAGTTTTAATAGCGGCGAAGGATGGTCTCACTCGTAGTAAGGCTGTTGGAATCTTGCATACATGTCATACAACAATGTGGTTCGGTTTTTCTTAAAGTCCAAATTCATATTCTCATTTGGATATGCCACATCATTTAGGAACAGTCTGACATTGGCGAGATTGCAGTCTCAAAGATGGCTGCACTGAATTCCGCATTGCGTTTCCTGTTTGTTTGAAATCCCAGAGCCACGAACCTAGGTTTCTCCAATTGTTTTGACGTTTTCAAAGACCAAATTTGAGTCTTACTTAGAAGCAACGGGTACTCCAACAGATCCCAACTTTTGAAATTAATGCGAATTGGTTACCCACTGCCAACCACCTTGAGCAACCTACTTGTAAATGAGGCATCACCCATGCCAGTTTGCTGATGGTGAATTTACTTTCATGAGGATTTGGATTGGCTTGTACATATGAATTTGTATCGTCCCTAGTTCAAATCAGTATTACTTCTTGTTTTAAATTTGCAAGCATCATTTTAAAGTCTTAGAAAAACTCCAAGAGCATACACAACGGTATACATAAATAAAAGTAACCATTTTACCCAATCCTGCATTGATCAACACACCCATATGTGGGGGACTTGCAGAAATAAGCCTTTTTAATATGCTTGTGATACCAACGTTTCTATTTCTGTCAATTTCTGACTCTTCTGATTTCAGTAATCTTCCATTAATATGCAAGTAGCTTTCGCATGGTAGTATATATGTACCTTGGTTCTGAATCGGTATCCGAATTTCGTCATTGTTCTTAAATGTGTCTGGCGTATGCGGCTGGCGACTCAAAAATTGTTTGCGCGTCACCGACTCGTCAAATTCCACACCTCATCCATGATATTTTACTGTATATCCCAACGACTGTAGGAAGAGCACGTTGGAGAAAACTCGTGTAGTGTATGCCCCAGCTTATCGTTGATGCAATTTCATGTACTCTATTCGTATCACGTTAACTTTGAATATCTACACAGTTTAGTCTGAGATATGAAATCCAGGTTTTAACATACATTTTGAAAATCCGAGCAGAGATTCAATTGAGTTTGGTTTCGTGAAGTTTATTTTCACAGGTGTTTGTATCTCACACTTCAGTGAATTGTTGTTTGCTCTAATTACTAGCTTTTCGTTTTTAGTGTGCTGAACGAAATAATTTGCCAAATCGTCAATATCGTAAGATCCTGTGGGTATGACTATCACTTTACCCTTCGTATAATTAAACTGACAATTTGTTTTGTCTAAATTTGGAATCGAATTGTAAGTCTGCAAGTCAAACAAACGGACTGTGTAATCGCCTTTGCTCGAATCTATCGGTGGGAAGTAATCACAGCCCAAAACTGAACTGTTGCCTGACAAGCAGAGTGTCACAGACATGTGTTATCCTGTACAAGGTTCGATCAAGACTGATGTCATACATTTTCATACAGGAACTTTAAACACAAATATCCACATACATGTGTACAAAACTTCTGGTGTTGCTGCACATTGTAAAGTATTCTGTTGCCTGCAAAGTACCGCTGTAATTCCAATGGAGGAGGTAAGTCACCGAAACTGTCAAAATATTTAACAAAGCCGTCTTTGTACTTGATGTAAGCAACCCAGCACTGACCAAGTTCACAATTCCACATTCACATTCACAAATTTTTTGAGGTAGTATATCACGCATGAAAACAACACGAAAATAGGGTATGCGCAAACGCTTTACATGCTTACGTACGAGGGTTGTTTAAAAAATAAGGTTCCCCCAAATTTTTTTAGACACAAGGAATTTTATTCGAAAAAACGATTACACCATTGGAAACGTTGATCTTTAAGCTATTTTTCCACATAGTCCTCATTTTTTTCTATGCATTTTTTCTGTCGAGTAATCCACTTTTGCATTCCCACCACAAAGAAGTCCACCGCAACCCGTTGAGAAACTTGGAAACTTCTTCTTGTAACTCCACGTTCATTTGGAATCGTACACCGCCTAGGTGCTCCTTCAATTTCGGAAACAGATGGAAATCGCTGGGTGCCAAATCGGGGCTGTAAGGGGATGTCATCGTCCGTCAGCGGCTCAATCGACTTTTTTTTAATCCAGACCCATCTTCTCGGTACAGCTTCAAATACAATCCTTTACCCCTCATTGCAAGTATCTCCATCGTTTCGTTGTGCCGTTTCTCCACAGCCAACTGCTTATTTGCCTCTTTTGCTGCTTTAATAGCTTTGCGGATATTAACCATCCCGCCTGCTAAATCACCAGCAGCTGACAAGCTAAAAAATAATGTATTAATGGAAGAATACAATCCTTCTTTTTTTCTTCCGGTTTCTTTTTCTTAATACCCCTACCAAACTTTAACTTGGCACGCATGGCCCTGCTAACCAAGAATGTCACTGCACGTTCATCAAACTTTGCACCTTTAGCCTTCATTCTGTTTGCAGCCTTCTCTGCGAGTATCCGATCTGCTTTAGCTCTATCTGCCCCCTGTGCATAAGCAATGTCGTATTCCCTGCAGGCTGCATCTAGTGGGTTGATACCCTTCTGTCCAATCACCAACCGTTTTTCAAGTTTAGTACCGGGCCACAAAACTGGCATGTAGGTATATGTGACTCAAAAGGCATACTATCGATGAGTTTTTTTAAAAAGCAGCGACCCTTCTTCTTCCTCGTAGGGGGCATTGTTACCAACTAACATACTTTAATTCTTCGCGCGCTTATACATAACCGGAGCAACCACCTAAGTTTGTCAATAAGCGGTTCGTCAAATATTACCCGTGAGTAATGTTGCGTGCTTCCAACACCAATACTAGTCGGAAGAAGAACGGACCTCTGTTCCCTGAGACAGTGAGGGCAATAGCGTGCGGCCCATCAAACTGTGGGAAAACCAATCTTGTGCTCTCGCTGCTGGAACACCCCAATGGTCTTAGATTTGAAAATGTATACGTGTTTTCCAAGACGTTGTAGTATCCAAAGTTACCCATTCAGTATTTGACATTTACAGATAATTAAAGTGTACCTCCTCCAAATGAAGCTCTACCTAATTCGGTGCTTGTGATTGATGATGTTTCGTGTTAGAAGCAAAATAATATACGAGATTACTTTTGCATGGGCAGGCACAGAGGAGTGGATTCTTTTTACTTGTGTTAGAAATACAGCCGGATACCGAAACAGTTGGTCAGAAACAATGCCAACTTGATCGTGCTCTTTAAACAGGACGATATGAATCTCAAACACATTTACAACGACCACGTCAACACCGACATGACGTTCAACGATTTTAAGAACCTTTATGGGTACTGCTGGAACGAGTGTAAACATGGATTTTTGGTTATTGACAAAGACTGCTACATGTATCATGGACGGTATCGCAACGGATTTGATTCATTTTTGAATAAATAGCTGCACACACTGTGTTCTGACATCATTACAAGCATGGATAAGTTTGGGAGAACTTCAGTGACACAGGGCAAGAGAGTGTTGGTGTACCCACCTCAGAACATACTTCTTACCAATGATGGTAACTTGGATTGCCAGGGTAAAATACTCGAACGTGTAGCCAATCCCATCAAAGAAGACGATGCCGTAAATAATCAATTCGTTCAAGCCATACACCGGGATACCATTGATAAATCCTTGCGTATGGTAGTTGAATTGGAGAAAAAACTTTCATACTCGGATGAAAAATGTTCGCTTAAACCGGTATGTATTTACCTTAATGACTGAACTAAAATTAGCGAGTGCCATTACAGTATTACCTATTACCCTTACAGGTGAAGTTATCGATGATGTGTATGTTTCAGAAGGAGGACACAAATATTATAACATTCCAACTGATGGAATAATCGTGACTATGGCTGTACCAAAAGATAAATTCACTAAACTCGACTTGCGTGAATTTAATAAAGACATCCCAGTCATTGTAAAACAACATGACAAGCTTAGTTTTCACTTAACCGACCCTTAGATGTCAACCCCTAAAAAATCTCCAGGTGTTAACAGACTTAAAAAGCCTCACCCTATCGACCGCCATGTGTATGTATTTTTCAAATATAAAATAGTATAGTGAAGAACCCAAAGGTTCATTAGGTGTATAAACATGAACCCAACAACAATTAAACGTGGTATCATAAAGACCAGAAATGCAATTCGACGAATGTTATTGGAACTGAAGACGGGTCATATTGACTCAGAGAAATTTTTCAAGGATTCATTAAAACCTGTGACAGATGCTATGGAAAAGGTTTTCTTACCTCAACGACATATACAGCAGCAGCAGTCTCCTCTCGTCATCAAAGATTTCTTGAAGTCACTAAGTCGAAGTGATCGAGATTATGATTCAGTGTATGGTGTTCGATGGAAGAATGATTCACTAATGATTGGAAACTCACCTGTTACTGTTGGTGAAAATGTTATTTTAATCGATGATAATGAATATAAAAGATCAAGAGGGTTATTAGAATTGTTGTTTTTGAAAAACCCAAAACAGTAAATTGCCGAGGACTTGAAAAGCTATTCTGAAATATTAAACAATACGAGTGCTCAAATAGTAAAATTTAGTCCATCTGATAAAGTTCGGAACTTTGCTGACAATAACAAGTATAAAACCATAATCTCTAAATTTCACCATCAGTCGGGTTCTGGTCTTCTCCCTGTGAAGGAATATGTGTACTGGGACGATCCGAATGAACTCGTCGAAAGATTGAAGTTACTTACCGCATCGACATCAGCAGGACATACGAAATTTTATCAGTGGTTGAAGAACTTTTTGAAAGAGGCATTATATTGTAACATGGATCAAGTTGTGGCAGAACTCCATCGACCAGCAAGAAGAAATTTCCCAAGACGTCATGTAGTAATCAAAGGACTCGATGATCTGTGGCAAGCTGACATTGTGGAAATGATCCCATACTCTCGTAAGAACAGTGGCTACAAGTATATACTGATGGTGATTGATACTTATTCAAAGTTTGCATTGGCTATATCCCTCAAGATCAAGACAGCTAGTGTGGTTGCTGATGGTATGAAGAGAATCCTAAGTATAGGTCGTGTTCCTAAAAACTTATAAACTGACAACGGAAAAGAGTTTTACAATTCAAAGTTCAAGAATCTCATGACTAGCTATGGTATTAATCACTACTCAACATATACTCATCTTAAAGCATCAATAGTTAAACCACTCAAAAGAACTATTAAGAATGCAATGTGGCAAGAATTCAGTAGGCGTGGTTCACATCGGTGGATTGAACTTCTTCCTCAGTTATTGTCAAATTATAACAACAAGTGGCATAGCACCATCAAATGAAACCCTGTGATGTAAAGCGAAATTCTCTACTTTCAACAGTGTACTTCCGTGTGAAGACTACCATACCAGGAAAACTGAAAGTGGTGACCATGTTAGAATGAGTAGGTTTATGGAAAAGTTTGAGAAAGGCTATCTATCAAACTGGTCAACTGAAGAGTTTGCCTTCGGAAAAGTGAAATTATCAAATCCTGTAACTTATTTACTTAAAGATTATCAGGGTAAAGATATTGCAGGAGCATTTTACCAGCAAGAATTATAATTAACAAAACATCCAAATACATTTCTTGTTGATCAAGTAATAAGGAAAAGGAAGAATATGGCATTAGTGAAATAGTTAGGTTTTGATAAATCGCATAACACAGGAATAAATGTAAAAGACTTATTTAAATTATGATTCATCAATAAACATCAGCATATATTTGTTTGTTTTTTTTTCTCCTCATCTATAGCTAAGAAACAGTTTTTGCAATTTTTGTTTGTATAGTTTATCATATAATAGACAAATTTTTTTTACAAAATAGAGACTTTGAGACTATTTTTACAATATATACAACATAGAGACTATTTTACAATATATGATATGTGATACTTAATACTAAATTACAGTGCACCGACAAAACCCATAGAAATATCACACTATTTCCAACTGTTTTGTCACAAATCGACATTAGACAGATGACCAATACTTCATCAACAGCAAATCGACATTAGACAACTTCATCGACAGCTCTTTACACATCATATTTGTCACAATTCCACAATACACAAGTTCATCGACACATCTCATGTTTTTGCACAACTATTTACAAGAGAATAACTATACAATATATTTACATCCCACCCTCCAGTGCACTGTAATATATACACAGGATAAACGCTATATTTAATCTCCATCACACAAATATTTACATAACAGTCCGACACACATATTCACTCTGGTACAGATTTATGCACCGAAGGCAGGGTTCCAATCACATCGGGGTAAATATAGCGCTTATCATCCAATCTAGACAGACCCAGCTTGGATACTTCAACAGTAGTAATTCTATGTAGATTAGACTGAAATCGATGTTGGGTGTGAAACTTAGATGGGGCACCATGTAAACATTCTAAATAATCCTGAATTGTAAGTTTTTTGGTGACGGTGCGCCCCAGACCCTTGGCCCGTCTTGAGGTCTGATTGGTCTCTAGCCGGAACGCGTACATTTTCGACCTAAGACCCGCGAATTCCACAATCAGGGAACCATTCGCCTCATCCTTCATAACCCCAACTACCTTTTCGTTATAGGGGTGTATACCGAAACGATTGCTGGGATTATATCCAGATGTGTCGAATTCCTCAATGTTGCGTTTCATCACTTCATATGGATCACAGCCGTTCACCAAATAGATGAAACTGTCTGTGTCCATATAAAGTAACTTGGGATGTATAAACTGCGGAATGGCGAATTCATAGTGAAATCGATACATCCGCAGTTTAGACAGATCGAGAATGCGCATCCCGACGTAGAGCGGCTTGTTGAAAAGTATCCGCACTTTCGCCATCTCCAGAGCCACAAAGTCTTTCTCCAAAATAGTCATTCGCCTAAAGTGTGGTGAAGCCACATACTTCCGGGCACCGCGGCGGCCCGGCCAACCTGTACACAATTTCACGTCGTGGTGTTTTCTAAGGTTCTCCATTGTTTTTCCGAAAATTGAATCATTCATTAATTTCAAAAAGTGTCTCTCAAATGCTGACTTGGCTGACTGACGAAAACACGTGTTGAGAGAGATGTATTCTTTCAAACATGGTGACTGGTTGAAAGAAATAAGCCGGTGTACCCCGCCCAAATTCATCCCCAAGCCTACACCTTGCTGGAGGAGTCGGTAATGGAAAACTTCCCGGACCTTGTCATGCAGCGTAGTCATCAACTTGGGGAAAGTTGATCCAGGGGTGGCTTTGTGGTATGGGTCTGCTAGATATTCTTGTACATCCTGGGGATTCGTCACGTCTACCTCTAAAACGAAACCCCTAGGCGAGTCGGCCGATACACTCATGAAGTCTATGCTAGCACTCTGCTTGGCCGATAGCCATCGAAACCCTCCAGAGGGTAGATACTTTGACATGGCCCAGCCGTACAGATTGTTTACATCAAAATGCATAATGAAATTGTCAGGTACGTCGTGGTTGTACTCCGCCATGTACCGGTTATTTGCCTTGGCGTACCTGTGGACACACTGACAAATACCACAACGAATTTCACGTTCGAAAAAGAGAAGCATGTTGATATGTGTCAGAAGATCCAGCTCGACACGCGTACTCTTTGAAACGAAAGGACTGGAGCTGTGAAATAGTGGACGGGGTCCAGGGTGTACTTATCCAAACATACAACTCTAAATTTTTCAAACAGATCCACAAGTAGCCATACATCTGTCCCCATATACAGACTTGTGTATTCACCCAAGTTTTGGATCTGGAAACTCCTCCAAACTTGTGTCCTGTGTTCGTAATCATCGTCCGAAATTTCAGACTCCGACAACGAACTATAAAATTTCGACTATGGAGGGAGTTTGGCGTCTTTGAGCTTCTTCATCGAATCCATGTATTCATAGGGGAAGACTCCTTTTCGCTTAACTAGTTGAAACTTCTCGGGGTCCGTGAAATGCTTACTGGTAATGTACATAAAACGATCATCAAGGGTTCCAACCAGCTTATCTAATGATAACTGCATGAAACAGTACGAGTCTATGAACCGCAATGTGATTGACGTACCTTTAATCTTTTTAGAAAACGAAATATAACGTTCAGTGTTGATGGGCAGGACATCCATCCCATCTTAATCGAGGTGTGCTAAGGCCCTAACAATGAATTGCGCATCATACCCAGACAAATTATGGAAAAAGACGGGTATGTATCTTTGATTCTTGTACTGTAAATTACAGTTATTGTGTGCAGCCCCTCTGAATGCACCTGTGATGTGGCAATGATCTCGAACCTTAACGACTCCCGGTGCAAAGCCGCCACCACAGATGTGGCATACCGCGGCACTGGTAAATTTTGCCTCATCATCAGCCGACATTACAAGAGGTGTGACCGCCTTGTAAATTTCATCAACGCCACGGGCCAGTTTCAAGAGTTGTTTCATTAGCCACGTCTCAAGTTTTTCCCATAAGAATGAGTCGAATCGGTTCAGCTGAGGGTCGTATGCGCAAACGATCTGGTAAGCCGCAGCAAAAGGGGTGTGTTCCTGGACTGATGTGGAGTTTCAACAAACATTCAAAGTCCGCGTAAACGACGAATGGTACACGTTGTTGGTGTACAAAATCCTTAAACTTTAAGGTTTTGTCTTCGTCGTCGGGTAACTAGACACTTACAGCGCTACCCTTCCGCAATCTATCTCATGACGGCTCAAGAGATCTTTGCTCTGGAAATGCTGCAGGTATCTATCACAAATGTGTGTTTTATATATATGTTTTGATATAGATAACCTGACTAACTTGGATAAGTTCTTGATCCAGTAGTAATGATCTTCAGCCTTTGTAATCAACAACATGTTAATATGGAAACCGCGTTTGAGTGCAGCATCATTGAGGGGGCCTATAACTATATGTTTCCTACCTACTGGTTCCAAGTCGTAGACATTGATCGAATATTTTGGATTTTGCCTCTCAAATTTAGAAATGTCTGACAATTTTACAGGCAAAATATAATTCGTACATGGAACGTATTTTAATATTATGATTGACTCTATACGCGTTATCTTGCACCCGTTCATGAAATGCCAGAATCGTCCAAAGGAAACAATGATCATCATAGTTTTGAACATTGAAAATTGATTTCTTTGCTTGGATATCGGATGGCAGTGCTATAAATGAAGAGCCCTGATACAGCGGTTCAAATGTAGCTACATGGATGTCGAGGGAGTTGATTTGTTCGAGGCATTTACCACTATCCCGATCCTGGAATTCACTAAATCTCTTCTTGATATCTTGAAACACATAGACTCAATAAAATTCTTCCAGGGAAGTGCTTAATGTGAGCTCGCGCATCTTTGGCACGGAACAAATACGGGTGAAGTTAAAGACATCTTTCTTCTGATTTTGAAAAGGCAATCCAACCCCACCTCTCATTTTACAGCTGGTGTTGATGGATTAAGAATAATCGCACAAATTTGGATTTTAAAATTTTTAAAAAAACATGTTCTGATAAAATTGCCTGGATCTTTAAATTTTCAAAATTTTCAACAGTGATGTGGAGTAACCTGTTACCGTAAGCACTTGCCCTGATAGTTGGCTTTAGCCGCATATTACCAGCGTTACCTGCTTCCCCACCCTCATTAACGCCGGACCCGGTCGCTTGCGTGTTGGGAAGCCACTGGGACGAGGGCTCACCTGTCACCCAGAGTGCTTCAATTGGTGAGAGAGTGGCGAGTAGTTCGTCCTCTATCGGCTCTGCACACGCGCTGGTGCTGGGTTTGTGCATGTCCACGATTGCTGGAATGCCCCAAACTGATTCCAGGTACGGCGGCGACATATAGCATGCTGCTGCAAAACAAAAAAAAAAAAACAGATTTGAAGTTACAAGTAAAAGATGGAAAAAATAAAAGAAAGTGAAGAAAAATACCTTACCTGTCACTTTAATCTTTTTTGATGATTCATCATCCTCAGTTGCCATTCTCCTTTTGTGTGTGCCCGAGGACTCTTGCTGTGCATTAACACCTGTAACAAAATATAATAGCAGAGTCAGGCAAGGGAAAAAAAAACAATCTACAGACAGAAAATTATTTAAACACTCACCAACAAAGACATACTCAGGCAGATTGGTGTGGTGCAAAGGTTGTACATCATCCTCAAGTTCGGGACAGTCTGCGGAAAAAAATAAGCTTCACTGCATTGCCAAAAAGTTTAAAGTAATTCAGTTAAGAAAATAAAATATTAACTTACAATTCTCGAAATACCTCGCCTGCTCAGAAGACGAGTTTGCAGAAACATCGACAACAGAAACAAAATAATTTTTATTATCAAACGCAAAGGTAAAAAAAATATATGAATTTCAGTCAAACACTTACCTCCAGCAAAAATGTAACACACCACCTGCTCCGAAGTTGAGAAAACTCGTGGTTCCACAATAGAAAAAAATAATAGTATGAAACAAGTGAATACATACGGCAAAAATATATGAATTTAATGCAAAAAACTTTCCACTCGCAAATTATTCACTTAAAAGTCATAAGATCTCCGGTAGATCTGAAATAGAGAAAAAAAAGAAAAATTAGTTTGAATATTTAAAATTAATACATCTAATAAATAGGTAATTAACTTACGGTTTGTGAAGAAATCATCTATATCTGTGGTAGACAGCACCGGCAGTTCCGGAAAAAGAAATATTTAGTATCACTGGTATACACACACATGATAATTATAATTTAAAGGCACTTTACATTACCTGCAGAAGATTGAGAATTTTTCATGGTGAACAACAGTGTAGCGGCGATCCAAGTGCAATGAGAAACTGGCTCACAATGAGACCTGGTCCACATGGCCGCCAGCTATTTATACCCCACGGGGTGTCACAAACAACCACACGCTAGGAATATCCCCGCACGGCACTTGAGTACACGTTTCTCAACGCCTAATGGAGAGCAAACATAGATAACAGTCTCGCATACCAGGGTGAATTAACGCAGGCCCGGATTCCAGAACAGAAATAACCCTAGCCTGAGGGAGTGGGTTTTCCCCCGCAAGACATGGATCGAAGTACTAGCTCTCTCTCCTCGTGGCAGTGTGGAATATCCCTGGCCGGCGCATGCACAGATTCAGGTTTCTCGTGAATCAGCCCAGCAAGTGTTGCATCTAGTGATATGACGTTGCCCGCCATTGGTCGCCCGCCACAGAAGGGAGGCGAGGGAGGCCACCCCGATCACCACTTCCCTGTGATGCCACGCCGATGGTGCTGCCCCTAGTGGCCGCCAAAAGAACTTTGTTCCAGGAACGCCTTTGTCCCACTACTAAGATGTTCAAAATTAAAAAAAAAAAAAAAAAAAATGCAGGTCTAAAATATCGAGATAGAAGAATACTTCATAGCCTTTATAAGAATCAAGTAGCTATAATAAAAGTAGAGAATCATGAGAGACATGCATCAGTTAAAAAGGATGTGAGACAAAGTTATAGTGTGTTGTCATTAATATTCAAATTGTATGTAGAAGAAGCAATAAAGGAAGTGAAAGAAAGTACGGAATGTGGCATAAGTGTTCAAGAAGAAAGAATCAGTGTGCTACGATTTGCTGTTGACATTGTTTTACTAGCAGATTGAGTATATTGAGAAATTACTGAATAGCATGAACAAAATACTGATTTAAGATTTTGGACTGAATATAAATCAAAGGAAGAAAAAGGTGATGAAATGTGGCAGGAATGATACCAATCACAGTAGATTAAATAGAATAATAGTATCGGATGCAATACGAGAAGTAAATGAATTTTGTTACTTGAGAAGCAATATTACAACCGATGGCAGAAGCAGGAATGATGTTAAAAGCCGAATAACACTAGCAAAAAGAGCCTTCATGAAAAAGAGAAACCTTTTAGTTTCAAATATTGATCTAGGAATTAGAAAGGACTTTTTAAACTTATGTGTAGAGCACAGGACATTATGGTAGCGAAGCATGGACTTTAGGAATACCAGAAGGAAATGAAAATTGAAGCATGCTGACAATTATATGGACAGACAAAGTACGAAATGAACGAGTTTTGGAAGTGATGGGTGAGAAAAGAAGTTTGTGGAAGAAGCTTACAGAAAGAAGAGACAGGCTGGTAGGTGTGAGATACAAAAACTCACCATTTGTGATTTTTAGTATTAGTAAAATTATTATATTTTATTTAGTAGTTATAATTTAAAATACTAACATTGAGTTTCTAAGGTCACAGAACTTCAAGATAGGTATACGAGTAGTGCTGCCAGCCACTTGGCTTTGAATATCCGTAGATGGTCGCTAAAATTTCCGTAGATTGGGTACAACAATCCGGAGATTCGCTAACTGAAAGACAAACAAGAATAATTGACGATAGTCAAAATTAAGATTTTTTTTTTTATTTCCGGGTCGTTCAAATTCGAAATACAAAATATTATTCTACATTGAAAGTAAGAATAACACACTGTTAAGGGACCATACATTTTCTTTGTTGACATTAAATTTAGCATGTCTTCTATCATATGAAATGTTAAAAACTGCTGCCCCTTTGACTCTCGGATGTTGGTTAGGCTTTCTCCCAAGGTACTGCTTTGAAAGCCGAGCCAACGAGCGTGTCACCGTGCATAAAGAGTGCGCCGATTTTTTTGTATTACGGTATTTTAAGATCTATAAAATCTATAATCAAACAATATATGTGCTTTGTTTTAACCGTAGGTTCACACGAGCAGTTGAAAGGAAACTATCACAATTATTGACAATTCTGTAATGCATTAACACTATACGCTCAAAGTTTAACAAAACTCTATAATAAGGAAAAATCCACAAAAAGTAAGTATTAAAAATCCGTAGATATTTTAATAAAATCCGAAAATCCTAACTTTTTGTAAAAATCCGTAGATCTATGGATAATTCCGTAGAATTGGCAGCACTGTATACGAGATCGTAGGTGAAAAAGAACAGTTGAATAAAAAGAAAGGAGTTGAAGAGAAAATGAAATGATAGAAGATGTGAAAAAAATAAGCTTAATGGAGAAGCTGTAAAAATTCTGGCGGGATTTCTAATGGAAAATATTAGCATGAGGGCAGAAGAATTAAATAAAGTTAGTGAATTATGAAAGTTGTGCTAGGTAACTGAGTGTCATTTGAAAACGGAAGATAAGACTTTTGTTTCATGTTGAGATTAAAATAAAGAAAGTGGAGTTGATTCTTTATAAAGTACGTTTGGTATAATTTGTTAACAGTAGTTTGATTTACAGCGGTGATGTCGAAAGAAAACCAGTGACGGTCATAGAGAGCCAATTAAAGATCCTCTTTGGACTAATCTGACGCTAGAAACTTAAGGAAAAGTAATATAATTTAATTCTAAAGGTAAAAATAAAATATGAAGGTAAGATTGTAAAGCGAAGCACAAACGAAGTACATTTTCATATCACTTCTAAAAAAAAAACTGAAGAAACTTACATAGGTCATAGTTTGAGAGATGCTGAATCGGTTAATTTATTAGTGGAGGGAACAGTCGAAGGTAAAAACTGTAGAGGAAGACAGAGAATTGAGGACATTGGGCTTAAGGGATATGTAGAGATGAAGAGGTTAGCACAATATTGGATCCGATGCAGGAATGCACCAAACCAGTCGACAGACTGATAACAGCAAATAATAATAACAATAACAAATCCGTCTCCTTATCCAGCATACCTGATTTGATCTTAATGATGCTGGATGGGAAATATCTCACCTTGCCTTGGGGCGACCTCGCGAAATTTCATAGCATTCGGAATCGGAAGATAGTTCCTCTGAGAATAAGAGCGACGTCTCCGGGGTGTGGTGGTTGGAAGGAATGAAGATTTTACCATTCCGCACGAACATATTACACAATATTTGGCCTATCTAACAACCAATTCGTCATATTTTTGGAATAAACAATATAGAGTACAAGTATTTCACGTTGCAGAGGATAACAAGTTTAATTGGTGATTAATGATGCAATATATCTCGTTGGATGTCCACACGAGAAGATTTTATCGCATATGTTTTATTAATAGAGGATAAATGTCAGTAAACGTTTATTTCCCAGTTATTCACAACCTAACTACGACTAATTTTCGCCCATTCGCCCATTCAACTACACTGTCTTCTTTTCGATAAGTTTAATCAGCTATTAGTTACACACATTTACTGTTCAAGCGATATAACTGTTGCTTATTACAGTGAAGAACGCTGTGATTTGTTTTGGGCCTCTATCTGAGAGTTCGTGTTACACGGACAGTTAAGTCTGTTAAATTATTTCGTGAAATCACTTCAACCAAGTCTTGCTCAACCACTTAGCAGCCTCAAAAAGCATTTGTAAGCATGGTACTTCATCGTTTAGAGTATATATATGAGTTTTTTTTACACACAAATCATCATTGAATTTGTCTAGAAGAGTAATATAGAACCGAGAAGCTCGATTTCCACTGTCTCAAGACAATCTGCACGTTGATCTTTAAGTTTCTAATTTCCTTATTAACTTACCTAGTTAGGTTTCCTTGAGACCCTTTGATTGCCCTCCAAAGAAGACTCTGCAAGCGAGTTCCCAGATCCATGGTGCCAATGCGCCCCAGATTTCTGAACAGGAGTTTCCTGTTTCGTCCTCTAGCGCGATCGCCCGCTTGCAGCAGAAGCTGTGCCACCTCAATATCCCCGTCGACGGAGGTGCCGCTACCTACCAAGTAGCATCAGCTGTTCTAGTAACTACAATCCACATTTTAACTCAAGCTCATTTAGTAAAATACTGATTGCAACGACACAAAATACAGCTATTCCCTACGTACTTCATAAGCATTAACACATCCTTGAAGTAATTCTATATTTGTTGCATTGGCATCATCGTCTTAATTATTATTTCCATTTTCTGTAGTAGTGGCCTGTTCGATCTTCCTCCACATTTTTGCAGGGTGCCCTGTGTAAGTTGGCTCGTGCAGCTATGTATGTGATTGAGTTAGTGCCTAGGTGCGTCATGTTAAATGTGTAATGGTGGATATCTGAGTGATCGTGGTTCGGTGAGCTGGATGGTTTATGTTGGTGACTTTGTGGGTGTAAGACTGTGTGGTCAAGCCATTGTGAAGTTAATGGACTGCATAACGTTAACAAAATATTTGGAATACGAAATTCAGTAATGTATTGCGATTTCTCTCAATATATACACAATCTATGATGCTGTGCACCTAGGCCACTCTGTGAAAAAAATAAAGTAAATGACAGTTGCCGACGTATAAGGCAGCGGGTAAAGTGCCTGTGACAGAACGAAAAGGGAGACACAGCATGGCATATATTTTTTTGCGTTTTCTGTTACGTATAGCGGCGCACGAATTCTCACAACGTCACAAAATCTTATCAAAGACATACATTTTAGTCTCGTAGACGAGTTCTTAGTCCGATCGAGGATGTGTCACAATATCCATTAGGTGAGCCTGAGTTGAAGTTCTGTAGTCCAACAGATACGCTTTCATGCCATTAAGTAAAATGCCATGTTGTCTACGTAAGTGATCTGTCATCCCGAAGTCTCAAAACGATACTTGCCGCAAATAATAGAAAAACATTAGTATATTCTTCTTAGGAATTAACGCACAATATTTTTACTTAAAATAACTTAAGCTACAAAGCGACGGATAGAAATCCCCAGTACATGCATCCTCTGGTCATAGTGTAAGAAATTTGAAAGACACTGAAATTTTAGTGAGTATCTGCGTTTTTTCTAATATTACCTCAAGGGTAAAATATTTTTGTAGTACCAGCTAATTAAATAAAAATTAAAATCCTATCACGATGAAATCCCATTCTCATTGGTGTGGCAGATCAGAACTGTGTGCTGGTTGATTTCAGAGAGGAAACAATTGTTCTGAGACTACATATAAAAAAAATACTAATATAGGTACATAGATGATATAATAGCAAGTGAATAACAAAAACAGTTAGCCACCGGCATTGAAACAGTTAAAATCTGGCAAAGTAATTTTTCTAAAGTCTTTAGATTATACAATCACAAATGGAGGAATGACTATTGCTGAACTTAATGATTCGGTGTGACGCAAACCGTATTATACACACCAGTCCAATGTTGTTACCACTATTAATAAGAATGCTGAAATTTGTGCAAATGTTCAGAATCAAGACACATACATCTTGTTTGGTTCGCTTTATCTTTAAGATACCCAGCACATTCGTCCTATGGTCATAAGAGAGTAAGCAATTTGACGGACACCCATAGAGTCAGGAAGAAATAACAGGTGGGAACTTTGTGGTTACAGTAGGTGTTTTACTTAGAACTGCGTGCTAATGGCCCCAGGACGTTTTAACTAGACGGACCAAGAGAATACCGTGATGTCACCCAGGTATGCATGTTCTGCGTGTCATGCATCCCGTTACGATGGTTGCATGACGGGCTATATCTTAATTATATAGAGAAGCTTAAATAAATGATATATTTTATCAATTAGGGATATACTACAACCAAATAAATAAACGAGCCAGTCTTTCAATAGACAGAGTTAACGCGCGAGATAGTGCAAGGCATTTAGTTACATATAGATTATAAGGAAAGGACTCAACTAAAATCCGTTCTAGAGTTTCTTCCAGTAAGTCACGCATTGACAAGATAGCTCTAAATAAAACAGATATATTTTATTTCGGTGAAGTTAATTGGTATTACAAATCTATATATAGAGAGATGTACGAAGGGGCAGTCTAAAAGTTCCCGGATTTCTGTTGTAGTGTTGGCAGTCAAAAGGTTCCCGGATTTCTGTCGTAGTGTTGGAATTTGTGATGCAATTGTTATGAGTTTGACAGGTCTGAACTGGTCATAACAGGCAGTGTGACTGCAGTGTAGCTGAAGGTAGGTCTGTGTGGTAATCAGTTGGCGCGATGTCGCAGTTTGAGCAAAGGGCGAAGGCGAACATCAAGTTCATGTGCAGATTAGGGAAATCTGCTTCAGAAACTTTGTTTGCCTTACAAACAGTTTACGGTGACGATTCGTTAGGCCTCGTATCTACTTGAGCACGCTCAGGCGAATGAGCCGCTCAGTGAAGCGAGCGGCTCAAGTGTGGACGCCTGAGCACGCTCGCAACGAACGCCAGCGAGCGCGCTCGGGGCGAGCCGATCGGTTGTCGGTATTTTGGAATGCTCAAAGGCGAGCCAGTGTTTGTCCGGCGCTCAGTGTGGACGGCATTTGGCGGTTTCTACAATGAGACTTGCTTAACTCTAATTGATGCGTATGAATCAAAGAGGGTGTTATGGGATAGTTCCAGTATTATAATCGAACTAAAAAATAAGGTGCATGGCGTGAAATCAGCGAAATATTAAACTTTAGTATTGATGATGTAAAGAAAAAAATAACAAGCCAGCTAGGGTCATTCAGGCGAGAACGATCAAAACAGAAGAGAACTTCTATAACGGGAAGTGGTAAGTCTTTTCTAATAGTATTTCTCACAGCTGAACGGATTTTGATTGAATTTGGTGTTACGAAATTCAGATCCTAAGTGCCTAAAATCAATTGACTTTGTGCCAGGCAACATAATTGTTTTACCAACATTTATTAAAAACTTTAAATCAATGACATAATTAAAAAAAACATAAAAATAACCTTTAAATCTATATTTGTAAACACAAATTAAAAATATAATTTTGGAGTGACTAAAAAGTGCCATCACAGACTACCCGTACAAAAGGATGATGCTTTGTTTGTAAACTTTGAACATTTACTGCAGTCTTGTGTAAGGACTTCCTGAGGCTAAGAATCTTAAAGTTATTATATACTAGCTGACCCGGCAATGCTTCGCTATTGCTAGACTTGAGGTAGATTAAATGAATACATTTGAACGTTTGTATTTAGTAACAATTAGATATTTATGTATAAATTGTAATCACTGTTTCATTCAATTTCTAGTTAATTGCAATGGTCTTGGATATGCAATAGTTTTTGGTGATACCAGTTACACTGGTAAAAATTAAGGGGATGTAAAGGGAAAGAGGGGTTGTATTTTTGGAAACTATATTTAGGCAGTATATTTTATAGTATACATGTGCAAATGTCCATCAAAATCGGATAAAATATGTGGGTTTGTCTAAATTAGGGAGACGTGAAGGGAATGAGTGGGTGAAACTATATGCAGGCAGTACTTTTCTATTCGTTTTAAAGTATACGTGTGCAAATCTTGGTATAAATATGATTAAATCTGTGTATGTTTAAATTAAGGGTTGTAAAGTGCTGGAGGGGGGGGGGGTATTTCTGAATTTTTATTTCTTACGAACCCTCTCCGACGCGCAAACGACAACTCACAAAGGTTTAACAGTAATCGGATAAAACTTGTGGGTTTCAATAAAAATCATTGGAAATTCAGAGGGGGGGATGGTAAAAGGGGAGAGGGATGGACTTTGGCAAAGACAGTATTTTTATGATTGTTTTAAAGCATATCTGTGCCAATTTCCATCAAAATCGGATAAAATCCATGTATATTTTAAATTATGGGGTGCTAGGGGGGGAGGTGGTGGTTTTGGGGTAGAACGGGTGAGAAGGGTTGAGATTTTGTAAAACTAATTTCTACAGAATTTTTCTATTTTTTTAATGGTATGTGCGTGTAAAATTCTTTAGAAATCTGATAAAAAGTGTGGGTTTGTGTAAAAGTTAAGGGGTGGGAAAGGGGATGCGTTTTTTGAAACCATATGTAGACAGTATTTTTCTGTTTGTTTTAAAGTATATCTGTGCCAATTTCCATCAAAATCGGACAAAATCTGTGTGTTTTTTAAATTATGGGGTGCTAGGGGGAAGAGGAGGTGGTTTTTGGGTAGAACGGGAGAGAGGGGTTGAGTTTTTGTAAAACTAATTTCTACAGTATTTTTCTATTTTTTTAATGGTATGTGCGTGCAAAATTCCTTCGAAATCTGATAAAAAGTGTGGGTTTGTGTAAAAGTTAAGGGGAGTGAAGAGGGAAAGGGGATGCATTTTTGGAAAAGAAATGTAGGCAGTATTTTTCTGTTTGTTTTAAAGTATATGTGTCCACATTTCCATCAAAATCGGATAAAATCTGTAGGTTTTTAAATTATGGGGTGTTATGGGGAGAATGAGGTGGTTTTTTTTGGAAATTTTATTTCTTGGGAACCAACCCGGACTCGCACTTGACAAATCACAAAAGTTTTACCGTAATCGGATGAACGGTTTAGTAGCGCATTGAGAAGATACAAAGAATAGTACATTCATTAAGGGGGTGGGAAAGGGGCAAGGTTTTTTTTTTTTTTTTTGAAACCATATGTAGACAGTATTTTTCTGTTTGTTTTAAAGTATATCTGTGCCAATTTCCATCAAAATCGGATAAAATCTGTGTGTTTTTTAAATTATGGGGTGCTAGGGGTATGGGGGGGGGGTTTTGGGGTAGAACGGGTGAGAGGGGTTGAGATTTTGTAAAACTAATTTCTACAGTATTTTTCTATTTTTTTAATGGTATGTGCGTGCAAAATTCTTTCGAAATCTGATAAAAAGTGTGGGTTTGTGTAAAAGTTAAGGTGTAGGAAAGGGGATGCGTTTTTGGAAACCAAATGTAGGCAGTATTTTTCTGTTTGTTTTAAAGTTTATGTGTTCAAATTTCCATCAAAATCGGATAAAATCTGTGGTTTTTTAAATTATGGGGTGTTATGGGGAAGAGGAGGTGGTTTTTAGGAAATTTTATTTCTTAGGAACCATCCCGGACGCACACTTGACAAATCACCAAAGTTTTACCGTAATTGGATGAACGGTTTAGTAGCTCATAGAGAAGATCCAAAGGAAAGTACATTCATTAAGGGGGTGGGAAGGGGGAGAGGGGATGCGTTTTTGGAAAAGAAATGTAGGCAGTATTTTTCTGTTTGTTTTAAAGTATATGTGTTCACATTTCCATCAAAATCGGATATAGTTTGTAGGTTTTTAAATTATGGTGTGTTATGGGGAGGATGAGGTGGTTTTTTGGAAATTTTATTTCTTGGGAACCAACCCGGACTCGCACTTGACAAATCACAAAAGTTTTACCGTAATCGGATGAACGGTTTAGTAGCGCATTGAGAAGATACAAAGAATAGTACATTCATTAAGGGGGTGGGAAAGGGGCAAGGTTTTTTTTTTTTTTTTTGAAACCATATGTAGACAGTATTTTTCTGTTTGTTTTAAAGTATATCTGTGCCAATTCCCATCAAAATCGGATAAAATCAGTTTTTTTTTTTAAATTATGGGGTGCTAGGGGGATGTGGGGGTGGTTTTGGGGTAGAACGGGTGAGAGGGGTTGAGATTTTGTAAAACTAATTTCTATAGTATTTTTCTATTTTTTTAATGTTATGTGCGTGCAAAATTCCTTCGAAATCTGATGAAAAGTGTGGGTTTGTGTAAAACTTAAGGGATGGGAAGGGGGGGAAGGGGATGCGTTTTTGGAAACCAAATTTAGGCAGTATTTTTCTGTATGTTTTAAAGTATATGTGTTCACATTTCCATCAAAATCGGATAAAATCTGTAGGTTTTTAAATTATGGGGTGTTGTGGGGAGGATCAGGTGGTTTTTTGGAAATTTTATTTCTTAGGAACCAACCCGGACTCACACTTGACAAATCACTAAAGTTTTACCGTAATCGGATGAACGGTTTAGTAGTGCATTGAGAAGATACAAAGAATAGTACATTCATTAAGGGGGTGGGAAAGGGGAGAGGGGTTGTGTTTTTTGAAACCATAAGTATGCAGTATTTTTCTGTTTGTTTTAAAGTATATGTGTTCACATTTCCATCAAAATCGGGTAAAATCTGAAAGTTTTTTAAAATTATGGGGCGTTATGGGAAGAGGGGGTAGTATTTTGGAAATTTTATTTCTTAGGAACCACCCCGGACACGCACTCGACAACTCACCAAAGTTTCATAATAATCGGACGAACGGTTTAGGAGCGCATAGAGGACAAACAGACAGACAGACATTGATTTTTATATAATAGAAGATTTTATCTTCTGGTGGGATCGCCACACACATAGGCGTATCGTGCATTTTAATAAGAGGTCCAACTAATGACAACAAATGTTCGAAATCGATCTCGTAAAGTTTTGAAATAGCTCATTGTCTTCTTCTAAAGTAAATTCGCGAATTAAATTATTAAGATAATTTCTTCGCTGACGATGACTTTCTCTAATCCATCAACTTGGTAATTTTCTAGTCTGTTTTGACATCGTATGGATAATAATAAAGGCCGCAGCTATGCGTAACGACACGTCAATAGCCTAGCGTTTTCTGGGCACTGAAACAATGCTCGTTCGACCAAAATTTAGTTTTCCTTGAGCACGCTCGAACAAGCGCGCTCAAATGAATGAGCGGCTCATTCGGCAGAGTGTGCTCAAGTGGATACGAGGCTTTAAAGAATACAGCCGTTTATGAATTGTTTTCAAGATTTAATGGTGGACAGGAATCGCTGGAAGACGAGAGTCGCAGTGGGGACCTTCAACCTCCAGAAACGAAGCAATGGTCGAGCAAGTGAAACAGTTAATCAGATCAGACCGAAGAATGACCATCGACGATTTGGCACAAGAAGTGGGGATCTCTGATTGACCCATTCACGCAATCCTTCAGATGATTTGAAGATGAAACGTGTCACTGCAAAGTTTGTCCTGAAGCTGGTGAATGCAGATCAAATGGAAACTCGGAACTTGACTGCGGCCGAATGTTTTGAAAAAAAGCACAGAGTACCCGACGTTTCTTCAGACAATTGTTATTGGTGACGAGACTTGGGTGTACGCTTACAACCCGGAGACAAAGATGCAATCATCAGAATGGCACACAACATCCTCTCCTCGACCAAAGAAATCACGTTATGTCAAATCCAAAACAAAAGTGATGCTCATTGCGTTTTTCGACAACGAAGGTCTGGTGCTCCATGAATTTCTACCAGCTGGACGAACTGTTAACGGCTTTTTCTACGTGCAAGATTTGAAAAGACTGAGGGAAGCAATCGGTAGAAAACGTCCCGGCATATGGCAAGGAGGATGGTCGGTGCATCACGACAATGCTCCCTCCACCACATCGATTGTTGTGCAGACATGGCTTGCAGAAAAGAACATTCCAGTCCTCCAACAGCCTCCCTACTCCCCGAATTTAGCGCCATCGGATTTCTTTCTCAAGATGAAAATGGACCTCAAAGGTAACCATTTTGCCACCGTAGAAGGCATCAAAACCAAAGCGACCGCTGTACTTTTGAAGATTCCAAAATCGGATTTTCATCGTTGTTTCCAGCAATGGCAGGAGCGGTGGAGCAAGTGTGTGTGTTCAGAAGGAGCCTTTTTTGAAGGATATTAGGTAAATGTATACTTATCTTTTGTTAATAAAAAGTTACAACAAAATTCCGGGAACTTTTTGACTGCCCCTCGTATGTATGTATCTATGTTTGTTTGTTAGTTCTCAATACAAATACACACTTTTCATCCGATCTCAATGAAACCTGGCAAACTTATCAGTTGAAACATGGAGAAAAATACTGTCTACATTTGGTTGAAAAATTTCGTGTCGAATCGAAGTTGTCCGGTTCAAATCTTGCAATTAGAACCCGAGAAATTCGTAATTAAAATGATAGAAATGTCGCCAAAAAAAAGTAACTTAAATTGTGTCGATGCCACCACAATCGGCAATACTCCGCGCGCCCCAGCGGGCGCGTCTCTACTCCGGCCGAGCAAGGCTCAGCCCAAGTAGCCCTCTCACCGCTTCACCACACAGTTGCCGCTTTAGCTCAGTGGCACCGCGCGCGACGGTCAACCTTGCAGCTAGGGTTCGAATCTTCGCCCCAGCGGTTACAATTATTTAAATCACTTTTCTTCATCTGTTCTAGACCATCTATCTGTTATTTGGTAAAACAAGAATAACCTCTAATATTCTAGTAGAGTGTTCTAGAAGTTTCTATTCATACCCGCCTTCACCCCTTCCCTTGCGAGAGGGACTATATAAGCGGGACCACTGGAGCTCGCATCAGTTGACAGTAACACACAGGTCATATCACTGCAACAGAATCGGAGAAAACACCAAAAATGCCAACGAAAGAAAAAATGTATAAATAAAAAAAAAAATTAAAAAAAATGAAAATCAATAGGACAAGTAAATTGGAAAGCTAACCAAACAAAATGGACGCGGGCATCTGAAACATCTGAACAGCGCGATGCTCGCCTTGAACAAGTTCGGAGCAGGGCTTCCACGTCCCGATCTGCTGAAACGCCAGAGCAAAGAGAAGCTCGGGTCGAACAAGAGCGAATTCAAGCTTCCACAGTGAGGACTGCGGAAACACCGCAGCAAAGGGAATCTTGAGTCGAACAATCTCAAGTGAGGATAATCAGGCGAGAGAGAGACTCCTACAGGGTAACCTGCGATTGGGGCGTTTAATTATGTTCCTCAGTGTGGTTACCATACACATTCAAACGTTATGATTGGGAAGATGGACGTAGTATGCGGTTATTGTCAAGCAAAAAAATTCTGAAGTGGACCTTCTTGAATATGTTGCTCGAACGGAAGAGTCAATTTGACATCTCTTCAAGAGCCACCAGCTCCACTGAATCCGTACATTTCTGGAAATACCCCTGAATTGAACCATTTTTTGAAAAACATCCGGACGGACAACTCTGGCTACCAGATGAATTCGTTTTGGGGCAAACCTGATCGTCGGCGATGAATTCATTACTACATTCTAGGTGCAGGGTCAAATTTACCATCGTGCAGGCTCTGTCCTTCCGCTTCCCAATGAGGACTCAAAACTCTTAACAAATTTATTTCATGGGCGATGAAGAATTGGAAGCTGATCGACGGTGTGAAACGATAGCGGAAACTCGACGAGAGATTGTTTTAAATCTGCGAAGACTGTTGCCTTCACGGAATTACTTAATTAGGCTGTTCAGAAATACTTTGTATCTATAGGAAGGACACAGGACATTTTTTTTCGGTATGAATAACAATTTTTAGAACTTGTCAAATGGTGAAAGACAGACTGATGCGTTTGTTAGTCTGTAATGTTACGTCGGTTGCTCAAGCAGTCCAGATTGGCAGTGTGTTAGTGTATGATTTGTTACTAAATTTCGTTTAGAAACAAAACTTATTATTTAGTATAGATGTCGATTTGCTATGCGCTGGCGCCAGTTTATATTGTCTTCTTGTAAACCTGGCCTAAGTTGTAGCTCTAGAGGAGCACGAGTAGCTTAAGTTATTAGAACCCAAGAACCTGATGCTGATGCTGATGCTGAGGAAAGAAGAAAATACAAAGCTGAAATATAGTTGCCTTGAGTTAAGCTCCCTCACATCCCCGCACCATCGTTTGTTTTTCTGTTTTTAAGTGTGTTGGAAATTTATTCTCTTCATGAGACATTTTCGACGCTAGAATGATATAATGATGGCTTTCCTGTAATATTATGCCGACTAAGTGTTGTTTGGGACAAATCTTAACTTACTAACAGTTTTTTATATCCAATTCTGGTAATTAAATTCTAAGTCCACGCGTACGAAGTCGCGGGTAGCAGGTAGTTTACTATGAATGCCAAAGAATAGATAGGGAAGAATAGCTAGGGAAGAAAATAATCAACGAGAATCAATTTTAAAAAATCAGTAATATCCAACAATTTTAGAATTAACATCAGTTGTCCCAGAGTAGCGACTATGGCGCAAAAGTAACTAAGCCAACCATCAAAGATACTCTAATCGACCGCATGACGTCACTGTTTTAAGTTCTTTGCATGACGTCGATTTAATAGAGCTAATCAGAATCATAAGTCGTATGCCTTCACTGGGGTGGACGATAAAAATCAACCAATGGAGAAATTTCGCGCCAGTGAGTTGTACCGGTGGTGCGTATCGAATGGGAGACCTTCGACATCGCAGACAAATTCTGACTTTCTCTTCTCATAGCCCAGTCATCTAGGAATTGCTTTGAGGTCATTGCCTCAGGCATCTAAGATAGGTTTCTACACGATTGTTTGCTCAGGTGTGGAATATTTCCGACATCGCGTAGGTGAAAACCAAACACAGAAAAAAAAAGTATTTATCATCTTTGGTTCAAGAAAAGGTATATGCCATCGCACCAGCCAGCTCTCCCTGAGCTCAGGCGGACGCTCGTATAGTACAGTTCACTGAAGACAAGACAATAAATTGCAGGGGAAGACATTGGCCCGCAGAGTGTGGGGAAGTTTTTGCGTAATAACGCATCACCTTCCATTTTAATGTTGGACTGGCTTTACTTATTTCTCATTGATGGAATTGTCGGTTCCGGTATACAGTTCACTGAAGAAAAAGTGGCTAGTGAGGTGTTCCTCCTTTCAACAAGCTACAAGTTAAACAGCAGCGACATCAAGCGGGTGACTGTATGTTTGTCACCTAAACTGGAGATCAATTCGGTAGCTGTACTCGAAGAAGTTGGATACAATAAAGTCCCACTCACACACAAAGAATGGGATCTACTGTGACAGCTGGTCTATGCAAATGGTGGTATTTTCAACAAAATCTCCACGGTTTACTAACGGCAA
The DNA here is from genome assembly GCA_031002005.1 of Vandiemenella viatica. Lineage (NCBI taxonomy): Eukaryota > Metazoa > Arthropoda > Insecta > Orthoptera > Morabidae > Vandiemenella > Vandiemenella viatica. The sequence continues at coordinate 8,663,971 of JARYHS010008074.1, read as the reverse complement.
AGGATGATCCCGTTCACAGTAAGACTGTTTGAATCCTGCATACATGTCGTACAACATTGTCGTTCGTTTTTTCTTTTGGTCTAAATCCATGTTTTCGTACGGGTACGCCACATCATTTAGGATTCCTTTGACATTGGTAAGACCGAGTTTCGTTTTCTGGTTGCAGAACAACGAACCTAGATTTCTCTTCTTTCGTTAATGTTTTCAAAAATCAAATTTGAGTCTTAATTACAGGAAGTACTGTGTACACCAACAGATCACAGCTTCTGAAATTAATGCGAAGTGGTTTCCCACTGTCTACATTCTAAAGCAACTCTAGTTTCTCTCTTTCACCTGCTTGCAAATGTGGCATCACCCATGCGAGTTTACTGATGGTAAATTTACTTTTCTAAGATTTGGATCTACTTGTACGTCTGATATTGTATCGTACATAGCTCGCATCAGTTTAGTTCTTGTTTTACATTTGACAGTATCTTTTTAAAGTATTCGAAAAAACCCAAGAGCATACTCAGCTGTGTACATATATCATACTAACCATTTCCAAAATTGTGTTGCCCTCACACTGCGTTGATCAACACACAAATTTGATGTGGATCAGCAGAAATTAGAGTTTTCAATGTACTTGTGATACCAATTTTTCTATTTCGGTCAGTTTCAGCTCCAAACAGCTCGTACCAAATTTACATAAAAAGAAACGCAAATGCATTGAATGTGACAATTTGATTTCTTCTTCTGACCCATCTGACTCGATGAATCTGTCTTCAATTGCAAGTAACTATCGAAGGCATTTTTTATGAACTATGATTCTGAATAGGTACCATCATTGTTATTAAATGTGGCTGGAGTATGCTGTTGATGGCTCTAATATTCTTTGCACTTCACCGACTCGTCATATTCCACAATGGAAGTTATGTGATGCGCCTCATACATGCTCTTTTACGGTATAGCCTAACGATTGTATGAGGAGCACGTTCTCACTGTTGGTTCACGACTGACAACTTTCTGAGGTCTCAGTTTAATAGCTTCTCCTCTAAAATCCACTAATTCACCGTCCTGGTTCAACTCTAATGTTGACGTTGCTAGAGTTTGCACTGTGATGGGCAGATAGATGATATTAGCGGGTACTTCTGCAATCTTGTAATCTGATGGAACTGTTCGAAAAAACTCATGTAATGTATACACCAGCTTTCCATTGACGTTGATTCTTGTACATATGCTCTGTTCGTATAGTACTAACTACGAATATCTGTAGTGTAAGTATAAAATCTAGGTTTTAACATACGGTTCGAAAATCCGAGAAGAGTTCCAATTGAGTTTGGTTTAGCGAAGCCTGTTTCCACATGTGTTTGTTTCTCACACATGAGTGAATTATTGTTTGCTGTAATTACTAGCTTGTCGTTTTTAGTGTGCCAAACCAAATAATTTTCTAAAACGTTAATATCATAAGATCCTTTGGGTATGTTAATTACCTTATTTTTCAAGTAATAAAATTTACAATTTCATTTATCTGTATTCGGAATCGAATTGTAAATCTCAAAGTCAACCAAGCCGTTTGTGTAACCACCTTGGCACGAATCTATCGGTGGAAAGTAATCGCAGCCCAGGACTGAACTATTTCTTGACAAACAGAGTGTCACAGACATGTGTTAGCTCGTCCAAGGTTCGTTCAAGACTGATGCAGGAACATTAAATACTAATGTCCACATATATGTATACCAAATTTCTGGCGTTGTTGCCCGTTGTACAGTACTCCGTCCATTGCAAAGTTAAGCTGCAATTCCAATGGAGAAGGTAATGCGCCAAAACTGTCGAAATATTTAACTACACCATATTTTTAATTGACGTATGCAAACTAATGTGTTCTACCATTTTCAGCAGTGTCCAATTTCACGATTCCACATTCACGTTCACCAATTTTATTGGGATAATGTATCAATCACGGAAACACCACGAAAATGGGGTATGCGCAAATGCTTTACATGCTTGCTAATGTTCTCCTCCGTCAGCGGCTGCACCGACCATTTTTTTTTTTTTTTTTTTTTTTTTTTTTTTTTTTTTTTTTTTTTTTTTTTTTTTTTTTTTTTATCCTTACTCCACTTTTCAGTATGGCTTGAAACATAAACCTTTACTCCTCGTTTCAAGTGCCTCCATTTCGTTGCGCCGTTCGTTTCTTTAATCTCTTTGACACCTTTGGAAAATTTTGCCACCCCTCTTCCCAGAGCACCGGCAGCTGACACTAAGCAACCACGGTATAAAGGGGAAGATACTCCCTTCTTCTTCTTTGTCTTTCACCTCAATTTCTTCTTCTTGTACCCGACTAGAGGTGGGCGCCGTGTCTCAGTGGCGCGCCGCGGCGTGTCCAGCAACACTTCCCAACATGACAACGCGTTTTTTAAAATTTTTCATTAAATTCAGAGAATAAGTAGGTGTTAAAATTACTTTAATTAGCTAAAACTAATGTTAAAAATCTCTCCGTAACAGTTTTATATGACTGTCTAAGCCAAACTAGTTTTTGTTAAAAATATTTCGGAAGTTTAGTGATAAAAGAAGCCAATAAGAAGAAAATCGTGAATTCCGATCAAGTCTTTTGCTTAGCTAGCCTAAATGCAGTACAAATAGTGAAAAACTTACCCTGAATACTCAAAGTACGAAGGAAATCAAGACTGGAGACAAAATAGAAGGTATGATAAGAGATATAAAGAAACAGCTGACACTGAATGAAAAGAAAATTCTAGATGTCATTGATGTTGGGGGAAACGTGCGAAGAGCAATTTCATTGGCTGATATGGAACATCATCTGTGTCTTGGTAATGGGCTCCATAATCTCGTGACAGTGGAGGCATAAATAGTTCCTGAAATTGATACGCTCGTAAAAAGAATGCAAGAATATTGTCAAGAGAAAGAGAGATATCCCTTGCAAGAGTTAGAAGCACATGCCGAAAAGATGGAAAATAGTTTATGGATTATCTTGGTAATGACGTTAAAACCTAGAAAATGATGAGACCGACCATATTTTAGAAAATTATTAGATGGAACCAGTACACACACAAAGATTGGATGAAGTAGTTGTAAGAGCTCGCTATTCGTATCAGGATCGGGAAATATTATATACATTCCGTCAATCAAAACTGCAAGACCAACTCTTTGGCACAGATTTCCAGAGTTGCTCGAAAGTTTAATCCACGTATGGAAACGTGACCTAATAAACAATATGTTTGGAAAGATTGGACAAGATGAGATAAAGATGAATCAAAGTGAGTCGAATATTTTAAATATAAAGAAACAAATAAAATTTTTGAAAAGGTTTCGCTAAGCAGTTTGATGTCACGTCGTCTCAAAGATATACACAGACGGAAAAAAAAATCCCAACACCAAGAAAAAATTATTGTAGAGTAATGAAATTTGGACAATGCATTTGTCAAGTTAACATGTTTAATTGATTAAATTTTCAAGATCACAGGTTAATTTAAGCTCAAGAAAATGCATTTCAAATGTGAAATACTGTTAAATTAATAGCCGGTGTAACCTCCAGAATTTTGAATGCAAGCCTGAAAACGTGAATGCATTGTGTCATACAGGTTTCGAATGTCACTTTGTGGTATGGAGTTCCATGCTTGTTGTACTTGTGCTGTCAATACTGGGACGGTCAGTGCTGGCTGTGGATGATGCTGGAGTTGTCGTCCAATGATATCCCATACGTGTTCAATTGGAGACAGATCTGGTGATCTCGCAGGCCAAGGTAACATGTCGACACTCTGTAGAGCACGTTGCGAGACAACAGCGGTATGAGGGCGAGCGTTATCCTGTTGAAAAACTCCCCCTTGAATGCTGTTCATGAATGGCAGCACTACAGAAATTCGAGCTGCAGTTGGTACCACAGTGACACAACGAACTGTTAGAAATCGGTTACTTCAAGGACAGCTCCGAGCCAGGCGCCCTGTAGCGTGCATTCCACTGACTACAAGCCATCGCCGTTTGCGACTCCAGTGGTGTCAAGCCAGAGCTCATTGGAGGACGGAGTGGAGATCTGTTGTGTTTTCTGATGAAAGCAGGTTCTGCCTTGGTGCCAGTGATGGCCGAGTGTTGGTCAGAAGGAGGCCAGGGGAACGCCTGCAACCAAACTGTCTGCGGCCTAGACACACTGGACCTACACCTGGAGTCATGGTCTGGGGAGCAATTTCCTATGACAGCAGGAGCACTCTTGTGGTTATACCAAACACACTGACTGCAAATTTGTACGTCAGTCTGGTAATTCAACCTGTAGTGCTGCCATTCATGAACAGCATTCAAGGGGGAGTTTTTCAACATGGATAACGCTCGCCCTCATACCGCTGTTGTCTCGCAACGTGCTCTACAGAGTGTCGACATGTTACCTTGGCCTGCGAGATCACCAGATCTGTCTCCAATTGAACACGTATGGGATATCATTGGACGACAACTCCAGCATCATCCACAGCCAGCACTGACCGTCCCAGTATTGACAGCACAAGTACAACAAGCATGGAACTCCATACCACAAAGTGACATTCGAAACCTGTATGACACAATGCATTCACGTTTGCAGGCTTGCATTCAAAATTCTGGAGGTTACACCGGCTATTAATTTAACAGTATTTCACATTTGAAATGCATTTTCTTGAGCTTAAATTAACCTGTGATCTTGAAAATTTAATCAATTAAACATGTTAACTTGACAAATGCATTGTCCAAATTTCATTACTCTACAATAATTTTTTCTTGGTGTTGGGATTTTTTTTTCCGTCTGTGTATACAATGAAGGTGACTCTTCCGTTCCGTTCTGAAATAATTGACATCCTAAATTCTGTCTTAGATGACGAATTATTGATTATGTTTCGGTTTAATTGCAACATGTTGGCAGAAATTAACAAACGATTCGCTGCCACAAGAACGGTCTTAGCAGTATCATATTTGGATTATCGTTTTATGGGTCTCGAAGAAGTAGATACATATTTGAAGTCAATGAAACGACCAGTAGTTCCTTTCTTGCCTCATATATCAAGGAAGTAATCACTGCCCTCAATGTACCAGAAACAAATGACGGTAGGGGCCCTTTTGCTTATACAAACTCCACCAATGATACATCGTTGCTGCAAAAACTACCGATGAAACATCGTGTATATGCCGATAATGATTATCCGATCGATCAAGAATGTTGGAGATATTTAGTTTCATCCGATACACAGATCCTAAAGACGGAAATCTTTTAAGTTACTTGAACAGAAAAAAAAGCCTTTCCTCAGTTTTCTGCCCTTGTCAAGACTTTACTTTGTATGCATGCACAAGCACACCGAGCGAAGGAGACTGTTACTAGGTTAGTCATTTATGTGAAAAGGTCTAGGTTAAGCTCAGTTCGCCCAAATAAAATTTTATGTTTATACACGACAACTACAAAGAATGCAAAAATCTGCAAAATTTTGAATGTATAAGTGAAACGTTACTTATTTTTTTTCTTTTTGAGACTGCAAATGATATACAAATATCACAAAATCTATTTAGAAAAGTCACGCCGCCGCCCGCCGGCTGAATATGTTCGGCGAGGCCGCCGCCGAGATTTTAGCAAGCGGCGCCCACCTCTATACCCGACCCAATTTTAATTTGGCACGCATGGCCCTGTTAAAGACGAAAGCCTTCTTTCTGTTTACAGCCTCCTCCACGAGTATATGATCTGCTTCGGCTTATCTGCCCCCTGTGCAAAAGCAATGTCGTGTTCCCTGCAGGCTAAATCTAGTGGATTTATTATCTTCTGCCCAAGTGCCAAACACAAAACTGGTATGTGGGTATATGCGCCTCAAAATGAATCTTGTCGATGAGCTTGTTTTAGAAAAACCTCGGCTCTTCTGCTTCTTCGTAGGAGGCATTGTGATAAACTAACTTACTTTAAAAGTTCTTGCGTCTATATACAACCGGAGAACCACTAAACTTTGTCAAGATGCGTTTCGTCAAACAGAGCAACATAACCCGCGAATAATGTTAACGTGGATGGCAAAAATAATAGGTGGAAGAACGGACCTATTACCAATCTTGTTCTCTCCCTATTGGAACACCCTAAAGAACTTAGATTTCAAAATGTATACCTGTTTTCCAAGGCATTGTACCAGTCAAAGTATCAGTTACTAGGGAAAATATTAGAACCTTTTCAAGAAATTCAGTATTTGAAATTTGCCGATAGTCAAAGTATACCTCCTCCAAGTAATGCTCTACCTAACTTCGTGCTTGTGTTTGACTCAGTTTCGCGTGAGAAGTAGAATAATATACGAGATTACTTTTTCATGGACTGGCAAAGGTCAAACAATTCTTATTACTTACAGTAGGATACCGAAACAGTTGGTTAGAAACAATGCTAACTGATCGTGTCCTTAAACAAGAAGATATAAATCTCAGTCATATATATATATATATATATATATATATATATATATACTGAAGAGCCAAAGAAAATGGTACACTTGCCTAATATCGTGCGGGGCCCCCGCGAGCACGCAGAAGTGCCGCAACACGACGTGGCATGGACTCGACTAATTTCTGAAGTAGTGCTGGAGGGAATTGATTCCATGCATCCTGCAGGCCTGTCCATAAATCCGTAAGAGTACGAGGGGGTGGAGATCTCTTCTGAACGACACGTTGCAAGGCATCCCAGATATGCTCAATGATGTTCATGTCTGGCGAGTTTTGTGGCCAGCAGAGGTACTTAAATTCAGAAGAGTGCTCCTGGAGCCACCCTGTAGCAATTTTGGAAGTTTGGGGTGTCGCATTGTCCTGCTGGAATTGCCCAAGTGCGTCGGAATTATTATTATTACTCCGCGATTCACTAAAAGTGTGGGAACCATCCCAGCATTCGCATGGAGTGATCTGGGGAAACCATGGAAAACCGAGATCAGGATGGCCGCAGAGCTTTATCGAAAGCTACTCCTATCGGATTTTAAGTTTACTCGCCCGGTAAATCCTTTCTATTCCATTCCCTAATCGCTCGTGGGAAAAATAAGTACAGAAATGAATCGGTTCTGGCCCTGATTTCTCTTATTTTATTTCCGCGGTCATTCCGAGATATAAATGTTGCTGGTAGCAATATTTCCTGGCTGTTATTCCGAAATACGTCAGTCGTGAATTTTTCAATTAGCTTCCGTCGAGGGCAACGCCTTCGGTGTTCCAGGTACTCCTTCAACATTGCACTTACTCTTTCCCTCCAACTATATATACCTGTCACGAATCGGGCGGCTCTTCTTTGGACCATCTCTAACGCCACCAGTAAACCCCTTTGATGGAGACCCCATACAGAACAACAATATTCTAAGTGAGGACGCACTAGTGACTTGTAGACAATCGATTTAACTTCCGGAGTGCATTGATTTAAATTACGACCTAGAAACCTGAGCATACGATTTGCTTTCCCCGTTACATTCTCGATATGCTCATTCCACGAAAAATTATTATGAATTGTTACCCCTACGTATTTAGCGGAATCTACCGTTCTAAGGACAGTATCATTAATTGTATATTCATAGTTAACTGGTGTCACCTTAACAAAGCGCAGTCGTACTGGGTTTTGATTTCACGATAAATAATAGCATCATCGGCATATAATCTTTTCATCCCCCCTATTATGTCGCATAAATCATTAATGTACGTATATGAGAAACAACAGGACACAATGGATGTAGGTGATGAGCCAGGATGGGTTCGTACGTGTAACCTGTCAGAGTCGTATCTAAACTTGTCAGGAGTCCCATGTCACTCCAACTGCAAACGCCCCACATCACTACAGAACCTCCATCAGCTTGAACAGACCCCAGTTGACATGCAAGGTCCATGAATTCATTAGGTTGTCTCCATACCCGTACACGTCTATCCGCTCGATGCAATTGGAAACGAGACTCGTCAGACCAGGCAACACGTTTCCAATCGTTAACAGTCCAATGTCGGTGTTGACGGGTTGAAGCGAGGCTTTACTCTTTGTGTCGTGCACTCAGCAAGGGTACACGAGTGGTCCTTTGGCTCCGAAAGCCCACATCGATGATGTTTCGTTGAATGGTTCACACGCTGTCACTTGTTGATGGCCCAGCATTAAAATCCGCAGTAATTAGCGGACGGGCTGCACTTCTGTCACGTTGAACGATTCTCTTCAGTCGTCGTTGGTCCCGTGCTTGCATGATCTTTTTCCACCGGAGATTTGATGTTTTTACCGGATTACCGATATTCACGGTGCACTCGTGAAATGGTCATACGGGAAAATCCCCATCTCATCGTTACCTCGGAGATGCTGTGTCCTATCTCTCGTACGCCGACTATAACACCACGTTCAAACTCATTTAATACGTGATAACCTGCTATTGTAGCAGTAGTGACCGATCTAACGCCTGCGCCAGACACCTGTTGTCTTATATATAGGCGTTGCGGACCACAGCGCCGTACTCTGAGTGTTTAGATATCTCTGTGTTTGCATACACATGCCTATACCAGTTTCTTTGTCTCTGCATTGTCTATTGCAGAATATATTGCCGAGGACTTGAAAAATTATTTTGAAATATTAAATAATATGAGCGCACACTGAGTAAATTTAAGTCCATCCGGTATCGTTTTTAAACCTGCTAATAATCTTAAATATAAGAATCTCTGAACTTGACAATCAGTCTGGTTTTACTTTCTTCACACGAAGGAATATTAGAATTGGGACTATCCAAATGAACTCGTTTAAGGACAGATGCTGCTATCCGTATCGACATCAGCATGACATACGGCACACTCGAACGAGATTTTTTCAGTGACTGAAGAACTTCGTAAAGAGACATTATATTGTAAAAATGGGCAGAACTCCACAACCAGCAAGAAGAAATTTCACAAGACGGCGTGTAATAATCAAAGGATATACTGCTGCTTATTGATACATATTCAAAGTTTGCATTGGCAGTACCGCTAACGATCAAGACAGACAGTTTGGTTGCTAAGGCTATCAACAGTGGTGGTCGTGTTACTAAAAAGTTTCACACTGACAAATGAATTTTACAATTCAGTAACGAAGATGCTCATGACAAACGATGGCACTAATAATTACTCAACATATACTCATCTCAAAGAATCAATAGTTGAACGACTAAACAGAACTATTAAAAATGTTGTGTGGGAAGAATTTTGCAGACATGTTTCACGTCGGTGGACTGAATTTCTTCCTCAGTTAATGTCAAATTATAACAACAAGTGGCGTAGTACGACCGAAATGAGACCCTCAGATGTTAAAGACAATTATCAACCGTTTACTTCCGTGCTAAGACTATCACGCTAGCAAAATTCAAAGTTGGTGACCATGCTAGAATCAGTAGGTGTTGAAAAAAAGTTTTCGAAATGCTGTCTTCGAAACTGGTCAACTGAAGTTATTACCATCAGAAAAGTGGAATAAACAAATTCTTTAACTTATTTACTTAAAGCTTATCAAGGTATAGGTATTGCAGGAGCATTTTACCAGCAATAATTACAATTGAAAAAACATCCAAAACAATTTTGGCTGAACGAGTGATAAAGAAAAGGAAGAACATGGATTTAGGGATAAGGATAGATTTTGACAAATCACATATCATATGGATAAAAGTAAAACATTTATTTAAATTATACATATTTTTTTGACAGCTTATAGCATACTGGTAGCCGTGACTTCGTATGCGTGGACTTATGAATTCATTACCAGAATTGGATATAGAAAGATGTAAGTTACATAAAAGATGTCCCAAAAATCACGGACTTGGGATAATATATGAGGGAAGCGTCCAACATACGATTCTACCACTGAACCTCTCTCATGAAGAGAACAAATAGACTGCTGGGGGGAAGCTACCTAGCACAGTCCCTCCGGCAGGTTTTTGTTACGTTTTAAGACTATGTCAATTTCTGGGGTCATCTTATGTCAAAACCGTTTGGTACACAACGTTTTCAGTTTTTACTTCATTTGCTAGGATGTACAGCGTTTGTGGGTTGGATACACGGGAGCTGGCGACGTATAACTATCCATGGAAGAAACACGCCTTTTCTACGTGTTCGCTGCTACTTTCAGTGTCTGTCCCTGCGATTTATTTATAGTCATCGCAAAGGCTACTTTAATGGAAACTGCAGCCTTTTAAACTGGAATGGCAGGTCTGTCGGGTTTATTGGGATTCGAGAAATCAACACATCGTCACCTTTTACCATACCAGTCATGATTACAGCTTTTATAACGTTGCGCCCCAAATGTGATATTTGTCGCCGTGTGCCATTGAACAGTGGCGGTGCATCGAGGTGCGCACCAGTAGCATGGGAACCCCAACTTTCAATCTTAACTCCAGGGAGTTAAGGAACTCTGTAGGATATGTGGTAACACTGTCCAGCGATTATTGCTCTACTATTTCGCCTTGCACTTGTGACATCATTTTTTCATTTACTTGTCCAACAGTTTTGTTAGTCGGTGCTAAAATTGCTCTTTCACATAACCATTCTTTACTCCCCATATTAGTTAGTTGATCAGGGTAAACTATAGTCAGAAGTTCCTCTGTATTTCCAACAACATTACAGAGTTCACGATTCAATGAAATCATTCCGTTCGCATCTGTGGTAATTCTATCTTCGCCTATTTTAAGACGCTCAGTCGCATATTGTCCTGATGCTGTGTCATTATGTAATGGCCTTAAAAGAGGTTGGTTCTCGAACGTGGTGCAGCATCATTCTCAAACAAAAACATTCCATGGCGGTTACATTCACAGTATAAACTCTACACCAGATTTAACACCAGGCCAGTTTTCAACCGGAATACCTCGTACTCGACGTTTCCATTCTTCTGTTGCAGTGTTGCAGGTATAATATCTGGGCACATCAGCGTATAAAAGAATTTTAGCGAACTCATCTGTAGAGCAAAGATGAAAAAATGCTGTAAGCGTTGTTTTAGGAGGATTAAGAATCCGCTCATGGAAATTACCTGCATTGAAATACACTCTTTCCCCGTTTTCTAAATGTATACTGAGGTGTATTACAGTGGGATGTCTTTCGTGTAACGGGAATCCTAACAGCCGCCACATCGCTTCGTTGCTGCTGACATAGCGGCCAGTCTGGTGTGTTTGTACTTCGTTGACTTAATTCGTCAGATCTGTGTTACGGAAAATGAACATGGCTTGATCACTACCTGTATTTATTTATTTACAGATATGTTTAATTTCTCGCATTGAGCAGCATGCCACTACATTAACGTGAGCATTAAAAATTTTCGACAGTATTGGGGAATAGGGAACACGCCCCACTATTATCGACAGTAGTCGAATTATTGCCGTTTCGACTTTTCAGTGATGCTGTTTGACCTCCGTCGGTATAGCGGATATCCGTTTTCATTGTGAATAGTCTCTTTGTGTATCTGACGTGGAAATTTCTTAGTGCATTTCCCATCTTTCATGCATGGTGATTGAGGATTGAGCGTTCTGCAAGGATCGTGAATCATATTTTTGGCTATAATATCATGAAGCCCCTTGTCACTGCTTGGATCCGGAATTTCAGGCACATATGATTTTATCAATTTCAGTCGATCTCAATTTGTTTTTCAACCACAGCAAAATGTGTACATGTGATAAGCCACGCTTTTTCCATTCTATGGAATACATATATCTTTCCATTAGTTATAACTGCCATTAGCTTTTTAACTTTTAATCTACTATCTTGCAACTATATTATTTCCATCAACAGTTTTTTGTTCCACTATTAATTCATCGACTATTTCCTTCCTCGCTGGATTGCACGTGAAAGTATTAAATAAATCTGGGCGACCATATGTGCGAACATAAGCAAATGCGTCCTGTAGGTATCGCGGACTGTTCACAAATGATGACGTTAAAATGACCATTTTCCCAGATCATATGGGTTCACAATCGCATCATTTGCGACAGCATGCTGGAGGTGAATATAATTTTCAGCCCTTAGCTTACGATATGAATCGCTATCGTTCACTCTGAACTTTTACGTACATGTCGACATAAAACTGATTGGCCAATTGTCTGCACCGTGGTATCATATTAAAATCGTCTTCGAGTGTCATCAAGTGATATCTAGGCATAAAAATCCATACAGGAAACCTCTTTGTTCGTCAAGGCGAGACCTCTCACCGGGTTAATTTGCGGTATCTGGAACTGAAACTCTTCTTGCCCTTTACTAAATAGTATTGGGTATTGGAGCGCGCCATATAATTTATGTGTGTCGGGCACTGTGGTTGAACTGTCGTCTGATTCTGTAGAACGATATCACGGGACAAGAACTGTTCGCCTGTGACCATGGCTGCGACTTCATTTATCAATGGCGTGTTAAATCGTCTTTCGTGTTCTCTACTTGGTTTATGGTCTGGATGCATTTCTATTTTATAATCTTCTCCAGGCATTCTCTGGAAAGCAGATTTGAAAGTATTAATAAGATGATTATGTTCGTGCAACATTCTTTGTATTTTAACCACAGTATCTCTTTGCACTCCTTCGATATTTTCACACCTGCGGTCTGCTTCATTATTTTCATCCCCCATGAAATAAATCTGTAAGAACTTAGGTTCCTGATTATTTGAAGGAAATAAGGAACCAATTCTATAGTATATTTGTCCCTGAATTGTGAAAGTAGGGGAAAAACCAGGCATTATGATTTCCTTGTCTACATCAAATGAGGTCATTTGAAAGCACGAATTGTATTTTCTAATTTTTTTCAAAAAACGTCTAGATTCACTGTCTTTGCACAAAAGTAGCGTTTTCAGTGGTTCGTCTGGAATACCTAGCAACGGAAGTGAAACATTCCCACGGGAACAACACATACCAGCAGTATCCTCTTTTCATTTAAGTGCTTTGCATTACCTACATTTTTGGTTCATTCTTTCTAAAATCACTAATCGATGATTAACGTAATCAGTCAGTGGATCATAATAAAAAGCAGCATTATTAAAAGCCTCCCATGTGTTAAATGCTCGTCTTCTTTCGGTCTGTCGATCAGCATTTAAATCACGAAGTGTTTGAGACTCTTCCAACTATCTGCAGCTATCTGAGTTGCATCTAAGCTTTGTCTTGCCTGTGTCTGCTCCAGAGTCTTAGCTGCTCTGAGGGTCACATGAATCTCTGCATCTAGAGTCTGGCGGGCTTGTACTTGCTCAGGGGTCTCTGACGCTCTGAGGGCAGCTTGCCTTTTAGCTTGATCTTGTCTTCTTCTTTCAGCCTGAGTATCAGATTCTTCAGTTCTATTTACTTTAGCAGCTCGTGATCCGTTAGGTCTGAACTACGCCAACGAGGCATAACGGGTGGGGGGGGAAACTATATTGGTGTCATATTATTATAGATAAAAACGGAACAATAGAATGGTATAGCGCAAATCCTCATATATATATAGTTGGACTCAACCAGTCCGTGCCAGTTCTGAATTGATCATTGAACGGCGCCAGATGAGAATGCGCGCACACCTAAGCCTCGTAGTAAGTACTACCCGTAAGAGGCCAAGGAGAGGGACCGAGCTTGGATGCTATACGAGCGCACGACAGTCGAGGCAGCAAGCACCACGGGCCAGCCGGAGTGAGAAGAACCGCTACACCACACAGTACGACACAGACGTGGATATAACATGCGTCTCGAAATATCATGACGGTATATATTATTTATACACAAAAATGTATCCTATGTCCTTCCTAATGGCAAATAGCATCTCCTTACCAAATTTCATCACGATTGGATTATCCGTTTAGCCCAAGAAACGTAACAAACAGACAGACAGACAGAGCTACTTTCGCATTTATAATATTAGTATAGTTTTTTTGTTTACTTTTTTCATATATATACACTACACCAGTGAGGGTTTTGCTTTCCCCAGGCGGCGGACAGGGGCGCGCTATGGGGATATGCATGGTGGGTGCGACATAAAATAACATCTGTGGACCAAAACAGCACTAAAGCCTTCCATCTGGCCATCCTTTGGAACTCAAGAATCCAGTTGTAATATGAGCTATGGCACACTCACCCTCAACTTTAAATAATCATGATGGAACAGTAAGGAAATAACTTAATAACCCTGGCCCCAGTCTATGTGCTGGGATCTCCTGGTCATCGGATTCTGGGGGACCAGGAACATCATGAAGAGAAGGATAGGAGCTTCTCGAAACCTCTACATAAACATTACATCGGCACGCTCAATGCAAATACACTTGTAAAAGTGCGCAAACCTAAACAACTCACAAACCCACTACAACAATTTCACATCAAGATCCACGCAATTCAGGAGACGCGATTCACAGACGAGAACCATCTCAACAAAGAAAATAATAGCAGTTACAAAGCCAATCCGCAGTAAGAAGAGGAACGCCAATATGATCCTGGTGAAGTCACATAACGCAAGGTTTCATAAAAAAGATTTAATTAAAATGTAAATATGTATATTTTTTGTTAATAAATAAACATACGTTTCTAACAATGATATTTTTTCCGTTACCTTTATACAAAGCAAATGAGCTCAGCAAACTTACATTCTACGTACAGCAATGATTTTATTTCTGAACACTCAGTCTATTTTACAGAGCATATCGCTCAACTATGTGCACTCAGCACAAATGCAGCTTATGATTTTTCACAGCAGCAGTATGTATCCATCAGCCAATTTTTACATAATTTTTTCAGTTGACTTTATAAAAAGCAAATGAGCAACCTTACAAGCTATGTACAGCAATGATTTTTTTCTGTACACGAATTGTACAGAGCATATTGCTCAACAAACTTACAGTCTATGTATGGCATTGATTTTTCTGTACTCCTATTTTACAAAGCCTATCGCTCAACGAACTTAAAACCTATGTACAGTAATGACTTTTTCTGTACACCTGTTCTATTTTAAAATGTTTTCTAGATGTATACAGCATTGATTTTCTGTACTCTTATAGACTCGATACAAACTAATAGTGCACTGCGAAATAATTAACTTTGCACATAATCTATTTTTTATATATATAGAGAGCAATTAGTACGGTACCAGAAAAAAAAAAACATTTAAGCTGCGTAATTACATATTTATAGCGTCCTAAGCAGTTCTCTATACTATTTACAGACTAGTCAGATGGATAAACGGGGTTCTTCCTCTTCACTCAAACACTATATAGGCGGTCATACAAACATTCACCCAGGTACTGATTTGTGCCTCAAGGTAGGGTCTCTTTCCCGTCGGGGAAAATATACCGCTTATTGTCCGTCCTGGACAGAACCACTTTGGATATTTGAAAGGCATTTACGACATGTAGGTTCGATGATATTTGCTGCTGCGGATGGATACGTGGAGTTTCTTCATGGTGGCAGTTGATATAATCATCAATCTGCAGCTTTCTAGTTATAGAGCCAGCCAAACCTTTAGACTGTCTTCAGGTTCGGACGGTCTCGAGCCGGAATGCCTTCATTTTTGCCTGTAACCCAGCAAATTGCACTATCAGGGTACCATTCGCCTCGTTCTTCGTAACCTTTACATTATGTGATTCTATCCCACACCGTTGCCAATGCTATATCCAGAAGTGTCAAGTTCGCCTCTGTTATGAGGCGTCACTTCGTAGAGATAACAGTCCCGCACTATGCTTCTCCCACGAATCCATGTACTCTTCTGGGAAGATACCCTTGCGTTTAACTAATTGGAAATTTTCGGGATCAGTGAAATGAGCACTGGTAGTGCGCAAGTCACCGTCCTCAAGGATCACAACCAGTTTTTATCTATCGGGGCCTGCATACAACCATATGAGTCCAGAAATCTTAAAGTGACTGAAACAAAATCAATATTTAAAAAAATATACATATATATTCTGTGTTGATGGGAAGCACATCTATCCCATCGTCGTTGAGGTCTGATAAAGCAATACCTAAAAATATGCATTATACCCAGAAATGTTGTGAAAGAAAATGGGTATGTATCCTTGATTTTTAAAATGCAAATTGCAGTCATTTTGTTAAGCCCGCCTAAATTTACCTGTGAAATGACAATGATTACGGACCTTTACAGCCCCCGGTACAAATTCTTTCTCACAGATGTGGCATAATGTAGCATCAGCAAATTTTGCTTCTTCCTCGTCTGTCATTACAACAGGAACACACTTCTTGTAAATTTTATCAACTTTCCTGGCAAGTTTGACGAGTTCGTAAAAAAAGCATTTCTCGGGTTTTACGCCCGAGAAAGAGTAGAAACGCGACATACTAGGTACGGCTGGACAAACGGCATGGAATACGGCAGCGGAGGAGACATATCTCTGGACTCTAGTAGCGTGAGAGGCGTGGGGTGGAGGACTGCTCGAATCATAAAATTGCAATAAACTTTCAATATCCCCAAAAACGACAATGGGTACTCGCTGCTGGTGGAAAAGTACTTAAAAATTAAGTTTTTATCTTCGTCGCCGTATAAATCTACTCTTATAGGTTTTCCCCTTGCACAATGGATCTCTTGGCGCTCCAGAATACCTTTGCTGCTGAAATGTAGCAGACATCTGGCGCCACTAAATATTGAGCCCTAATTACAAACTTAATGAAGAACTAACTACTCCCGACAAGATGTGAATCCAATAGTAATGGAATTTTCAAGAACCTTCAGTAATCATCGAAACATTTATATGTTAACCACATTTGTCTGCCGTGTGATGGAGAGCCCCGGAAACTACATGTTAACCATTAGCTATATCCAAACCAAAGATATTTTCTGAATAGTCTGGATTTTGTCTCTCGAAATTGAAAATGTCTGACAGTTTTACCAGAAACTCAATACTTTAAAAAATCGAAGGGTATTGTGGACGCACTTTCTTGTAAATGCTAACTCGTTTCAATTTTTTGTTACGCTCCTATACATGAAAAGCAAGAATGGCCCATAGAAAGTTTAAATCATCATCTCTGTTTTCAACATTGACAACTGCCCTCTTCTAATATATATCTAGCGACAGAGGAAGACCCCCGATAGAAAGATTCTATTTTAGAAATGTTATGTCGAGGGATATGATTCTATCGAGCGTTTTGCCACCATCCCAGTCTTGAAATTCACACAATTTTGATCTTAGCTCCGACGTAACTAAGTTTTTATACCAATCTGTCAGGGAAGTATTGCGCATGAGTTCAATTTAAAGAAGTTTGTATTGTGCCGTTCCGGGCCTTAAAGATTCAAGCGCGCTGCTGGCAACTCGCCCCTTTTTTGCTGCATCTTGGTGGCTGCTTTGTGCTTCAGGGTTATGACTATGTGCTGCTTAGTGCCTGCTGCTGGCTGCTTAGGTCGACAGACAAATAGACATGGTACCGAGTGGCTACCCCGGCACTGCATGGTGCGCAGGGCCTGGTGTACACCGAAGAGGACAAAGCCAATGTTCCCGCAGACGTGTTCGAAGAAAACTTCCGGCCTGTGCCCGAACCCTACGATGATGACCACATAGAAAGAGTGCACCTTCAGATGCGCCGCTACTGGGAAAATAACGAACACGAAGACGAAGAAATAGAGCCTGTCGATGTGCAGGAGATACAAGAGACGCTACGCAAATCCCAGGCGAGGAAGGCACCAGGCCGTGACGGGGTGAATAACCTCATGCTGCGAAACTTACCACCGGCCGCAGTAGGGCGATTAGAGCAGATCTTCAACAGCGTACTAGAGCAGAGGAAGTTCCCGGCTGCCTGGAAGGAGGCGGAAATAGTTGCCCTTCCTAAAGCTGGCAAGGATCCAACGTTTCCGTAACACTACAGGCCAGTCTCACTACTGCCAGCGGTTTCAAAAACCTTTGAGCGGCTTCTGCTACGTCGACTAATGGTATTTGTGCAGCAACTTAACATCATCCCAGATGAGGTGACGGACGCATTCAATCGACGCAGGTATTGTGGAATGGTGTTGCTTGACGTTGCGAAGGCGTTCGACACCATCTGGCACGAGAGTCTGCTGTTCAAACTGATTTCTACTAGGGTCCCAAGAAGATTCGTTGAACTTCTCCGCAGCTATCTCAGGAAGAAAATCTTCAGAGTGCGTGTAGATAAATCTTCTTCTACGAGACGACGCGTTCGGGCAGGCGTACCGTCCTCGGACCAGTGCTGTTCCTTATCTTCGCAGCTGATATCCCCAGACTCGCCTCTATCTTTACCGCACTCTATGCCGATGATACGGCTTACTTCACCTCGTCATGGAGCCTGCCGCTCATCGCTAGACGACTGCAAGAAGCGCTGGACCTGCTCGCGGAGTGGGGACCACATGGCGGGTGAAGATAAACGCCGCGAAGTCACAGGCGATCGTCTTCAGTAGGCGAGGCACGCCGATACCAATGGGCCTGACGCTGTTCGCGGAGCAGATACCCCAGAAGGCAGTGGTACGCTACCTGGGGATCACACTGGACCAAAGGCTGACTTGGCGACACCACGTAGAGGATATCTGCAGCAGGGTGAACAAGCGACTGGGTGCACTATACCCAGTCCTGAACCAAGCCTCATCACTGCCACCAAGATGCGGCGTCCAGGTCTACCAGGCTCTTGTTAGACCTATCATCGAATATGCCAGTCCTGTATGGGGATATGCGGCTGCAACACATATGAAAAAGTTGCAGGTGTTGCAAAACAGTGCTTTTAAAAGAGCACTGCATCTACCCTTTGACTTCCCAACGGAAGACCTCCACCACCTGGCAAAAACACCGAAACTCAAGTCACGGATGGTTTCTACGAAAGTGCCTCCAAATGCAACAATGAACTCATACGCAACCTGGGAAGCTATGAACATATTGAACTACGCCATAAAATGCCCAAGTCTCTACTAAACGGGTAATTGTGTACATATAAAAAATTATTATAAAATGAAATGAAACTCACCCATAGAGCAAATAGCAATGGACTAGCCCAAAAATGTAATGAAATTTTACTGCTAAAGGAAAATGTAGGGGCAAATACTGCCAAAGGGCTATAGGTACCCCTTCGGCGTTGGTAGAAACTGCTTGCCTGCTGCTGCTGGCGACGCGCTGCGATTGGCCTCCTGGGTCCCACAACGGTGGCTGCAGGGGTCGGCAGTGAAGGCGAGTGGTCGTCGAGGTGCGGGTGGGCAATGACTGGCGATTCCATGGTCACCAAATTGGCATTGGTGCAGGTATATTCCTGCTGATGGCTGCAGGTTCATTCCGGTTTAGTTCGGTGGCCGAACCTTGTAACCCGGAACCTGAAATAGAAAGAAAATTTAGTACCATGAAAAAATATTTACTTAAGATTAAATAATATTGATTTCATGTAAACAGTGAGGTTCTTTCCATTAGCTCTGTGGTTGCAATGTGTAGGTGGATGTAAGAGATTAGATGCTGGCGGAGGTGTCACAGCTGTAAGCTGCAGTGTTGATGATTGTAGTCTCCGCTTCAGTGGCTCTGAAATAGAAAAAGATATAAGTTTCAGTAACATGAAGAAATAGAATGGGTGTAAAGTGAAATAAGAGTAATAACAAGTAAACTTACCAGTAAACGGCGAGGCATGGCTCGTTGCAGATGGCGCTACTAGAGATGAAGACGGTGATGGTGCTACAAGCTGGTAGACGGCAGGCTTATTTGGGTACTCCATCGCCACGAACCTTAAAAGAAAAATTGTTTTTACTAACATTAAAAAAGAACTTGTAACAGGAAATAACATAGTAGAAACATTAGCACTTATCACTAGAAGTGTTTCGTTGTCATTTGGAGCTAGAAAGTAGTGGAGTTCCTCTCCGTTTAGGTGACTGCGGTCTGGAAATCCTGCATATCTGAAAAACAAAAATAGGGCTTATGTTATTATAAATACATAGAAAAGGAAATATACAAGTTAAACAAATGACTACTCAAATTCAAAGACATACTTCCCCATTTCCGTCATCTCTGGAGACAGGCAAAAATTAAATGAAATAGAAAAAAAAAAATGTAAAAATAAATACAGGTTAAAACAGATAACAAATCGCCCCCAATCAGATTGTTTGTTGAAATTTTCATAATATCGTCATGCCCTTAATAAGAAAATAATGCTATAGCGAGAAACAAATGACAATATTTTAGCAGTTTAATGAACAATCACTAATAAAATTCTTACCATCTTCATTAAATTGGCTCAACTCTGCTGTACCTAAAACAAAAAGTATAATTTAGACTATGAACACTAAAAACAAATTTGAACAATCTATAGATATGTACTCTTACCAGCATATTCACATCCTCCCATTATGACCGCATTTCTGTGAAATAAACATAATATATAGTATGCTATTTAAGAGAGAACTATGTGATTATTTTACAAGTATTAACTTTCGTTGTTGAAGAGATATTGCGATATGATGAGCTGAAGAAACAAGACACACGATTGCTGAGATCACACGAGATATGAGAGCAGAGGATGTGGAAGTGAGGTCTCTGTCGAAGATAGCGTTGTTTTATACCCAGGGATGAAGTAACACTCGTGCAGATCCAAACCTGCAGCACAATGGGCCACCCGGAATCGTGTTGCTCATATAGTAAATTATTTTTAAGACTTAAGGAACAGGCAGGGTACCTACAAAAGGCATACAATCTGTGTGGCCATCTGCCGTTCGTGTGCGGCGTTTTGTTGGATAAATAAATGAGGCTAGGTGCTGGGGCGCCTAAGGCCGGCAGATACATGTACTTCTTTGAAAAATAACGCACATCTTCCCCACACTGTGAATAGAACTAACGAGTGCCATTTAGAACCTTTAACAGGCATTGTTTGCCGTCGATGTAGACGAAATAATACAAAAAATATAGTGTAAAAAATGTAATTGCATCGTTTTATAGAGAGAGAAAAAAAAATCGGAATTGATTTAATACTACGTTTGTTGGTATCCGTTGGGAATTTCCTGAGTATTGACTGTTAAAACATCACAAGTTTTAAATGTAATTGTGTCTTCAATTATAATGACATGTGTGCGCACGGGCATTGTGTTTCCCGTGAGTAGTGTGTTTATATCCCAACCACAGGAGAACGCACATATCCGTGTAAAACTCCATTTAATATTTCTCTAAAACTAATTAATCGATTTTGATCAAATAAACTGTTTTTAAATCTAATTGAGTTTCCCTACATAAATATAAGATAAACTATAAACATTAACTGATTTAAGCATTTTTTTGTACCGAATTGGAATTAAAAACGTATTGCAGAAATATCCAATAATTTTTAAACTAGAATTTAGCTGATAATACAGTGAATTAAAACAAATTTTATGCTTTCAAGATTGAATTATGGCTGATAACTGCTTACAAATACAGGTTTGTCATTTTTTATTAATAACAGAATGTAGAATGACATAATTTATTCAATTTAAAATTATAATAACTGTGAGATACGATGTAATAACGCATCATATTAACATCTGGTTCCCTAGTCGAGCCCGAGAAGAGAGGAGGGGCCGGTTTCCTGCCAAAAATCTAAGGGGAAGGGAGGGTGTAGAGATGCTCATACCCCGCAGGGGCCTGGTACGCAAGTGCCAGGTACGGGTTTGGCGAACCCGCGGTGCCCGAGCTGGAAACTTGTGAGCGCCGCAAGTTTCCCACACCGTAAACTCCTACCATGCTTCAACGACCACCGTAGGGCGTGGCGGTGGAACGTTGTGTGCCTAGGAGAACGGGGATCTTGGCTTCATCGCCCGGATCGCGAGGACGGTACAAACCTCTATAAAAAAACCCTCAACCTCAAGGTCGGACACGTGCTGAGGAGGTGGATGAGTGGTGAGGCAAACCACCCGCTAACGTGCGACCTCAGGGGCACCTGCGCACCCCTGTTGTATCAGCATTCCTATATAAAATGTTTTTGCTCGTGGGACCAAAACGAAGTCACACACAAAAACCACAAAACCCTGCGGTACGGGTGTGCCGCAGGCTAAACCCAATACACCCAATACTAAGAAGCGGGCCAGGGTTGATAGCCCTCCTGCTTCAGAAAGCCAACGTAACGGGAAAGAATGTTCTATTTCGAACGCTTTCGTTGTCATGCAGAGAGTGGAGGGGACATTTGAAAAGGTGTCCCCGTTTTATATTAATAAGGGTTTGGAAGGGTTAGTTGGTACCCTGAAATCAATCAAAAAGCTGAGGAATGGGACGCTGCTGCTGGAAACATCCACCAGTAGGCAGGCTTCCCAGCTCCTTAACTGCGAGAAGCTCGGGGAGTTCGCCGTTAAAAGCGAACTCCACAAATCCTTGAATCGTTCAAAAGGCGTAGTGACCTGCCGGGAAATTATGGATTTAGCAACCGAGGAACTCGTTAAGGAGTGGGAAGATGAGCAAGTGGTCGAGGTGCGTCAGATTTCACGGAGGGTAAATGGCAGTCTTGAAAAGACTGCCACCTTCGTCCTGACGTTTGACACTCCAGTGTTGCCCAAGTGTATAAAAGCTGGCTATATCAACTTGAACGTCCGTCCGTATGTTCCGGACCCAATGCGCTGCTTCCAGTGCCAGAGGTTCGGACATACGACGGCGTCATGCAAGGGCAACCCCACCTGTGGTAGATGCGGCAAGGGGGCACACGAACCGGGTGTCACTTGCGCGCTCCTGCAGGTGTGCGTCAACTGCTCCGGGTCGCACCCTGCCTGGAGTAGGGAGTGTCAAGTGTATCTTGAAGAGCGCAAGATACAGGAGTTGAAGACCAAAGAGCGGATACCTTATGTAGAGGCAAAGAAGAAGGCGAAAGCGCTCGCCGCTCCAATATTTGGAACAAGCTTTGCCAAGATGGTCTCGACTCCCGTCAGGAAAGAAAGTGTTGCTACGCAGACATCCTTTGCAGACATGGGCACAAGCACTATGTGCTCATGTCAATGCAAGTGTGGTGCAAAATCCACCAAGGTCATCACACCTAAGACCGCGGATGTCGCTAGCAACACATCTGCAACCTCGACCAATCCAGCAGCAGTAAGTAAGACCCCACCAGCAATCAAGTTAACGGCACCTCCTATTCCACCGCGTGCTATTGAAATGGTAGCGATACCATTAGCTAGCGGTGGAAATAGAGGTGACCAGAAAATCAGAGGCCCTAAGTTTAGACAGACTGATCCGACCCAGTTTGTCAAGTCCCCTTCTTCGTCTCCTCCCAGACTGTCCATCAGTAGGGAGGGTAATGGGAAGAAGAAGAAGAAGAAGAAAAAGAACGACGAAGAATTTGAGGAGTCCTCTGGGTCGGAGATGTCTGTCTCCGCTTCCGGGCAGGAAGAATCGGAAATGCTGGTGGACGAGTCTGGTCCCGTTCCTCAGCAGGAAATGACCGAAGACCCACCCGAACCGGGGCGGGTGAGGTTAAATAGGTAAGGATGGCTCCCATACTTCAGTGGAACATCAATGGATTTACAGCTCACAAAGAGGAGTTACACCTCTTAGCACGGTCTGATCCTTTGTGTCTCTGTCTGCAAGAGACACATTTCAGACCATCACACCAACCTGTGCTAAGAGGGTATGACTTGTACCGTAAGGACGATACCGAGGGTGATCGAGCGAAGGGCGGAGTGGCGGTGTTTGTCCGAAACACTGTCCACTCCGAACTTGTAGCTCTCACCTCTGATTTACAAGCAGTGGCAGTGAGGATTTATGGTCCCACTCAACTCACAGTATGCTCTATTTATCTACCACCTAACACGCCCATGAGTTACGACTGACATGTCTAACATCTTGCGGCAGCTTACTCGGCCATTCCTCCTTGTAGGTGATTTCAACGCACATAGTGCGTTGTGGGGCTCAAATGCCGATTGCCCCCGTGGCCGAATGGTTGGTAGATTAATAGAGCAAGAGGAAATATGTGTCCTCAATACTGGTGCAATGACACATTTTGCCACTGCTTCCGGATCGTCCTCTGCCATTGACCTTTCATTGTGCTCCCCCTCAATCGCGGACTCCGTGCATTGGGAGGTGGATCGTGACCTTCATGGAAGCGACCACTTCCCAATATGGATGCACGTAGAGTTTGAGCGTGGAGGAGGCAATAACCGACGCAAATGGAACGTCAGCAAAGCCGACTGGCAACTCTACCGCCGCTCCATTATTCTAGAGGAGTATAACAGTCTTGACGAGAAGGTGAATCACCTTACAAAGGCGATTCACCAGGCAGCTGACGTTTCCATGCCGAAAAGCTCCGGAACGCTGCGAAGGACGCGCGTCCCCTGGTGGAACGATGAATGTCGTTCCGCCATTCAGGGTCGCAGACGAGCGTTGCGGCGTTTCAGGTTGTACCCTACATCCGACAACCTTGCAGCGTTCCGTATAGCCAGAGCTAAGGCGCGTCGTGTTATTAAGGAGAGCAAGAAAAGGTCATGGCAGAACTTTGTGAGCACCATAAATCGTTCCACACCTTCGTCGAAAGTATGGGAGTCTATCCGCCGTATATCTGGAAGGTACTCCCGTCCACCAGTATCTGGATTACTGGATCACGGACGTATTATTACCGACAAAAGAAGCATAGCGCAGCTGATGGCGGAGAACTTTGCCGCTATCACTTCATCCACCAATTTTGACCCTCGGTTCCAGCAACGCAAGATTGCTGCCGAGAGGCGCGCGCTATGCTTTGACTCGTCGAATACAGAGGCCTACAACTGCCCATTTCACATTTTGGGAGCTGGAGTCAGCGTTAAACAGCGCTCAACGACACTGCTCCAGGGCCTGATTTGATCCAGTACCAGATGCTGAGGCATCTTAATAAAGATGCTAAGGAGTACCTTCTAGATATTTTTAACGATATATGGACCGGGGGACACTTCCCCGACTCGTGGAAAGAAGCAACGCTTATCCCTATTTTAAAACCTGGAAAGGATAAGTTGTTGCCAGGTAGTTATCGTAGTATTGCCTTGACTAGCTGCGTGGGGAAGACACTGGAGAGGATGGTTAACCGCCGCCTCGTCTGGTGTCTTGAATCCCGTAATCTTCTGAGCCGCTTTCAGTGTGGATTCAGGAAGTCACGTTCCACCTTGGACAACCTGATCCTCCTGGAGGCGGCAATACAGGATGCGTTTATCCGCAGCCAACACCTTGTGGGTGTTTTTTTCGATCTTGAAAAGGCCTACGATACTACCTGGCGGCATGTTATTTTAAATCAGTTACACGAATGGGGATTTAGGGGTAACCTGCCCCGTTTTTTAAAATCATTTTTATCTGGTCGTTGCTTCCGGTACCGAGTCGGTAGTGAAGTGTCTGATCTTTTTATTCAGGAAAATGGTGTTCCTCAGGGGTCAGTTTTAAGCGTGACCCTATTTGCTATCGCAATCAACAGTATCTCTATGGTTATAAGGAGTCCCATTCGGTTCTCTTTATATGTGGACGATTTTTTAATTTTTATTGCATCGTCCAGCCTGAGAAGCGCCGAGCGGCAGCTGCAACTCGCGCTAAACAGGCTGGATGAATGGTCAGTGCACACCGGTTTTCGATTCTCTGCCGAGAAAACCCGGTGTGTACTTTTTACTCGTAGCAGAAGTCTTTTAGCTGAACCCCACCTTACCCTGAGGAACACCGTTTTACATTTTACTGATACTGTTCGGTTTCTGGGCCTCATTCTAGACGCAAGGCTAAGCTGGCTGCCACATCTTAAAGATGTAAAAGCCAGAGCCTTGAAAGCTTTAAATGTTTTAAAATGTCTGTGTGGCAGGTCGTGGGGCGCCGACCGCTCCTGCCTGCTACAGTTTTATCGAGCCTTTGTACGGTCGCGGTTGGAATACGGGTGTATTGTTTACAGTTCGGCACGGGACAGCTATCTTCGGATGTTGGATAGTGTCCACCATGCTGGAATTCGACTCGCCACGGGTGCCTATCGCACTAGCCCAATACCCAGCATTTGTGCTGAGTCTGGCGAGCCGCCGCTTTCCATCCGGCGGCATCTCCTCATGGTGCGACACTATGTACATGTTGCCACAACTCCTGGCAGTCCCGTGTACGACATAGTGCTACATCCCAACTACGAGCGGCTCTATACCAACCGGCATAGAGCCACTAAACCGTTCAGCTACCGTACAAAGGCTATTTTTGAACAATACGGATTCGAGTTTCCCATTTTTTATCACCAGGGTTGGAGTAAATCTCCTCCCTGGCTTTTAAAGAGGCCCAGAACGATTTTAGAAATGTCAAGGTTCCACAAGCTGTCTACCACTGACTGTGTTTTTAACAGAGTTTTTAACGACATTTTAAACCAGTATCAGGAGTTTACCCCGGTGTATACGGATGGGTCTAAGCAGGCTAACGGAGTAGGCTGCTCCGTAGTGTTCCCTCGAGCGACTTACAAATACAAGCTGGATAGCAGGTGCAGCGTGTACACTGCAGAGTGCTATGCCATACTAAAGTCGCTCCAGCATATGAAGGGACTGCCGTCATATGAAGTACCTCATATGCTGTGATTCCCTCAGTTGTATTCAGGCGTTAGCAACTATGTACCCAGCAGACCGTCTAGTCCAGGACATCCAGGACGCCCTCCTCTCCCTCCAGTCCTGTGGGAAGGAGGTCGTATTCTGCTGGGTACCTGGTCATGTGGGAATCAGGGGGAACGAGGCAGCTGATGAAGCTGCCAAGTTAGCCTGCAACAAGGTCAGAATTGACTTTGATCCGGTCCCAAAGTCTGACCTTGCCTCGGCGGGGAAAAGATTGGTTTTCGACGTTTGGCAGAGGCAGTGGCTGGAGGTTGAGAATAATAAGCTCCGGCTGGTCAAACCGACCAGTTCAGCCGTGGAGCAGCTCCTTCCAGCGGGCGAGGAGGGATGAAGTTCTCCTTACTCGCCTCCGTATAGGGCACTGTACTCTGACGCACAGCTTTCTTCTCCGCCGGGAGGACCTCCGGAATGTGATGCTTGTGGCGTACCTTTGACGGTACGCCACATTTTAACCGAATGTGTATTGTTTTTAGATCTAAGGGCAGACGTTGGCTTAGCCAACGATCTGTCCCTTATTTTAAACGATGACGGTGACAACGTGGCTAAGGTTTTAAAGTTTTGTTGCTTGGCCGGTCTTGTCCCAAAAATTTTGGGCAGATCGGCCTAGATATTGTGATTGGATTGGTGGCCATTTACAACCACCAATCCAAGTACAGTTTTTACTTGTGACACTGTTTATATGGCTGGCCCTTTTACTGCCAGCCAGCTAACTTATTTTTTAAACTGGTTGGCCCTTTTACAGCCAACCAGTTAATGTATGAATTTTTATATTTTATTGCGTTGTTTCAGTTTTATATCTCATGTAGCCGTCTGTGTGGCCGATCTCTTTACAGTCGGCCACGCAGACGGTATTTTAGTTAGTAGTTTAGTATTTTATTGTGCTGTCTCTGTGGCCGACCCCTTTACAGTCGGCCACACAGACGGCAATTTTGCCACGTTGTCACGCCTGGTTGTTGCTAGGGCGCTAATGACCCCGTTGTCGACGCGCCCTAAAACCCAAACAACAACAACAACAAGATGCTCATAGATAAGGATGGAGAAGTAATTACTGACGATTTGAATAAGGCAGAGATTTTAAGTAACTGGTTTAGTGAGGGCATTAGGGACAATGAATCAGAAATGGGAAGGTCTCATTCGGAGAATGAGCTTAACAATACGATTAGAAATGAAGATACTAAAAAATTTGAAATTCATCCTGAAGAAATCATGAAGGAAATAAGGAAGCTGAAAACACATAAGGGGGCTGGTGCACATAATATTACTACAGATATCTTAAAGATAGCCGGGTGTGACATTGTACCTTATCTTGAAATATTATTTAAATTGAGTCTGGATACTTGCTGCTTACCACAAGCCTGGAAAAGTGCGATAGTAGCACCGGTACATAAAGGAGGGGTGAGAAATAGAGTCGAAAATTACAGGCCAATCAGTTTGACTTCAGTGGTAGGTAAATTAATGGAAAGATTGATATGCAACCACATCAGAAAAATATGCGAGGAATGTAAGTGGTTTTCAAGTAGGCAACATGGGTTCAGGCAAGGATATTCATGTGAATCTCAGTTGGTGGGATATATGCAAGATATTTCAGATTAAATGGACAAGGGAGGCCAAATTGATAGTTGGCACTAGATCTTTCAAAGGCGTTTGACAGAGTAAGCCACAAAATGGTAGTAAATAAGGTAAAAACTATTGGAGTGGATGACAAAGTGATTTCCTGGGTAGAAGAATTTTAAAAGGTAGAAAACAGAAAGTTAGGGTAGGAAATGCGGTATCAAAGGAAGTAGAAGTAAAAATGGGAGTGCCGCAGGGTAGCTTATTGGGACCATTGCTATTCATTATTCTAAAGAATAATTGTGTTGATTGTTTACTATCTGAAATTAGATTGTTTGCAGCTGACATAATGCTGTATAAAAGGATCAAAACGATAGAGGACTGTAAACAGTTGCAGGGTGATCTGGACAGGATATCTAGTTGGGTTGGTAAACATGGGATGAAGATAAATGCAAAGAAGAGTCAGCTAATTAGATACACAAATAAAAAACAAAAGGTTTATTATGAATATAAGGTGGGGAAAAGAATTGCTTGCTGAAGATTTGATATGTAAATATCTTGGCATTACATTTGATAACAAGCTTAACTGGGCAAGACACATTGGACAGGTGGTAGGAAAAGATTTCAAAGTTCTGCACTTGTTGGAGAGAGTTGGAGAGAAGTAAAGGAATTGGGTTACAAAACTTTGGTCAGACCATTGCTCGTTTTTTTTTTTTTTTTTGTTTTTTTTTTTTACAGTTTAACGTCCCTTTTTAACAACGTGGTCTTTAGAGACGGGAAAGGATGGGGGCAAGGAATGGGAAGGAATTCGGCCATGGCCTTTTGAAGGAAGCATCCCGGCATTCACCTGGAGTGATTTGGGGGAAACCATGGAAAACCCAAATCTGGATGCCCGGACGGGGATTCGAACCGCCGTCCTCCCGAATGCGAGGCCAGAACGCTATCCGTTACACCACCACGCTCGGTCCCATTGCTCGAATATGGTAGTGTAGTATGGGACCCACATTTTGAGTATCAAATACAGGAGTTGGAGAAGGTGCAAAAAAAGGGCTGCTAGATTTGTTTCTGGAAATTATCGCAGAATGCAATCAGTGACGGATATGATAAAGGAGCTGGAATGGGATTCATTGCAAGACAGGAGGAGAATGCGGAGGGTCATGGGAGTGTACAGGGCATATACTGGGGATGAGGCATGGAAAGATATTGCAATAGATATGAAAAGTAGTGCATGGAAGGGAAAAGATGACCATGACCACAAGCTGGCACTCGATTTCAGGCACAAGGGTGTGGGAAGATTTTCTCTTTTAGGTAAGGGTGTCAGGGATTGGAATGAGTTACCAAGGGGAATGATGAATAACCTACCGAAAACGTTAAAAGAATTTAAAGTTAAAGTTTGTAGAGGGCAAATGTAGGTGAGTGTAGGATAGGGGAAAGTTGGGTGTGTAGGGAAATTGCCACCGGAGCGTGTGCTCCATTGCAATTAAATTAAATTAAATCAAATTAAATTAAAACCTATTAGCAGTAAATAACAGCAATGTTTCTTACCATATATTGTCACTCTACCGTACACAGTTAGCATAAGAACAACAGGCAGGTCTGAAGCTGCCTGGTCGAGCACCCGCCTCGTTTCTGATTGGTTGATACCGAGCACCCGCTTTACTCGCCTATTGGTGGGGTTTTGTAAACCAGATGTAGACAACATTTTGGAACTTGTTTTAATATTTACATTTGCATTGTTAGATCGCTATCGAAGAAAAACTGTGGATTTGTATAAAGAACATACAAATATACACACATCAATTCATACACATATATAGGTATAGATTGTATGAATTTTTTCAGTTAATTGGTTTTGATATGTTGTCTATAGATATTGGTAAGATCTATTTCTGTATATGGGCAATACAGTTATGCTGCCAAGAATATTTATCTGACGTATTACACTGTCTATCCTGATTTTTCTAACGAAAATGCTATCCCAAACCAAACCGAAAGTATGCTGTATTTTCTATAGATAGACAGTTATAATAATTCCATGTTGCAGTGGACGCTGATGCTAACTGTTATTTACGAAGTAAACGCATTCCTATAATTTATCCAGCAATCCAGTGCCTGCACCATCTTGGAACTTTTAAATTTCTTTAGTTGCTTCGTTGAATGAAGGGAGTAGGAAAGTTATAGTACACAGAAGTAAAAAGAAACGTTGTCTGAGAAAATCCATCTATTACACTAATCACATCTTGTGAATTTATTAGGACCTATATGCCTTCGTAGCTAACCACGGTATTTCTGAAAATTGTGTGCTGCTAATCATTCATCATTAATAAATGTACGTTTTGCTGTATGTGTTAATGGTGAAGCTCCATACAAGCACGGCACAACTATGGTACTTCATCAATATTTTATATTGAAAATGTGGAAAACTTTTGTGTGCACATTAAAGTTATGGAAAAAAAAAAGCTATGCAAATGTAAAACTGCCTATGACATACATGCTAAAACAGTAAAACAAAGGAGTTTTGACAGTCCAATCTGTATGTTAGTTCAACACGCACAAAGTAGTGGACAGATTTAACGAACTGCAACATAGCTAATGATTATGTTTGGTGTGGGGATATAGGGATAAATTTGTTCCGATTCGTTACAATTTTCAGATGAAAAGAGTCCAAAACCTTAACAATTTTAGACTTTTTTTCCTGACTGTCCACTCATCACGCAGATTCAAAGGGGTGTAATCGAAAAATCACGAAGTTACACTTTTTATGCGGACTAGCTGGTGCCTACGACTTCGTTCGTGTTTGTCTTGAATTTTGAAACGGAACCTTAAATATTTCAAGGATGAAAAATAGCCTATGTTAATCCCTGCCAAATTAGCAACTCACCAGTGAAAGTTCCGTCATAATCGATTAACAAACTAAATATGTCACATATAAATTCTTTATACTTCTTAAAAGCTGAAAAATGTGTCGTATTCTAGAGCATCCTAGAATATTTTAGTACAATAAAGAACATTATAGTACTTTCCCGAAGATACCAAATTTTTTTTAGAACACTGGTCAAAAAACTAAAATACCCATGACGACCACTTTCATATCTCCGACGCACCCACAGTTACCGACATGCAACCACCAAGGTTCGCGATGGTAGACTCGAGGCTACTTCTGCATACAAACATCAGTGCTCTGCTTTAGTGAGTTGCAACTGCAGAGTGAACTGTAGGAACATACACTTCTATTTTTATATGTATATGTACGATTTCGTCCATGATGCAAAGAACAAAACTGTAAATTCTGAAATTTTTGTATAATGATTTAATATTGTCTGGCGGAGCTTTTCCACATACATTTGGTGATGATGTGTTTGAATTTGCGATTTTACTGGAAAGTTTATATCAATATATATCCCACAAAAACAATTCTTGTAAAAATAGGCCAAGTCTCGTGTTCGTGCAGAGACAAAAAGTTATGAGATCTTCCTCTAGGCCAAGTCGACACTTTTCAGTGTATATTCACTTCACTTTATTAAACAGAATGGTTTCTCTCGGTATCATAGATCGTTTATTTAGGATAAAAAATCTGATGACTTGGCAACTATGCATGCCTTGTTTTAGTTAACGCACACAAACTTATAAATACGTAAAGGCCAAGATTTTCATCGCTCTTTTTCGAATTTGACAAGTATATATATTATGCCCTCAATTTAAGTTCAAATTATGACAGTTTATCGCTTATCCTGAATCGTCGCTCAAATGTAATGATTCCACTTGAAAATCGGCTAATAAGAACATTTCAGATTTTAAGACATAAATATACGTTTACCAACAATGACCCAATCTCTTGAAAACAATTGATGTGACCAGTAGCCGAGCAATGCCGATTGCCGCTGGCTTAACTACCACCATAAATAAATTGCTAGCAACTTCCAAACTAATCATAAGACCAAAGTAAAATTTAAGATGTCACTTAAAATTGCTTATCTCTTTGCATTAAAAAATTCTCAGCCATGTAGCTTCATCGGGAGAAAAGCAATTAAGCCGCAAATATGTGCCAGAATTTTTCATATTTGGGATTGTAATTAAATAAATACAGGAGAAAACTCCAATATTAGACTTTTCTCATGATATTGGTGTGAAATCATATATGTGTACCAAATTACTTGTTTCTGGGATGGCTGAAGGTATAGGGGGATTTTGATATCGGGGTGTCGTGGTCAAAATAAAATTTTGAATTTCAATAACTTCCAGAATAAAAAAGGCATATAAGTAACATTTAACACATTAGTTGAACTTAGTAAGCTCACTCTACAATTGAAATCTGAAGTGTATAAAGTTATTAGGGTAGGGAGCGATTTCACGATAGGGGTAGGTAAGACGTAGATATATGGAAATTTACGAGTTTGTTGGTATGTGAGTAAAATTTTATCTGTGTAGCAAATTTCAGCTTCCCACGGCTACGGGAAGAACCTTAGAGATTTGACGATCATCAGCCAGTCAGTGAGTAAGTAAGTGACAAATTCGATGTAGTTTGCATCCTAACGACAACCGAAGTAAGACCAGTATCAAAATAAAATGTAGTACGTTTGCTAAGATTGCTGATATCTATGCATAACAGAAATTTGAGGCATGTAGCATAAATACGACCGAAGAAATTGAGGTTCAAAAATGGCCCGAATCGCTTGGAGAAAAGGGTAGGCTGTGCCGCCGTTGACTGGACGTGTCGGGTGCACTGCCGTGCACTCAAATTATAAATACGGAAGTAGGTCTCTGTCTTTTTGTTACGTTTTAACGACTTAGTGGCTATACCAATAATGATGGAATTTGACAAGGAAATACTATGTATCTGTAGGAAAGGACAACCGGAAATATTTTGTTCGGTATGAATAACAGTTGTATTCACGAAATTTTTAGAATTTATCGAATGGTGACGTGTGTTAGTTTGTTATGTTACATCGGTTACTCAAGCTGTGCTTCTCGCGCGATTTGTTAGTGTATGATTTGTTATTAAATTTCGTTTAGAGACAAATCGTATTATTTAATATAGAGTTCGATTTGCTCAGCACTGTACTATTATTTTGTGTCTCCTTGAAAGTTTCTGGCACCAGTTTATTTTGTCTTCTTTTTTGACATGCCTTAGCGGGTGTAAACCTAACCTAAAGTGTAGCTCTAGCAGAGTACGAGCAGCTAAAGTTATTAGAACCCAAGAATTGGATGCTTATGCTAAAGAAAGAAGAAAAGACCAAGCTGAATTAAAGCTGCCATTAGTTAAACAAACCCCCCCCCCCCCCCCCAACCACACACACACACATCCCCGAACCCCCACACCTTGTTTTGTGTTTCTGTTTTTTTTAAATATGTTGGAAATTTATTCTCTTCATGAGACAGGTTCGACGGCGAAAGATATTGCAATAGGTATGAAAAGTAGTACATGGAAGGGAAAAGATGACCATGACCACAAGCTGGCTCTCGATTTCAGGCACAAGGGTGTGGGAAGATTTTCTTTTTTAGGTAAGGGTGTCAGGGATTGGAATGAGTTACCAAGAGAAATGATGAATAACCTACCTAAAACTTTGAAAGAATTTAAAGATAAAATTTGTAGAGGGCAAATGTAGGTAGGTGCAGGATAGGGGGAAGATGGGTGTGTAGGGAAATTGCCACCGGAGCCTGTGCTCCATTGTAATTAAATTAAATTAAATTAAATTAAACTACAGGATCTCCGAGAGCAAGACCAACCGACGAGTAGTAAAAAACACAGCGATGTTAGGAATGGCGTTCATTGTACACAAGAAACTACTGCACTCAGTGACTGAAGTCAATCCAATTAATGACAGATTGATGACATTGCGACTCAAACACAAAAACAAACAGTACAGTTTCATCAACGCACACGCACCTACAAACGGGGACAAGAAGAAGAAACCGGACGAAACGGAAAAATTCCGGGAAAAATTAAAAACCGCCATGATGAAAATATCAAAAAATCTTGCTATGGGATTTCAATGCTCAAATTAGAAAAGAGAATAAATACAGGAAAACAGTTGGAAAATTCCCAGTGCACAAATTTACCAATAAAATTGAAGTGAAACTGATTGAAGTATGACAACAAAACGAACTAAAACTTATGTCAACATCATTTATGAAGAAACCCAAAAAACAGAAAACATGGAGGACCCAAATACAAATATCTGTTTAGACCATTTGGTAATCTAGTATACCGGAAAAAAAAAAGACATTCAGGTGAGATGAGGGGTAAACATTCAGATCACTACTTAAAAAGAAAAAAAAATAAGTCTACACCTAGGGGAATTCACAGGAAGATCCCAACCGTGTAGAAAATCGATATGAAAGAAACTAAAACCTCAAAATTAAGAGAAGAATGGGAGAAACAACAAACTAGAAACTTGATAGACTTCTAAAAACAAAATTATCCAGAATGGAAGAGAGCTAATCCCACTTAAAAAGAAGAGGAAACATCCGTGGTGGAACACAACATGCGATAATGCATTCGAAGGTAGAAAGAAGGCATTTATAAATGTTAATACTAACAGAACGGAAGTTACACACCAGGAGTTCCTTAGGATCAGAAAACTATCAGCAAAGAAAAAATCGAAAATCAAGAGAGAACAACTGGAATCCACAGCGAATGACTTCACGAATTATAACATGAGAGATTTCTACAAAACCTTTGCAAAACAAATCAGAGGGTTCACACCACAAAATCTGTGTTTCAGAAAAGACAACGGGAAATCAGCACTAACAAACAAAGAAAATTGTTCAGAGTTAACAAAATACTTTTCAAAATTACTAAACTGCCACAACCAACAAACAGATTTTTAACAGAAGAAAGCGGGAATAGAACAAAAGAATCAGAACCCCGAACCCAGGAAGAAATTTACAGAAACATTCAGAAACTAAAAGATAATAAAACACCAGGAGAGGACGTGATAGTAGCAGAACTTCGGAAAAGGACCTAAAACGTTAAAAGAGATTACAGAAATTATACATGAAAATTGTAGATACATACAGACTGGAAATTTGCACTTATTCACCCACTTTAAAAAAAGGAACTAGAACTGACGTGGATAACTATTGAAGGATTTCACTACTACCAGACACGTACAAGATATTATCCGCATCTCTACTCAAAAGAATTAAAGAAAAACTGAAAAAAAACATTAATGACATACAAGCAGGGTTCAAATCTGGAAGATCGTGCACAGAACAGGTGCACAATCTGAAAAGAGTACTGAAATTGATGGCACTTAGAAATAGACCCGTAGTGTGCATGTTCGTTGACTTAAAACAAAAAAACGTAAGACTCCATAGATAATCAATCCTTGTTTACCATCTTAAAAGAAACGAATTTCGACGACAAATCCAGAAGATTGATAGAACAGACACTAATAGAAACCACATCCAAAGTTAAATTCATGGATGAAATATCTGAACCATTCGAAATTATAACAGGAGTAAGACAGGGAGATGGACTATCTCCTCTACTCCTCAACATTGTACTAGATCAAGTAATGAGAGAATCGAGAAAACAGCTGAAAACAGAAAACGTGTGGGCACCCATAAAAATCTTGAGAAAAGATCTATAGAAACCATATCTGGCATTTGGTGACGACCTAGCAATCATCACAGACAAAGAAGGAGTGGCCATCAGGCAAAAAGAAATCCCCAAGGAATGCGCACAAAAATCAAGATTACAAATTTCACTTTTTTTAAAAAAATAAAATAAAAAATAAAATAAACGGAATTCATTGGGAACAAAATAGAAACACAAAAACTAAGAACAAAATATGGTGAAATCAACAGATTAAAACAGTTTAAATATCTGGGCTAAATCATAGAACCAACAGCACTAGAAGGGAAAGCACAGGAAGCTAGAGTACAGAAGATGAAGAAAGCAATGGGGTTAGTACAAAATATTCACAACAAAAAATGAATTTCAGACAACACCATGATAAGACATTATAACACGGTAATTAAGACAGCAGTTACATACGCAAGTGAAACATTAACAATGAACACAAAAAAAACAACAGCACAAATCAAGAAACAAGAAAGAAAAATTATCAGAAAAATCCTGGGACCCAGAGTGAATGAAGATGGACAGTACAGACTTCAAACTACAAAAACTATAGAGAAAATATCAAACATAGAATCAGACATAAAGAAAAAACAGACTGAAATTTTATGGACATCTGAGTAGACTTCCGAAGGAAAGAATCTCAAGACAAATTTTAGAATACACACAAACAGTAAAAACAACAACCACATGGAAGAAGGAGGTGGAGAAAGACCTGAAGTCTGCAGGCATTGCTAAGGGAGACGTCACAGAACGAGAGATTTTTAGTAAGAAAGTGAACTCATCGGAAGTTATTTCAGACAAGAGAAAGGAAAAATCTAAACGCGTCTGAACCGCTGAAGAAAGAAAACCCTCAGTGAATGAATGAAAAAATATTGGTCCGACAAGAAGAACATCCCAAAGAGGAACTGACCGCATCCAGTCAGGAACATATGAACATAATAATATATATAAACAGATCATCATAGAAAATCTCGAAGACCGCATTGAGTGTCATAAGAAGATCACAAACGCTAATTTGGAGCAAAGAACAACACGACAACCTGGAAAGAAATCGACAGATAAACGGAAGAGAGAGCACTGCGAGAGGATGAAGAGATTTGGGAAGAAAAGAGGAAAAACAGCTGAAGATTAAATCGTGATTTCAAGTTCAATCGCTCTCCTAAAGGGGAATAATCGCAAATAACGATAATAAATGTAGCGGCACATCATCGCTTTAAATGTTACTTGCGAAGAAGCCATATTGACGATACTGTAGTGTGCCAGTGGGTCATCAATAAACATGAACTTTACCAATTATTGGTAGTTTCAAGGAGAGATAGAAACAAATTATTCGTTTACTCATATTTAAAAAATTGCATAAAATATACGAGGAGATCCGAGAAAACTGCAGAGACTTGGCTGCTCTGCTTTTACTTAACCAGCCGATATTTCTTAAGACAGTTCATCTTTTTTTTTACTTATGGCTTTACGCCTCGTCGACATCAAGGTCATTAGAGGCAGGATGGAACTGGTTACAAGGAACGGGAAGGAATACGGCCATGGTCTTTTTGAAGGAAGTATCCCGTCATTCGCCAGGAGTGATTTGGGGAAACCATGGAAAACTCAAATCTGGATGCACAGACGGGGATTTTAACCTGCGTCCTCCCGAATACGAGGCAAGAGCAGTAACCGCTCACCCACCACGCTCGGTCAAGACAGTTTATCCGTGAATTATCGCTACAAATCTGGAATCACGTGCGGCGAAGTCGCGGGCACATCTAGCTAAAATATAAACTCTTGTGAACATGAATTAATTTCAAACGCGTAATCGAAGTAATTGATAAATTAAGTAAATAGGTTCGTCACCTGTTGCTTTGCTGGATACCCTGGTCGGTGCTTTCCTCTCCTGACCCTCAGCACCATCGTTGATAGTAACAAGCTTTCCACGTCCGACCGACTTATCCTCATGAGGTTTGGTAGTAGACATTCTGCTGGGCCATCGGTATCCCTTCTTAGCAGAAGTAAATCTCTCAACTCCGTCGATAAGTTGGGGTGGAGTACTCGACCCGTGTGATACGTAGTTCGTCGTGGGAATCAGGGAACCGAGAGTGTGGGAATTTTTCCTTTGTGCAGGCGGCTGAAGATAGGTGGTAGTTATCTCTGAAAGTGATATTCGGTTAGGCACTTTTTCACTCTCTTTGGAGGATGTAGTCGAACTCTCCATAACATTTTCATATGACTTTTTGAAATGTTTGTTATTGTTTGTGTTGGCACTGAGTTGCAATGGAACAATTGTTTCCTGCAGATTCTTTGAACTGATGTTTGAGTTTTTAGTACGAAGCAAAATCGTCTGATGACGCTCACTCTCCATGAGCCCAAATTCGCTCGTCAGATAATTCTTTGCTTTAAGAGAATGTTCGAGAGGTTTGGTTTCTCGGGTTTCCTGTGTAGGTGACATCACTGCGCTCTGGGCAATCGAAAGCCGTTGATGCAGTTTCTTTTTTCTATTTCTGTTATTGTTACTGGTCGAATTCCAATAATTTTCAGCAGTATCTTCATGTAGGTAGTTGTTGCCGCTTCTCTTTGCCAGATGTCTTGATCTACATACCGATGAAATAAAACAAGTCATTTTTAATACATTAACAGTCGATGAAATGACATTAGTATAAGTGCATAGGTCTGAGAGTTTCTCTGCTTGTCCTGCAACCGGTACCTTTCTATTTGTACGTAGTGTAGCTGTCGGACTGTTCCTGTCACTGGTGTGAGACACTCGATGTTTTTCTTTAAGAGTTCCCTTTTTCTTAGTAACATCAACAACTTTTTCTTGAAACGTTTTCTTTTTCATATGAGCTCTCAGCATTGGAGACCAGATTTTGTTACTTATATTATCACGGATGGAGTGAACATCATGCGCTGACTGTAGAGATGTACCATATCCCCAACGTATCTCGTCTTTTATGGCTTGGGATGAACAACCCTTAACGACTGATCTGTCAGTTAGAGAAGAAACATTGGTTAGGTTTTTGCGCAGCGCTTTAAAAGTAATTCCTTCGCTGATGATTCTTACCTGATTCGTTTCTACGTGGTAACTCAACTTCTCATGGGGTGTATTCTGTATCAAGTAATTTTTTTCTTTGATGGTCTGCTTATGAGAGTCCATCCTCAATGCTGCAAAGAAGACGATCTTCAAGACGAGAGAAGCAAACGAAATAAGTACCAAGACGGCTGCAATGATCCTTACAGTAGCCAACATTTGTCGGGAAATATCCTGTATGAAAATCATTGATATCTGTTTAAAAATCTATTGGTCAAATAATGCGTACTTGCTAATTATATCAAAACGTTTAAAGCTAAATAAGTTTTCGATAAAATGAATCGCAAAAATCGTAGTAACTTAGACTTAAATACTACTAATCGCTATCAATGCAACTGAATTAGTACATAAATATTCTGCGAAACCTACCGTAAAACGGCCAACGAAAACGATGCTAGCATTATGTGAATCACTTCCTGTAACTCACAGCCAAAGAAAACTTTCACAGTATCAATTTATCTTTGATTACTGGTGGTACTACCATGCTCTTATGCTTCCGAACTAACTGAATCGCTCAACGCTATACTTCCTCCTAAAACTTATCCAACCCTTCCTACGCATCTGCTTACATAGTCCTATACCCTGTAAGTAGTATACTCACGTGAGTGTCCAAAATTGAGACTAATCCACCTAAAAAAAAACTGATATATTTTAACATATTCGTTTTACGAACGAAAATATGGATTATATCTACGTAATAAAAGAATTCTTCAAACATTAAATATACTTCATTTTAGTTTTTTAAAACATATAAGAGTAAAGGACACAAAAAGTTACTGTTTTCAAACAAAACTTTAATATTTAACGCTAGGATCAAAACAAAGGAACACGTTATACAGATCATCTATCATTTAAAATAAGTGGATATTAATAATAACATCAACATTTTTAATGTAACTATTCTGGGTAGAGATAGTTTTAAGTGAGAGCGTTGACAAATAATTGCTGGTTTTTTAAGTTAGTTAATTTTGCGGTGTATTATTAAGACTTGTTGTTCATTTACTACCACACTTAAACTTATTTATAAACATACGGAAAAAATTATAACTAAATTACTGTTGACGGTGACAAGATTTCGTCAACACACTCTGAGTTGACAGTATTTTATTGTCAACAAATTTATTTTCATTTACCATTAATATCGAAAGCTGCTTAAAGCGCACTTTCAAAACAAAAACAAACATGATAAGGGCTCAGCAGATGAAGAGACAATGTCACATAGTCTTGGTGTTTTGTAAACAGGCAAAGAACAAAAAAATAATACGCCTTTTTCGCGATAGCGATATTGGATGGGTGCTGCCGTTAAAACTCAAACGGCAAGTGAAACATTGGTTGGCTGTTAATACAAAAAAAAAAAGCAATTGGCAAATTTCCAAGGACGTGCAAAGAAAACATTTGGTACGAAATAATCGGTTCATTTCGTGATTTATACGCCTTTTGCTACTTCAAATTACTATTGTAGACCAACTTTTCACCCCATACTGATGTTAATACTACGATGACAACAAATATTTACACCAGCGGTCTAAGCACAAAACGATACTTACAAATCCCGTGAAACGTCGATTTCAATTTGCACCATACAGCTACTCAAATTGTGGAAACGATTAGCTGATGCTGTGAACATATCACTATTAAATCAAACACTTATAATTTTGTCACCTATAATTTCATCGAGACTGTTGGCCTCTCATTCAGGAGGATACCAGTGTGAATCGCGATCTGCTCATACAGAGGAGTAGCCAGAAGAGTTTTTTTTGTTGTTTTTACATATGGCTTTACGCCTTGTCGACGCCGAGGTCATTAGAGGCGGGATGGGACTGGGGACAAGGAAAGGGAAGGAATTCGGCCATGGCCTTTTGAAGGAAGCATGGCAGCATTCGCCTGGAGTGAATTGTGGAAACCATGGAAAACCCAAATCTGGATGCGCGGACGGGGATTCGAACCGACGTTCTGAATGTGAGGCCAGAGTGTTGCCCGCTCACCCACCACGCTCGGTAACATGGATCGCAGTAAAAAACAAAAACAAAAATGATTAAATCAATGCAGCTATCATACAGATCAAATAAAAAGGTTTGGATGACAGTAAAGCTTTTAGAAGGCATACAATTTATTGTAAAAATAACAGAACAGTTCTCTTATTTACCAACAACTGCACTGCACATAATTCTATTCCATTTATGGACAATGTAAAGGTTATTTTATTCCCTCCGAACATGACCGATATAGAAAGGCTTCATAAAAAACCTGAAGCATTTTTACAGAGGTTTTGTCACAGAAGACGTTTTGTCAGTTTCTTTGAGGGATAACAAGAAAAATTTAAAGACAAGTCTCCATGACGCAGCACGAATGTGTCACAAATCGTGGTCTCAAATCGCCAAAATAATGACAGAAAATTATTTTAGAAAGGCAGTGTTACAGAAAACTAATGAAGGGAAGAAAGTAACCTTTACCGGTCGCGGGGGGTTTGTTCGTAACATTTGAAGAATACATCACTGTCGATGAAAAGATTGAATATCGAGGAACGCTCTCGGATCCAGACATATTTCCAGAAGTGTTGAATAGGAAGAATAAAGATTCATTTGATATAGTGGCGGAAGCATTTTTTTTAAGCCTAGTTGACAAATAGGCCATTAACCACAGGAATGGACGAAGCGTAGGGAAGGGGAATGAATTCGAGCATGGCCTTTTGAAGGAATCATCCCGGTATTCTCCTGGAGTAATTTCGGGAAACAATGGAAAACCGAAATCTGGACGGGAATTCGAACTCAAGTCCTCCCGAATGTGCGGCAAGAGCGTTGAGGGGAAACCGAATATTTTTTATGCTAAGGGTGCGTCCATAAACCACGTAACTCCATTTTGGACTCCTTTTAACTCCCCGCCCCGTGGCTTCTACCCGAACCTTGTAGATGGGGTCGTTAAGCCTGTTCGGTATCTTCCGGAAGAGTAGGACTGAACCAAGTTTCACCCTCTCCCTTCTTCAACTTGGAGAATTCCTACCCCACTTTATTAAACCGACGGGGTTTTGAATCGTTCACCACACTATACGAAAATATGCTAATTATTTCAATAATTACCATGAATTTGTGAATAATTACTATTTTAACAGAGAAAAAATGGTCATGTAACTGAACAATTTTGTGTAAGTTCAGACACAACTGGCTTGGTTGCTGTTGCGACGCTTCTTTTATGCTGATGTTAGAGGCCTGCACCCCCAGCGACCTACAGTCCGCAGACGGAAATTGTCCGCAGGAAGTGGGGTGGGTAATGGCAGGACGGTGGACGCTAACTGCCGGGGAAGCGGCGGCGTCTAATCGCCTCTAATTGGGGAGCAGAACGCCCGACTACTTCAGGGGGCGGGGCGGGTGACCTAATTAGGGGGAGCAGTAAGCCCGAGTCTATACTACTATTGCTGCATCCTTTGTTTTTGTGTCTTACATAGGTAAGGAGTCGGGTTAGCAATTAGCACTTGTTATCATAGCACTTCCGGCCCGTAGCGAGGAGCGGGTCTGCAGCTATATTCACATTTCAGCGAGTCATTAATAGAACTTAGTAGCAATAGGTGGTGATGTTGCTTGAATTTGGCAACAACAATCTGGTAGAACAAAGGTTACGAACACCTGCAACCCACCAACCTTTCTATCAACAGCGCCTCGGGTTCGTTGGTACAGCGAACTGAGCATACGTGATCTGCATAAAAATATTGGGCGATGTCAGATTGACAGCCCAAATGTGTCTAAAAAAAAAAGGGTGGGTTGGGACATTCTCCACCAGCGAAATACTGGTACCGACCTTTTGAAATTTGGATTTAATTTAATTGCAATGGAGCACAGGCTCTGGTGGCAATTTCCCTACACACCCATCTTCCCCCTATCCTGCACCTACCTACATTTGCCCTCTACAAATTTTATCTTTAAATTCTTTCAAAGTTTTCGGTAAATTATTAATCAAGAATTACATTGGTCAGATGATCCGGACCATCAAGGCTCGGGTGGCAGAACATGAACGCAACATCCGCATGTTCCAGATAGATAAATCAGCGGTCGCCCAGCATGTTATTGAAAACGGCCACAAGATGGACTTCGGCAACGTAAAGGTGCTGGCCAAGTGTTCCTTATATTGGGAGTCAGTCATCAAGGAAGGAATAGAAGTACGGCTGAACAACACAGTCAACAGGGACACGTGTTTATGGCTCAGTGATGCGTGGAAGCCGGCTCTGTCCCTTCTGAAACATTCACCCTGCAAACAGAGAGGCAGGCGGGCGCCGACGGGACATGTTTACGGCCCGCCGGGGTTGGCTGGGACCGACGCTCCACCAGCCAATCAACGACGAGCGCAAGACGGCAGCCGCGGGACTGAGCGAGGGGAGGGGAGAGGCCACGCCTTATAAGGGCGCGCGGAGGCCAGACACTGTTAGTGCGTCCAGAAAACCACGGTGCCTCCTCACGGGACATGAGTGCTGCTGCTTCCGAGGCCGACCCGTCGGCAGCTGAGGACGGACCAGATGGCGACGAACTCTTCATTGAGGCGAGACGGTTTCGTGACCCGGCTCGACCTGCGCGCTGATGGACGTCTCGCACCAATGGATCTCGCCAACCCAAACAGAAGTATCAGTTTACTTCTTGGTCGTTGTGGGTCATACATGCCGGCCTGAAGTATGGTTGGTCTCTCCCAACAAACCCCTTCGAGTGCTATGGGGCACTGAAAATACTCAGGGGATGAGGACGTCAAAGTCATCCACGATGATGCTGCGGCCAAGGGGCACAAGCGCCCAGCGGCCCTAGCAACAATGCCATTGGTCTTCGCGGACGACTTCTGCTCGAAGAAACCCTTGCGCAAGCTGAATGGGAAACAAAAACGGCTGCGCAGAAAGCAACAAACTGCAGCGACCACGGAGTGGCAGGTTGCCGGCGGCAAGAACCCCGA
Organism: Vandiemenella viatica; assembly: GCA_031002005.1. NCBI lineage: Eukaryota > Metazoa > Arthropoda > Insecta > Orthoptera > Morabidae > Vandiemenella > Vandiemenella viatica. The sequence goes on along the minus strand of JARYHS010008074.1, from coordinate 8,620,475 downwards.
AACTGCAGAGAAGCTGCAGACTCCGGGGACAGATGCACCAGGCCTCCAAGCCCCGGAGCCACCTGCGCCAGCCAGCCCTACCCAGGACGACACGGTGGCAATCGAAGCAGCCCCAACGTCACCTATGCCGTCGCATGAGGAGGACACAGCACCAACCACGGAGCAGGGTCCTGTCCAACCCGTGGTGGCGGCTTACGAGGGAAACTGGGGCAGCCTGTATGTACAGCTTCTGCTGGCTACAGAGCTGCCTCTGTTCTGCTGGCCTGTCGAGGGAGGCCTGCAGATCCTGGCCTCATGCCCCGCCGACCTGACGAGGGCCACCAGCCTGCTGAGTGACCAGGGCATCGGCTGCGACATGGTGCAGCCCAACCCGCCGAGTCAGCCGTCGCCTGTGGCCGCTTCAGCACTGCCGAGAGAGAGGGCTAGGAAGGCTGCTAAGAAGAGGCTTTCCCCGCCCGAACTCTGGCAGTGTTTTAACTGCCAGCTCCATGGTCACGAGGCAAAGGAGTGCAGAAACCGGCGCAGATGCACCAGATGTGGGGCTGACCATCGTGCTGCCGAATGTACCGTAGCCAGGGAAGAGGCTGTCTGCTGCAACTGCGGACTAAATCACGCAGCCTGCTTCTCTGGCTGCGAAAAGAAGAAGCAGCTGAAGGCGAAGTATCGCTCTAAAGCTGCCACGGCGCCCAAGGGAGCCCCGCAGGAGACACGCTCCAGCAAGCCACCCCACAGTGACCGACCGGCGACAACGCGCGGGCTCCATACGCGGGCCGCACCCCGTCGCCAAGACCAGCCCACGACGGATCCTGGGTCCAGCCACACACAGAGAGACACACAGTCACACACTTCTGAGTTAGCCGCCAATAGTGAAGCATCCGCGACTCCAATTGGGCCATACGACGGACTGCTGACCCGGGCGACGTTCCGGGCATCATAGTGAGCCAGACACTAGCTAGCAGCTGGGAATGGCAGAAAACGCAAGTTTTCAGCTAAGAAAACTTTCGGAAAGCGGCTCCAGTGATGGCGATTCTTCTATGCCGAGCGAGGGGAGTGGGTTCATGTCTATCATGAGTACAGCTACCCACTAAAACGATGGCAGGACCGCATCGCCACTCGATATTACAGCAACATTGAGCTGCGACTGCGCTTCGACGGGCAGCTGTTTATATGGCGACTGCCGACAAACTTCAAGGACTTCAAGGCTGCAGTCACGGACCCCGCAAACCACACTCTAGTGGAACTGGTCCGAGACGACTCAGCTAAAAATGGAGAAGCACGACCGGACTGTCTGGAGCACATGCCTTGCGTCTACGAGGCCTTCTTTAGCCGCAAGAAGCTTTTCCGTAAGCTAAACGGAAGGCGGAAGCGCAAAAGAAGGAAGCAACAGCATGCGGCTACCAGCGACTGGCAAACAGCCGGTGGGAGACGCGAAGAAGTCTTCAATGACGACATACCGTCGCCGACATGCGGCACAGTGCTGTTACCGCAGACCACGCCCCCTGTATCCAAGGATGACTCAGTCGTCTCCAGTGAGCGAGCCCGCCATGGTGACAGTAGCAGACGACGACTTCGTTTCGCCGCAGTCGCCACCAGAGAGCAGGCCTATCTCTACGCGGGCTGAGCCAGAGACCACACAAGCGGCACCACAGCCGACCACGCCTACTAGACCGTCCACCAGCGGCTCAGAGACCACACCAGCCCTAGAGCAAGGGCCGGTACTACCGATCAAGGTGTACTATACCGGCAACTGGGCTGCTTTGACGGACCACATACGGCTGCAGACAGAGCTGCCCATCCTCAGCTGGCCTGAGGGAGAGGGACTGAAGCTGAGCGTGTCATGTCCGACAGACAAACGCATTGTTATGCAGTAACTGGAGGACCACAACGTTCGCTTCGGTACGCCGACCCCGGGGCCGAAACGGCGGCACGTCATCAGAGGGCTTCCAGCAACAACCTCCACCAACGCCATCGCCAACGCGCTCGCTAACAGCGGGCATAGCGTCAGTGACGTCCAACAGATGACGAGACCTGGAACCGAGGAGCCGCTCCCGCTGTTTACCTTCAAGCCGGATGTAAACAAGAATCCGTCAACCACCAAGATCGACCGGCTGCTGGGACACAAGGTGCGGGTCGAGCCAAAGAAGAGGCCCGCGCCCGATTTTCAACAATGTTTCAGGTGTAACCGGTTCGGGCACAAGGCCCTAAACTGCACTGAGGAACAACGCTGCCTTCGCTGTGGAGGGAATCACCGCCACTCTGAGTGCACAAGACCGCGAGATGCGCCCACCTGCTGCAACTGCGCAGGTGACCACATAGCCAGCGCCGCAAAATGTCCTGCTCGCCTTCAGATCCGAAGGCGAACACCAGACGGGCAACAGACAAGCGGCCAATCACAGCGAGGCAACGACAACACAGCCAGAGCGGAGCATCGCAGTACGCGCCGAGCTGTCAGCAAGATCGGGAGGGAGGGAGGGGCTGCCGAGCTGCCTCCCCACCCCACCGACAACAGCGCCCGGCCGCCTGGCGGTGAGCGGCGCAGACGGCGCGCGGCTGCCAATGCGGGCGGACGGAGGGGGCTGCAAACGCCGCGCTGCGACAGCACGACCTCCATGGACGCTGTTGAGGGAGCGCCATCCTGGCGCTCCCTCAACAGTAGCAGCAGCTATCTCAGCTGCACTCTCCAGCAACGTGGCCACCACCACCAAGCCGTAAGCGAGCTGGCGTACAGCGGCCTCCACCTCACCTTACTGCGAGCGCAGTCGTCGAGGGCGGCGTGCTGCCGGTGCGGAGTCAAAGAGGCATCAGATATACCGACAACAAAATAACACCGAGGCTGAAGACCGGCCTAACGGTAAAACAGCCAGTCAGTCGGGTTCGCCCGGCTGACAAATGACAATGATGATGATGATGATCCTGGGTCCATTCGGCAGCCACCCGGCCGCCGAGAAGGTCGACCCGCCGACCACTGCCACTGCCGCACCGGACCCAGCGACCAGCTCACGGTCGTGGTCACGCTGCTCACGCAGCTGATCACCGCCCTAATGCCACGTCGTGATCAAGAATATCAACAGACAAGTCTAATCAACTGTTGACTCAGTCAAAAAGCCAATTCCAAAAAAGCACATCAGATAGCAGTCATAGGGTTTTCCCTGGAACTGCATCAACTTAATGGCGTAAGCCATACCGATGACGCTGCTGCTACACTGTTAGTGCAGCGCTGGTACTCCCTGCAGCACACATCTAACCTGAAGATGGCGGCAGAGCCAGCCACCGAAAGCTCGTTGTTGTCTCTCTTCAATAACATACGGCGGAAAACCCGCGAAGACTATATTTCATCGATACGCCGTGAAAGCCTTCGTTCTCACAATTATTCATCATTTCTCTTGGTAACTCATTCCAATCCCTGACACCCTTACCTAAAAAAGAGAATCTTCCCACACCCTTGTGCCTGAAAGCGAGTGCCAGCTTGTGGTCATGGTCATCTTTTCCATTCCATGTACTACTTTTCATACCTATTGCAATATCTTTCCATGCCTCATCGCCAGTATATGCCCTATACACTCCCATGACCCTCCTCATCCTCCTCCTGTCTTGCAATGAATCCCATTCCAGCTCCTTTATCATATCCGTCACTGATTGCATTTTGCGATAATTTCCAGAAACAAATCTAGCAGCCCTTTTTTTGCACCCTCTCCATCTCCTGTATGTGATACGTAAAATGCTTCCTTATAATGTCCTCTTCACGTTGTACACTCTCCTTTTCCGGAAATGTCGCCACGAATTAAATTAAAAATGCCTAAATATGACACTGCAGCGCTGCTATTAGTTGCCGCCGGCGCTGCGAAATCAATGATAATCTCTTGAAATGTTGCTTTAATTCTTTGTTGTAATATTTTCTTGCCGTTTTAGCTTTACTCCGTTGCAAAGCGTCGCATAAAATTAACAGGTACAATTTTTTTATACGAAATGCAGTACCTCCATGGTGCTTTATGGCTCACCATCTTCGAATCGATATAAACAGTCAGAGATAATCGATTGCTTCAGTTGTAAACAAATGCGCAGTTTGTCTCTGGTTTGCGACATGGGCTGCCGCAGAACGAATTTCCCGTAAACTTTGTTCTCTAGGTCCAGGCTGAATTTCAACCTAACCATGATCACTATGACAAAACGAACCTATTTAGGTTGATATGATCCCTGTACCGATAATTTTTGTGTCATTTTTACAGTGCTGCTAACATCCCATATTTCGGCATTTTTAATTTAATTCGTGGCGACTTTTCCGGAAAAAGAGAGTGTACAGCGTGAAGAGGACACTATAAGGAAGCAGTTAATTTAAATTTCAACAGGTCAGTAACAGTTTTTCACTGGTGGAGAATGTCCCACCCCACCCTTACTTCATCACTTCACCTATATCAGTTATATACTGTAATGAGTGACAGTTGCTTCCAGCGAACATTCACAGTAATTATTCGAACGTCATGATCTGAGAACCATTTTTGCGGTTGTATACTCTTCTATTTCATTCGCTTATAGTAAAGAACAGTAACGACAAAGGAAAGTTCAGTAATGGTAATATTACCTATTTGTACTCTAGTGGTGAAGATTATACTAAATCCTTTAAGATAATTGCATTATTTATTAAAATACCATTTGTTTCAAAATATACTGAATGTCTTTGTTTCGTTTCTAAACTGTTAGAGCAGTAAACCAATTTTTATTTAATTCTAGTAGTATTTGTTGTATACAATATTTGATGCACGATACGGATTTCGTTTTAGAATTTTCTCTAATATATATTACTACAACGTTCTTCCTCAATGCCGAACTACATTTTTAATTTAATTTATGGCGAGTGGAAAAGTGAAGAAGACAGTTAATCTAAATTTCAAGAAGTTGCTAACATATTTTCATATGTGGCAGATGTTTGACAGCCACCATTTTGTGCTTCCTGAAGAAGAGACCGGAGACAAATTTCTCAAATTGTAAAACATATGATATTTTGTTTCTTCTGAGTTAAATAAAAAATATTGACAATAAAAAGAATTTTCTGTGTTCACAATACTAACTTTTTCTTCAAGTGACATAACATATTCACATTGCCTATGAGATGAACAAGTAATACTATGTTGCTAAAACAACTACGTACACATCTTACCATTTTTTTAGTGCTCGGGCGTCAGTTTTACAATTTCTGAACGGCTAGTTCAGATTATCCTCACTGAAGTTCTTCCTCAAATATATGTTGTTATTTTGTCGCTGCAAGCCGATGTATTCATAAATATCTTGTTTTATCGTCAGAATTTTAGGTTCAATTAAATTTTTCCCTTCCGATCGCACAAAAGTAACGTCCCTTATAGTAAGTACTAACGAACGCACAGAGATGCATAAATCACATCTTTCAGATCCAGGGATTATGCTCGCATAAAATAAGTCAGAGATATGGAATGAGTTACACATTTAAAGAAGGTTACAAAATAGTGGAAGAAATTATTATGTTGCCTTCCATCTATGAAGCAGGGCACATAAAACATTAACCCCGTGGAAATGATGCGTAACAGTGCTTAACCAAAGTCATCTGCTGTCGTATTTCCCATTTCCGCGGTCGAACACGAATTGTTTATCTGATTAGATTTATGAGACAAAAATTATTAAGTGTTTAGGAACGTTTTACTTGACATGCCGTCAATTTAGTGATTCCAACATCATTTTATAGATTAAATAAGTTTCAGATTCCAAACATTTTATATAATGAGCAAAAATAAAATAAGTATTACTGAAACATTTATTCAACAATAAATATTCAATAGACGCTAATATAACTGAATTACTGTTGTATTACCTTGGTTCTCGGGGTGGAGCCTAACGTTTCTGCCATCTTACTGCGGCTTTCATCAGAGGACTGCTTGTGAGTTGCCGCTATCACCCTTACATAGTACCAGGAAGCTAGTGCCCGCGGAAGCCTTCGTAATCATTTAATTACTGAAATCAAAAAAAGACCGTAACATTATATCAGTGATAACTGACACCATTCACAAGAATTCAATGCATTCCAATTAGAAACAAGTTCGCAACATATGTGATTATTGTAGGCCATTTCTTCCACAATTGCTTGTTAAACTAATAATTATTATTTAGTAAATATGCCAATACAACTGTTGTTGTATGTTATTTTGTTTTTCGGATGCGTTGCGCCTCTCGTCGAGGTATCTTCAGCGTACAATGTTTTTCTGTGATTAATTATAATGTGAACGTGATGGTTTTTTTTACATATACGAAATTATTTTATATATACGAAGAATAACATTACTTATATTTACATACCAGTTATTAATTATCATGTAGAACGTTTGTTTACATATATATAATAACATAGGCAAAAGATAGAATGAGAACCAGTCTTCAGTCACTAGAATACAAATTTTATTGTATTAAACAATACATTTCGGACCCTGTGGATCCATCTTCAGGCGTCTATGGTATTTACATTGGTTTTAAATTTTCCTTAAGCGAGATTCGTGCATACTAAAGTTTGTTCCTGCGCTGAAAAATGATTTCAAGTAAGTGTCGTGAACATGTTTTGTTATGGACTAAATATGAAAACATTGGTTTCGTATTTAGACCTTTAGTGCAGAGAAGCTATAGGGAAATCTCCGGTTCTGATGATCTTTGTATAAAATTGTAACAAGGTCCTGACAGTTTTTGCTAGGTAATCCCCATGAGATTCTAAGTGATGTGTCATCTACAGATGCCCTACCCACTAGATTTAGTGAAGGCATCATAGCTATTGTTCCTAAAGCCAAAATCAACCAAATAAGTACAATAATTTTACTTATTTATGACTTAAAGATACTCACCAGCATCTAATTAATGAGATCTGTGCCGTATTAGACAAAAACTCTTGGCTTTTATTAAGCCAGTGTTACTTCCAGAAGCAGTATTCTTAGTAGTATTTGTGAATATCGTGACATTGTATACTGGCAAGTAGGTAGACAAGGACAGTTAAAGGTATTTTTTGGATTTCCCCGTGACGTCACAGGGAAGGTGGTGGGAGTGAGTGCCGCGGCGAGACCCAGCGGACCTCAATTTGCACGACGACTATTTCTGGGTGTACCGCTAACCTATGACGCGACAGCAGGAACTTCAGTCTGACACAACACACCCGCGGGCGAACAACGGTAGTATCACACGCCATTTTATTTTCAGCGACAATTAGCGACGTCACAGACCACCGCTATCACGAATATCATTAGGAAATCCGCTTGCTTGCTGTTAACATTCGTTATGAAAGTTCTTCCTAGCATTTGGTCATGTGTTATTGATATATTGAACTATTTTAATGTTTTGATTGTTAAATTACCATAAATTAACTTCTAAATTTTTTTTCTTAGTTTTTGTTCAAATCTTATTGTTTCCTTCTGCAAATACTATTTTTTGGCTGAAATAAGTCCATACTTGAAAATCCCCCCTCCCCCTCACTCATCTCTACCTTATATCTCATACACATTTTGTGAGGTCATTTCTTTTACCACTCTAATTGTCTTATTACCCGTGATGGTCATGCTCTTAACATCACATTTAATGGAATTTTCGGCGCTATTTAATGGCTATTTATTCCTTCCCAACATCCTCGTTACGAATGTGTTACTTATACACACACAGAGCTCTGTTTCATCTTCTTCATGTCTTTCAATGATACCCAACGCGACTCTTGGGATATCTCAGTTATAAACTATGTTCTCCCTCCATTTCTAGTATTTCATACTCGTGATAAAGGTACAATACTAGTCCATCTTACTCAAGGAATATACAAAATTGTGAGGTAGGGGTTTAGTTAAATAAAAAACATAATTTATTGGTAAATGATACAGATTTATTAAAATTTTTAAATACATTTTATTGGATAATAATACATCATTCAGTACTTATGGTTTTATTTCATGTGTGTCATAGGCCTCTCTTGCCTTCACATACTGTCCCTCTTCCCCCCCCTTTTACCTAATCCTTCATTTTATATCCATTTATTGCCTTACACGTTATGAAATTGCATGCCAAATCATGTATACCTTTAAACGTTGCTAATGTTTACGAGATGGGAAATGATTTTATATCGGTGGCATGAATTCTCCGCCTTACACATTACTGTGAATAACATAGACGTGCAACTTACAGGGGTATCTCAAAGTCGAATGACACGAGGTCAGAAAGAATTCATATAAACATCAAATCTCAGCACCTCGACTGTGGCTCAGTGTTTAAGGCGTCTGACAGGAGATAGAAAGGGCCTCGGTTCGAATCCCTGTCTTGGCGGTGATTTTCATAAGCTGTGTAATGTGAAGTACGCCAGAACGCTTCCATGGATCGGATTCCGCGTTAAAATGTAGGTCTTTTCTAAGACTAACAACTCTATTTGCAATAAGGTTGTGTACGCTTTCAAAAGATGCATGACAAACTAAGGCCTAACGTGGACCAAGTTGACCCAAACGAGCATTCATACGGAATTGAGTGGAGCAAACAGTCAGTCAGTCAGATGAAAAATTTTAATATCACGCTCGTCTCTTGTCTCTGAGCTCAACACATTGCTCTGTGCATAAAAAACACACCAAAACTCATTAAAGGACAAGTTATAAGAAGGATTTGGGGATGTACAGGTATAAGGCAAATTGATGTAGGTATGGGCAGTATAGGTGAAAGAGAATTGGTAATTGTAAAGAATATACAACAAACAGTGAGAACAATACCTGATGAGGAGATGTACACACTTTTTCTATAGTTTCATTAACCCTGGAACCAGAAAAAATCCGTCAGTAACAGCTACCCCAGATACCAAACTGTTCGCCTCGCCTCTTACACACCTCAGCCATCTAGTAGCATGTGCACAAGTACGAAATTGTTCACATCAGCATCATCTCATATCACCCGCATAACAACAAGCCATCCAGTAATATGTGCACCCAGTACCACAACGGCATGAGTAGATTCAAGAGCCTTTCTTAACACAGGCTGCAATGTAGTACTTTGGATGCTCACGCGCAGCTGGATACTTCACAAAACACACTCATTAGTGGTGGAAATGAACTACACACACTACACTCAGACAGACGAGTGAAAGAAAGGTATCACCATATTTACAGTCTAGCTGCCATCCCCCGCACACAGCATTTCAATTCCAAAAACTGTGGACTCCATATTAACAATGGAACCAGAAAAAATCCGTCAGTAACAGCTACCCCTAGGTACCAAACTATTCACATTAGCATCGCCTCGCCTCTCACACACCTCAGCCATCTTTGCCATCTACTAGCATGTGCACAAGTACGAAACTGTTCACATCAGCATCGTCTCATATCACCCACATAACAACAAGCCATTCAGTAACATGTGCCCCCCATAGTATCACAAAGGCATCAATAGATTCAAGAGCCTTTCTTAATACTGGCTGCAATGCCGTACTTTGGAGGCTAACTCACAGCTGCATACCTCACAAAACACACACACACACACACATTAGTGGTGAAAATGAACTACACGCTCAACATGTGTACAGACGAGTGAAAGAAATTTCTCACCATATTTACACTCTCGCTGCCTTCACGTGCACACTGCATTACAAGTCCAAAAACTGTGGACCCCATATTACACCTCTATATTGGGTCTACAACCAATGGTCTGACTGTGGGTTTGTAACACAAGTTCTTCGCTTCTCTGGTACATCCACTCATCTCGATTTTTGCCTCCAAAGGACATATAGTGAACAATGTGTGAAAAACAGGTCATACCCCAAAACAAACAGCAGCAAACTATAAACAGAAAGTGAAATGGAAGAGTGCCTGGATTTCTGAAATCACCCCAGACAAATGCAGCGAAAGAGACCTTCAAAAGTCCATGGCCAAATTCTTCACCGTTCCTGGCCCTATATCCTTTCTCACCTCTAATGACGATGACATCGTCAAGACACAAAGCCCGAAAAAAAGCCTGATATACTGGAAATACTAGAATTTTGGATGGTCGTTGAAATTTGTCATGTGTAATGACAGAAATGTGCCAGTAATAATACTCGGTAGATTGGGAAGTTGAGACAGCCGCGACAAACACCTAATTTTAAAAATTCATTCACAGCCAAAGGTTTGGAGAAAACACAGCACATACGACAAAGTTACCATAATGCTCTCAGCTAACTGGTAGTTTCATGGTCATCAAACAGACATCATAACCCACATTTTTCATAGAAGATCTCCACACATTGACAAGTATCCAAAACGTCACCATAGCTGCAGACACTATTTCTATTACGCCGAAGGTAGCGCCCATACTTGAACCGTAGTAAATTGTTGGGTCATTTGTATATGAAAGTGCATGTTTGGATATTTTTGCACTCAGGCCTCATCACCTAAAGTCTAAGCCAGATTTTAATCATGGTCAACTTAGGCTCCATACACCAATCAGAATTATTCTACCAATATCCATTCTAACATCATCATACGCCATATATAGCCCCCTCGCCTCCCACTCTTCATATCTTCAAGTGACATCCAGCCCAGCTCCTTTATTATGTCACTTCTTGAATGTTTTCCACTAATAAATCTAGCTACCCTCTTTTGCACAATGCATTTGATGTACAAAAAATGTGGACTCCATACTACACCACTATAGGCAAGCAATGGTCTGACTGTGTGTTTGTACCCAAGAACATCGCTTCTCTGACACACCGCCTCAGCACCCTCTCAATTAAATGATTTTTATCCCGATGGGGATATAGTGAATAACGTGAGAATCACAATTCGTATGCCAACACAAAGGGCAGTAAACTGTAAACAGCACAATGGAATGGGAGAGTACCTAAGCCATGAAACAGTGGTTAGAAGCACACATTGATGGTGAGTATAATTCTATAACCATATGTTTTAGACTCAAATCCACAAAGGAATCACGCACACACGCATATTTCTTTGCCTACAGCGAGCTCGACACAACAACCAGCACCAAGATAGAACTCACAGAGAGATGATTTTTGACCAGTCATGGTGGATCTGTCCCAGTTTTTCGTTGCCATAATTGGGCTGGTTGTTGTCTCGAGCTCACATTAGGCATGGAAATGTGCGTGTGTGTGCGTCTATCTCTGTGTCTGTATGTGTAAATATGGTGATACATTCCTGGTAATTTAAACTCGTCTGTCTGTATGTGTGATTTGCTGTTCCTCCACTTACGTTTCTTTGAGCTTGTGTGTGGAGACGTATGGATTTATGGGTGAGGTCTAGTATGAATATGAGGGTTCTGGTATCTGCTGATAGTCAAGAGTCTATTGCAACTCATGGTACCTGAGGGCACTGTTAATGAATGGCTGAAAGTGATGCGGTGTGGGGGGAGACGTGGTGGTGATCTATGTGTTGATGGTACATGTAATCAATTGGGTGTGATGAACACTATTTATGGGATAAAAACTGAGGTGTGTGGTGAAAACATGACATCTATTGCACACTTTCTCTATCGTCAGGCTGATGATATGTAAGGAGAGTTCTACTTTTCAGTCAGTCATGAGGCAAGAGAGTACTGCATCACTTTTTCGTTTCCATGATTGGTGCCGGTAGTTGTGCTGAACTGTAGGCATGGACATGTGTATCTGCGTCTCTCTTTGTGCATGTAAGTGTAAGTATGGTGATACCTGACTCAACTCGTCTGTCTGATGATTTTTGTAACGAGAATTCTGTCCAGTTAATCAGTGGTAAGGACAATTCTGTCCCACTTCATCTTTTGCATGATGCTTGCTGTTGTTTATGTCGAACTCGCTGTATGCATGTGTGATTGTGTGTGTGTGTGTGTGTGTGTGTGTGTGTGTGTACGTCTCTCTCTGGGTATGTATGCGTAAATGTGGTCAGACCTTCCTTTAACTCGTTTGTCTGGATGTAGAGATGAGCTGTAAAATATGTTCTTGGGATCGAGAGTTAGATACAATTCACTGAGCCAAAATCGTGCACAAGTGTTTGGGTATTTCTTTCTTCTATGTGACGGTTAAATTGAATTGCTAATAACGGCAGGAGAATAATAGCAATTGATATCATCTCGCAGCTATCGTGTTGCAATTCTTTGTTAATGTTCCACATTCATTCACGTATAAAATACCAAATGAAATAAAATAGCAATGAAAGAATATTTGATTCGGTACAACATTGCACCCTTTTACAGCAATATCTTTCTCCCTACTATGAAATAGTTTTTATAGCCAAGCAAAGAAACTTGTCGACTGAAAGAGTAGCTATTAATTATCAATTGCCCACCCATTCACTGCATTTTGCCTAACAGTTTACACACCATATGCAGCTTTTTAACAAAAACCAATTTTAGTAGTAATATTATCACACACAGGGTTATATACGTTATTCCACAAGTAAAACTAAAGAAAAACTTACTAGTTGAATGAACATGCCAATGCAACTGTTTAATTTACGCGTTTCACCTGTCATCGAGGCATCATCAGCAACCAATCTGTGTTACAGTTTTTATATACGGTTTTATATACATTTTTATCCTATTATTACAAATTATGTGCATATTTTTATTAGATATTTTTATAGCTAATGGTTACTTACTATTTACATTTGTTAATATGGTATGCAGCTGCGCATCTCCGTTTCAAAGAACACATGAGAGCATTAAAAATACCGTAACCATTCCACATTTGCTGAACACCTCATAGAAATGACCATTCACCAACAAACATAAACACAGATATGCAAATTCTCACTATCAACAACCACAGACATAACACATACACTGTCAGTATCGTATTTGATTCATAGGGATTTATTTTGTAATAATTATAGATTTTAATAAATGTAATATTCGATGGAGTTAGAGGCAGCCAAGGCAGGCTTGCAAGCGCTAGCTCAGCGTGGACTTGTTATTCACAAAACCTGCTGATGCGCTGAGTCAATCATCAGCACCGATTCCAACTGGTTAATGACGTCAATAGGGTCTAACTCCGAAGAAAAGATATATTTCTCGTCCTCAGTCCGCGAGTAGCTATCATCGAGTCATTATGGGTAACTAACAGCTAGTACAACTCTCTTAAGCTTCAGTCTGTACACCATGTAGGCCTTCGTAACATCCTGGGGCCAGGCATTCCATCTAGCCATTCAGTGTCCATTTAACCAGTCTAACTTCAATTACATGCAGAAGCATCATTCATAGGCGTAGCCGGACAGATCCTTGCAGGTCATATTATCAACTGTATTGTCTACAGTCTTCATTGATCATTAAATGGGATTCTGTGAACTGTTATCCGCCTGTTATCATTTATCAGGATAGATTCTCAACTAGCCACTTAACACGAGCTAGTCTTCCTTATCCTGGGTTGCTGAACCTATTAAATCAGCTGGTGTCAAAATAATCCTGACCTAACATCATCTTTAGTAGCCACTAGACTGGAAAGAAGAGCTTCGCATCAAGATACCAGAGATTTCTTCAGCGACACAAACGCCACGAGGTTAGTAAACTCTCCGCTAGATTTCCTCCACATCAGACGTCCACAAATCAACCACTCGGCTACCCCTTATAGTTCTGTCCACTTAGACAGGACTCTCACACTGGTGTCAAGAAGTGAAATATGATCATCGTATCCTACACTGGTGATCATTAATGTTCGATTACTTCGAACTCAGGAGTTCTAGAAGGGAAAACCTGCGTCGGCATAGTATCAAGAAGAAGAAATCTTGGGGGAAGTATTGAATGGCAAAACTGTAGACATGGTGCAGACAAGCAAAAGAGAGGAATGTCGAAAGCAAGCAACAATCAGTTACGATAAAAGTTACATCGACAAGCGACGGGGCTTTAAGCAGCTACGAGAAGTCAACAGCTGGCAAGAGAGCTGACACGGCGCAGTGTCTGATATCAACGGCGCGGCATTGCAGACAGCAACGGGACTTCACGTCTTCACGACTACAAGCAGATCCACGGGGTCCACGAGGGTCCAGAAAGCAGCAAAACGGTGAGTTTTAGAACCATACATGTGTGGCAATAAGTTTATGTACTTTTTGTGTGAAAATCGTATGATTTGGCAAAGTTAAAAGTATTTCCGTGAGGCGAAATTTGTGGGGTAACATCCACGATGAAAGTAATAAATATGAGCAAGGAACGGGTTTATATTTGGTATTTCATAATAGCTGATATTTTTGAAAATCATATAAGTATGATAAGTTTTTGCACTGTAGGGACCAATCCAAAAACATTATCTCAAGAAATCGAAATCACAAGTCTCTCAGTAGATGGAACGATAAATGCATCTTGCGTGATAAACCTGAATCGAATAAGTTGTCTAACGAGTCAAGTCGATATAACGGGCAAACCACGATCTAGAAAGTCAATCATTCTGTGTAACAGTTTTCAAAATTTATGTTTTTCGAATTAACAGTATTTTTAAAGGAAAATAATTTATTTTAAAATCATTTCAGGTCAAAATAAGTAACATATAGTAAATTGCATAGTTGAATGAGCTTACGACTTTGATCGAGAGTGCACACCGAACAAAGTGGTTATTTCTTCAACGGATTCTATAAATGTTTAATTTAATGAAAGATGTGTTTTGCAACCAAAAGGACACTCATTCATGTAAAATATAAATGTCAGTAATTATTCCTTCACTCAGTAGTAATATAAAAGTGAAAGTAAGCGTTATGCATTATTTTTTTAAAAATATTGAATGTCTTTCTACATATTTTATGAATGTTAATATAAGATAAACTACTGTTTGAAATAGGTGGATAGGTCAAATATGATGTTTTAATGGAAAAACGTATTTAGCAGCAGTATAAGACATTTGAAGCATTGGGAAAATTTCTGTTAATTTGGCGAAACTGTAACCGCGTATTATACAAAGTAAGCGGGTACACGAAGCAAAAGAATCATGTTGTTTTATCGTCTCCTATTAAAAGCTTAATTTTTTCTTCATTTTTTATTCGTTCAAAAATTATTTTAATATACACTTTATATACACGTTTCAGAATATAATGTTTAACTAGTAGGTGTAAAGACAAAATTCGATACGATCGGTTAAAGCAAGCCTAATCGTTGTTGAAATTCAGTTAATGTGTTACGTGGAAATCTGTCGAGTTGCCCACACTGATTTTACGCGCTGCACTGTGAAGCTACAAAAATATGATTATTTAAAGATAAAATCAACAGTAAATATAAAATATGCCAGTTAAGTTAGTGAAAGCCTATAAAATCATCTACACTAAAGATCTGTAAAGTATAAATCGAGATAATCGTTAAGCGGATGTTGTAATAATGTATTGTGCGAAAATAGGAAGCGTGAGCCGAGTAAAAAGTGTTTTTCTTTAATTAAATTAAATTAAGGTATAAACTGAATTTTGCTATTAACAAGTTAAAAAAATTGTCATAAGGTAGGTCTAACCATGTTGTTAAAGAAATACATAAGAGATAAAAACTAACTGCATAATCCAATGCATGTCACGAATATTCTGAAAAAAAAACGAGCTGTTTGACATAAGTAAGATAATTTAAAGTGCTGTCTGACAATGAATAAGGTGTTGTGCGGAAAAATTAAGGTAACGTGCTAATGATATGTGCTAAAATATTGGTTTGATACGGCGAGATACGACGAGTCCACTGGTTTATGGAATAATATGTGAGGGATGCTATAATTAATTGTGTAATGCTGCAGCATAGTGATTAAAGATTTACTGACCAAAGTGTCGGATGTTTAAGGTGCTATCATAAGGCATGTCGCAAAGGCGTATGCAATGTTGGACGGGTAAGAATACCACGTCGGTTTATTGACAACGTTGTTTCTGTTTCTGAACGGGATCGTATGGTTTCATCGCAACTTAAAACAGTTGTTCAGTAGACCCGGTCCGTGAGTAGATATTATTTTGGCAATCGGATCAAGTTTGGGAACGGCGCATAAAGCGGTAATTTTCGTAATACACGCAGTGCAGTCGTTCAGGCCTTGGACGCCTCCGAATTAAGAAAAGACGTTTTCTGAAGGAGGCAAAGTAAGGTCAATTACCAAATCTAAATCCGGCAAAAATTAAAGTCAGAGAGCAGTGAACGATACGGCATTCAGAAAATGACGGTTTATTAAAACCTGATCTGTGCAATCGCTAGCTGTAAACGTTGTATCAATATGTGTGTAGTAATGTTCGGAAGTCGCGATCCGGATTTATAGGAAGCACCAATGGAATAGCCGGACATAAGGGCCGAGCTGAACTAGTTTTGGAAGCACCCTGTATTGTAAAGTAAAATGAGTTAAACTGTCATCTGCAACAACAATGTAACCCATTCACTCAGGTAAATGCGAAGGTGACATTGTGTGTTGTGGGAAAAGTAATGTGTGTATGGCAGAAATTGGTCGAAGGAACCAAAATGGTAATAGCAAGTGGAAATTAATGTAACAACCACAGTGAAACAAAATTGGGTGAATATATCAGTTACAGGAAAACTTATATATTCAAAAAGCAAAAAATGAAGGCAAACAGGTACTAAACGACCAAGTAAACCTCAGAAATAAAACGTTAGTCAATTTAAAATACACAAACTCGACAGACAAAACAAAATAAACACAAACTGTATAATAAAACCCCACACATATATACATCAAACATACATATAAAACATTCTAACAAGACCATCACACATACACACACGCTTCAAAACTCGCGCTATTATCACGAGACATGACATATACAAACAAGATGGCCACAACAGACAACCGAAGGACGCGAAAGCGCAACAGACACGACATAAACAAACCAGCTGGCCCCCGAATGATGAAAACACACAATAGTATAAATACGATACAGGCAAACCAAGCTTTGTATAAAGAAACGGAGATGCGGAGCTGCATACCATATTAACAAATGTAAATAGTAAGTAACCATTAGCTATAAAAATATCACATAAAAATATGCTCATAATTTGTAATAACAGGATAAAAATGTATATAAAACTGTATATAAAAACTGTAACACAGATTCGTCGCTGATGATGCCTCGATGAGAGGTGAAACGCGTGCGACGCAGCAATAAATAAATTAAACAGTTGCATTGGCGTGTTCTTTCAACTAGTAATTAATTAAGCAACTGTGGAAACATGGCCTGCGACAACATCGCATTAAAGAAAAACGTTCAAATAAACATAGATCCGCAAATGTTTCGTTACGGAGTTTCGGCTAGTAAAAGATTTTGCCTGAAATTTAGCAACTTCGCTAATATGAAGCCATCACAAAACTACGAAGTTACAGTAAAGCACGATTTCCTTTTATTTTGTTGTTATCGATCTGGTGAATGTAATCAAACAAGTCCCAGACTTGTATCTTCAATAGTTTTCCACAAATTCCAGAGTAGCAAAGAAAAAATTTGGGAAAATTTGTAATTAACTATCTAAAAGGATAAATAAGAATTCATTCTAAAGATTACGGTCTCCCCTCTGGTCACATCATATTTTAAGACTGGAATTTTTCTGAATTTAACCCTGAGATGTCCCATTCTGTAGATCTCATTATTTATCAGTAACAAGAAATATTGTTGTTAGATTCAGTAGTATTATTACCATAATGTATTTAATTTACATAAGTTCATTTCATTTGATTTGAGTGCAGTTCTCGACCGACAAGGTTATCATGAGTAATGTTTAATATTATTACTTGTCACAGAAAGGGATAATGGTTGTAACATAGTGGACAGGCTAGTGAGTAATAAAGAATGTACTTTATTGAGGTCTGGTTGACGTTCAAAATAACAGACTTCCCTTGTGTTACCGAGTGTTTTGGGGCATTAATTTACTGAAGTGATGGAGAGCTTCTCGGATATAGTAGAGGTTTGTTTAAAACAATGGACACAGTGTTACATTGTGAGCTCCCCTGTGTGGATGTTCGACGAATGAAAGGTTTCTTTGAGAGCCCAAATCATAAAATGTTCCAGCCGAGCTGTCAGACATTTCGCAGACGTCGCTGGCGAAGAAACATTCTTTAACAATAAACTGTTTGTTCTTAAGAAGTGCAGCCCACAGAGACTATGGTTATATGGAGGGGGGGGTGACCTACCAAGAAAATGACGCTGGTGGTGGGGTTATCCCAGCCAATGGAATTCATTCTCGCTGGTTGCTGATATTTTTGTTTTTTTTATTATATATTCGACCAATCGGGAGAGAGAAGAGGAACGAACTCCGCCCATGGCGAGTCTACGAGGAAGGCAGAATGGACGGAGGAGGACATTCGAGGTCGGACCGGCGGAGACTGGACGAGAGGGACTCTGGTTCGACGCGAGCAGACAGCAGCGGGCGATCTGCGCTACTGAGGACACATTGCTGAGTTCCCCAGGGTCGAGGACGAGCTGCCGGCTGTCGCGGAGGAGAGACTCCAGACGCCACTCCACCCTTCGCTCAGCGGGTCGACTACCTGGCCTGCCGAAACACGACGCAGCTCTGCAAGCCCCGTCCCCGCGGTCGTCGACACAGCCCTAGTCGCAGGTCATCGACACGACTCTTCTCATTGCGCTGCTCAACATTACGGTAACGCAATCGTCTACAGAGACCACAACGAGCTCCAACAAAATTAAAGAACTGTAAATCCCAGTACCAAAGAGGGAACAACCATTTACCCATTCAAGTAATTGTTTTTCCGAAATAACTTTGCTTTCTATGTATAAAATCAATAAAATCAGTATGTTTCTCATTAATAATTCATGTTTCACTTTTATTAATGTGAAGGACCACCTCGGAAGAGAACCCCACCCACAATCATTTATTTTGTATTAATCAGTAAACTGTTTATATAGTAGTTAATCCCCAGAGATATACAGAGAGAGGACACTACATAATTGGCGCCCAACGTGGGGCTTCCGATGGTCAAAATTCACATTTTAACCCTCAAGTTAAATTCAAAATTTTTATTGGAGCTTGTTTTGTTTAGTTTAATTTTTCTCACTTCATGAGATATTTAGTTAATGCTTGGATATGCATGTCAGCTAATTTCAGATGGCGAAGCAGGTGACTTCTGTCTTGGCGGAGTGAATGATTTGTGTTTCTTGTATTTTCTGTTTGTTTTCCTTTTGTAGAGGTTGTAGAATATTCAGTGTGTGTTTTCTTTCCAGCTTCAGCTTAATGCAGTCCGGTGTTCAGATGTTGTGTCAATTATTTCGTTTGTTTTATCACATTTTGTTGTGTCTTAATGTATTGAGTTTTCTGATGGTATATTGGTTTCATTGAAATTTGTTGTGGTATGTTCGTTGCAATGCGGCGTTGTTTCATTCGTTTGTCTTGCTTTATTGTGATTTGACGTGGGGTTATATTGTCATTTCTTATGGTATGCCAGATTGATTACAATTGTTTCGTATATGAGCCGTGTTTTCTGTTGCTGTGTTAAATTTCATTGCTTGTTGGGATAAATTCTGTATTATTTTGAAGTCAATTTTTACATTAATGCGATTAAGGAATAGGATCATCAATATGAATGCCGAGGAAAATTCTGTGTTACCGGGGACAAGTGTTGGAGTCGAAGCGGTTGATCAATCCGAAATACACGAAGTTGTAGATTCGTCATTACCAACCGATAACTTAAATTCACGGGAAGAAACTGTTGCTGAACTCCAACCGATAAATTTGGGATCAATAATGGATTTTTTGAGAGGCATGCAGTCCGAAATAAAATCACAAATGGATGATTTTCGCACAGAATTCAAGTCACAAATGGAAAGAGTAGATTCGCGATTGGATAGAGTAGATTCGCAATGTGACGCGATTGATCAAAAATTAGGTAAAATGACTTCTCAAATGAAAACTGTCAGAGGAGAATTTGCTGAGTTGAAAGCAGATTTGAAGTCTGAAGTTCGGTCAATAGTGAGGGAAGAATTTTCATGTTTCACTAAGGAAATAAACAATTTTGAGAATACAGACTCAATTTGTGTAGGCATCGGAGAAGAAAGCTTTCGGGAAGCGGAGAATTACGACGTTCAGTCACTAGAAACAGGCATTGAATGTGAATGTCAGCAGACAGACACTCTCATTCTTGTCACGAGCGAATCGTTTGCCAAAGTCAGTGCAGTTATCCCAACTGTGTATAGCAGTCCGAAGATTGTGAGGAAATCGAGAAAAATGGTTAATCAGGATTACATTAGTGTTGCATTCGTATCAAAGAAAGGGTTTCCTCTAGCAAGTAAAGTATTGGTTTTTGGCAGAGAAAGAAAAGACTCGCAGTATGTAAAATTAGTGGAAAATGCGATGACACCTGCTGTATCCATGATTTCGTTTGCGAGCCGAACAGGCAAACAAAATTCTTTGAATCATAAGGAATCACCTTGTGTAAGCGTGGATGGAAAAATCTCTGAATGCGAGTTTTTCCGTATTCATGTTGTCCAACAAACCAAACAGTCAGAATTTTTACACGCATTTGCTTATTGCAAGGTTATTTCAATGCTATTGAAATTGCAAAAATGTAGGAAAACCAGTAAGAGGTCCGAAAATTTTTCTGTTTGGCACAGTGTGTCCGGATGTGGAAATACTTCTGGCGGAAGAGTCTCAGATTGTGAGAAATGGTTTCAGGTAGTTCATGGTAGATTAAAGAGGTTGTAGAATCAAGATTCCTTGGTTTTGTGCACCCGGAAAATATGATCTGGTGATTCATGAAGTTTTGAGCTCGTACATGTGACCTTGATACATAAATGTATATGATTAATCAGTAAGGATTTTTAAGTTTAGTCAGTTCATTCTAGGTAGTTAGTGGGAATATACTCGAAAGTGAGTGATATTAAATTTCCCTGTACTTAAGATGCAGATAATTTAAATATATTTAATTGTACTTTGGTAGAAGGAATAAAATTGCTGCATATGCAAATTAGCTGTATATTGTCTCGTTTGTAGTTTTACATATTTCCAGTAGGTTTTAATGAATGCCGATGTTTAATTCCGGTAATAAAATTCAGTAAGCAGAGATAGTGGGATGATCTTTAAAAGGTTTTCTGTTCAAAGAAACAACTTCCTCTAACGTTAATCATGTGTTCAAAGGACAGTAATTCACAGTAGCATAACAGTTTTGTGAATTAATATTGTTCATGAATTAGGAATTTGAATCGTGTAATTCCAGAAATAAGTTGCAGTATTGTAAAAAAAAGGCGAGTGGTTAACAAGGTCAATCAGTCATTTAAATTTGCAAGACATGCAGGGAAAGGAAGTAGATTAATAAATAATTTATATGACAACACCAAAGCTAGCAGCAGTGAATAACAATCGAGAGTATTATGACGAGCGAAGTAAAATGCGGTATAAAACGGAGAGTAGGATTTAGAACTGAGCAAAGCGTACATGTTTCCTGTGTCTGATTTACTTGCCCATGGTAATAAAAAAAATGGTGCAATGTAATTGAGTAAGCTATGGACGTTTAAGTCTAGATGCCTTCAGCATGTTCTACATGGCAAATAAGGTAAGACCATGATTAGAGAGCGTTGTGCATTTCTAGCGTTCTATGTTGCTTAAAGGAACGAAGGTTGATACCTTTCGTTTCACTTTGTAATGACGATAAATGTCATGAATTCTCTGAGTGAGAGAGAATTAATTTGCGAATGGAAAGTCGCATTATGTTCGTAGCTGAGATACAGTAAGTGTTATAGTCAGACAGGAATACGCAAATACGCAGTTCTACGTCTAGCGCTTCGCAAAGTACGTCTAATTAATGTACCGTGGACGTAAGAAAATATGATGCTTAACTAGTGGAGTAATTGCATGCTAGCTAACTAATTCCCCATTTCGTGTGAGATCAAGTTTCACATCTAACAATATATTGCAAAGACAGAAAACGATTTCTTAAAGATATTTATCGATAAAGTTGAGTTTTTAGAAATGGTAGTTGTTTCATCTTATCTGCACTCGCGTTAATGGTTACTGAAATAGCGTTGAACTGTTTCTGCAGCGTTGTTGAAAGGAATGAACAAAAATCATCTAATTTTGTAGAATAGGTGCATCTTTAGAATAGGTAAGAACTTAACTATGTGTTTTATTTAAGTAGATTTAGATCTATAGCAATATTGTGGTATGAATGTGTGATAAACCTGAGTTAATGACAGACGATTCACCCCGCTAGATGAATAGAAACTAGCATCATGTTCGGGAATGTTTAGATTCGCATTGTAGTATTTTTTAAGAGGAATATTTTAATAATGAATCAAGAACTTTCAAAAATTGATATAGCAATTTTTGAAAAACCGGGAACGTGGGTAAATGAGATGTCCCATTCTGTAGATCTCATTATTTATCAGTAACAAGAAATATTGTTGTTAGATTCAGTAGTATTATTACCATAATGTATTTAATTTACATAAGTTCATTTCATTTGATTTGAGTGCAGTTCTCGACCGACAAGGTTATCATGAGTAATGTTTAATATTATTACTTGTCACAGAAAGGGATAATGGTTGTAACATAGTGGACAGGCTAGTGAGTAATAAAGAATGTACTTTATTGAGGTCTGGTTGACGTTCAAAATAACAGACTTCCCTTGTGTTACCGAGTGTTTTGGGGCATTAATTTACTGAAGTGATGGAGAGCTTCTCGGATATAGTAGAGGTTTGTTTAAAACAATGGACACAGTGTTACATTGTGAGCTCCCCTGTGTGGATGTTCGACGAATGAAAGGTTTCTTTGAGAGCCCAAATCATAAAATGTTCCAGCCGAGCTGTCAGACATTTCGCAGACGTCGCTGGCGAAGAAACATTCTTTAACAATAAACTGTTTGTTCTTAAGAAGTGCAGCCCACAGAGACTATGGTTATATGGAGGGGGGTGACCTACCAAGAAAATGACGCTGGTGGTGGGGTTATCCCAGCCAATGGAATTCATTCTCGCTGGTTGCTGATATTTTTGTTTTTTTTTATTATATATTCGACCAATCGGGAGAGAGAAGAG
The DNA here is from genome assembly GCA_031002005.1 of Vandiemenella viatica. NCBI lineage: Eukaryota > Metazoa > Arthropoda > Insecta > Orthoptera > Morabidae > Vandiemenella > Vandiemenella viatica. The sequence goes on along the minus strand of JARYHS010008074.1, from coordinate 8,597,571 downwards.
GAACGAACTCCGCCCATGGCGAGTCTACGAGGAAGGCAGAATGGACGGAGGAGGACATTCGAGGTCGGACCGGCGGAGACTGGACGAGAGGGACTCTGGTTCGACGCGAGCAGACAGCAGCGGGCGATCTGCGCTACTGAGGACACATTGCTGAGTTCCCCAGGGTCGAGGACGAGCTGCCGGCTGTCGCGGAGGAGAGACTCCAGACGCCACTCCACCCTTCGCTCAGCGGGTCGACTACCTGGCCTGCCGAAACACGACGCAGCTCTGCAAGCCCCGTCCCCGCGGTCGTCGACACAGCCCTAGTCGCAGGTCATCGACACGACTCTTCTCATTGCGCTGCTCAACATTACGGTAACGCAATCGTCTACAGAGACCACAACGAGCTCCAACAAAATTAAAGAACTGTAAATCCCAGTACCAAAGAGGGAACAACCATTTACCCATTCAAGTAATTGTTTTTTCCGAAATAACTTTGCTTTCTATGTATAAAATCAATAAAATCAGTATGTTTCTCATTAATAATTCATGTTTCACTTTTATTAATGTGAAGGACCACCTCGGAAGAGAACCCCACCCACAATCATTTATTTTGTATTAATCAGTAAACTGTTTATATAGTAGTTAATCCCAGAGATATACAGAGAGGGACACTACAACCCTTAATAGTCAAAAAATCAGGATTCCTAATATTCGTTTTTTGTGTCTCGAGTCATTTAACTCCCTTAATAATTAAACAAAATTTATAAACGAGGTATCATTTTAAAGACTGAGGTCTTCATATGGTCTTCGGTTTCGTAACGCCATTTCTTAAGAAATAATTTTTTTCAGAATTCGACCTTAAACGGAAAAAGTATTAATACTTCTACAACGCATTTTTCTATCACGAGCCATTTATCTTCGTTGATACCGAACCGAAATCGATAAATCAGGTATCATTTTAAAGATCAATGTATCCCATTCGGTACATCATATTTTAAGAAAGAACTTTCTCCAATTTCAACCCATGAGAGGCAAAAATATCATCATTTCTGATTTTTTTAACCAAACTCGATAAAAGAGATATCATTAATATACCAAGGTATCCGCTTTGGACACACCATATTTTATAAATTTATAATTTGACCTCTAGAGATCAGAAGCATGAGTATTATTTATACAACGTGTTTAATTGCGAGCCATCTATTTCCTTCGGTACCTAACCGAAATTAATAAATAACACATCGTTTTAAAGATTAAGGTCTCCAACTACGTGAAATCATAATTTAAGAAAGAATTTTCCGGAACTTGATGCTTATAGAGTTCAGAGCAAAATCCCTAGATTGCAGCAGTAGATATCACAGAGATGTCACTAGACTGTATTTATACAATAAGTAGCTTTTCGTTTTTTTTTTTTTTTTCTGTTACGAAAAAATTTTTGTTTTGCTGTAGAATTTCAATGTAAGCATTTTATTCGCACAGCAACGCCTATCACAGAGATTTTGATATGCTTTGTGCACTTTTTTCAGGTTGGTTGTATTCTGTTAAGGTCAGTGACAGTTAGTCGTATACACAGTGTGCTTTAAAGTTTCCTAACTGTTTCGTAACATGATGTACGTATTTTGATGCGTATCTATTACACTAAACAAATAAATATTTTCTACAAAAGTACGGTTCTACTTTTCATTATACTACAAGCATTCAACCTCACTATTCATCATATTTTACTAGCCAGTATTATTATTTTGCATGTTGTCGTGAGTTTAGAATAGTTTCCGTTTTTAGGGTCAAAGGTTATGACAGATTGATAGTTCACCGTGCGAAACTTGAATAAAATATCTTTAGAGTATCACTAGATGTACCGAAATACGGACAGAAACAATCGCGCTATTGTATAAGTGGTTCAATGGTCGTGATTGCTAAATTGAAACTGGAGGAAATACAAACTTGACTAGCAAACTTTCTAATAATAACTCTGGTCGCTGTTAATATGCGAGCGAAGGCCGGAGTGAGACGTCACCGTTCTCCAGCCACTAGCTATCAAGGTGAGTTTAAGATATTATACAGATGATTATCTTTTCCAGCAATGAGACTTTATTACTGCTAGATGACGCTCGTACCTTTATTTCTGTCATCCCATACCAGAGAGAAATTCGTTCTGAATATATTTCCTATGATATTGGTGGATCAATGTAACATTAATTTACAGATTGATCCATTTCTCAATTAACTGAAGGATCTTCGGAAAATAAGGAGCGTCTCTGCCGTTCAAGTTATTATGTTTACTGAAAATAGCTATTCAGCTAAAAACTGATAATTTATTATCAAGGGATTTACTGCACTCAAGATGAGCAAATTCACGTTGCAAGCATAAGCGATTCTAATAATTCACTACGCCAGATCTGCGATGTCTGTGCTGTTTCGTAACGACGGAAAGAAAAATCCATCTATGAACGTAGATAAATTCAATGACACGTTTTATCTTCGTCTATAACTTCAGCAGGTCAACGTCAAGTTTTGAAAAGATAAAAAATGGAGTTTCTTCATTAGAAATCTTCTTGAGGAAGTACAGATTATCTGATTTTATTTGTGTTAATTGAGAAACAGAAAAACTGTGGCTTTCAAACATTGTTTTCTGAAATATGTTGAAAAGGAAGAGCAAAGATGAAGAACGTGAGAAAAATGTTTCGTAAGTGCTGGGCGAGGAAGCAAGGTTTTTAAAAGAATATCACAGAGTGGTGGATCAACTGGAGGTATTCACTAATTTCGTATTGCACGGAACACTACAAGCCAAGAATTGCAGGGGAAGGTAAAGATTAAAATTTCTGGACGTAATAACTAAGGATGTATGTTGTAATATTCATTTTGTTATGAACACATGAACCCGGATAGGCATAAATGGTCGATCGCATCAAACCAGTGAAGGGATTGATAAGAGAATAAGAAATGAATCGCTGCAAATGCTCTCTATATTTATATAGGCAAATAAAGTACAAAAAGATTTCAAACAATTAGCTTTTACTGGAATCTTTAATGAAAACATATGAACATAAACGGAATAATTTTCAGTTCTGCGTGGTCAACATTTCAGTGACTAATTCTATGCTGTCGATAGTAGTAGATCTATGTGGCACGGTCAATACTCACTGGCAAGAAAAAATTTAAACAAGAATACAGCAGAGCAATGGGATTATATCTTTTTTTTTTAGCTACGGGATAATGTCTTCCTCACAGCTAAAATCATTTTAGATCGTCTATTTGAATAGCTACATCTGTCCAGAAACTGTTTAGGCGTTGTTTTAATGAGTATTAAAAGCATATTTTGGATGTAGAAAAAGGTTCCTCTACGCATTTAGCCAAATGATTATGGAGTCATTCGTTGTTAATCAGGACCATGTTCTTTGAATGTATACTATAGGAAGGGAACTGACCGAGCAATTAAACCACGTCTTGCAAGATGCATATCTTGGTACCAATATCATTTACCGCAGGAGATAGTGCCATTTCCCACGATTAAATTACAAATGATTTATACAACCAAAGGAATTTGTGGACAGTTCTACTATCAATGTTTCCACAGCAAAAGATGCGAATAAAGATAGAGTCAAAGTCATTGAGCAGTGTCAAGCAGCCCCAGTCCGTTGCTGGAAAACCAGCTGTAAATAAAGTTGAATGTCAGCAGATTAGAGGACGTCTTCATAAATCCGGCAGCCGATACGGAGCAGATATCTGACTGCTGGTTGGCGCTGCTGCACTCTCGGCGGACATGGCCAGCTGTTCGTGAGTACCACTTCTGCAGTGATATTTACCACCGTCACACATGAACACAGTTGATATTAATACCAAACAAGCATGTTCAATCTGTGCGTGGACGGTACAGATAATGTACATGGGAAAACATATAAAACTATGTGTGCTGCCATTAAAACAGCTGGCATACCAGGGGGAAGGTAGCTCAGTCATCGAAACCTAGTCACATGTATAAATTTGTTTACAACTCCACACATTCAATTTTCCTATGTGACTTTTGTTGCAGCTATAATTCAGGTTATAGGTCACTGTTACCTAATTTATGTTGAAATATTGGTCGAAATTTTGTTTTTAATGAAGTTCATTCAAAATAAATTTGCTATGAAGTTAGCAGTCTTCAGAATATTACGAGGTAAAGTACTGCCTACAATCCTTGTCTGTTAAATCTTTTTGCCTATTATTACGTGCGTTGAAGATCGATAAATGTTTCCTTTTCTTTTCTGTGTTTGAACAATACAGACTCAGATATTCGTTAAAAATTTTACAGCTAAGACATTGGGTATTAATCTCTCCCTGTGCCAAATGCCACTACTGCTCTTCACAGCATAAAGGTTTATGTTTTATCAAAACTGTTGCATATTGCGAAAAGTTGTCCTCCTAACTTTGAAAGACTGCGATTTTTAATTCGATGTTGTTCGCCCACCGTTTCTCCACTAAACTGATTTCATCCCTGATATCAGGTTCTCTGAAGTTCTGAAAAATACCATTTCACTTCAACTGATTGAATGTTTTGTAGCCACGAATTTCTTTAAATTTGGAAGTAAGATAAAGTGATAGGAGGAAAGAGAGGTAAATCTGATCAATATGATTGATGTTCCGATATTTCGAACTTCAAATATTCAGTTTATCCATTACAAACAACATACATACTCAGCTGCGCTGATTTTTTCAGGAATGTTTTCCTCCCATTTGGTCCCATTTTATATCAGAAAACCCTGGCGACGATATTTTGTCTGGCAGATGAAAGTGACATCGCCTTTAAGCTGCAGTATGTCTTTCTTACACTTATTGCTGTTGATTGTTGTTTTGTTTTTAACCTGCATTAGTAACAAATATGCGCTCAAAATTTGTAGGATACTTTTTATAACAATCCAACCGTTGTTGAAACATTTGTTTTTGCGTGGTTTTGGTCAACGGTACCTAGCTTGCATAAAGTTTTGCTCTTGCTATAAAATGTACCACATCCTTTCATCCGATGTGCTTATGGTCTGTACTACGTCATACGCCTCAAACAGCTTTTTCCCCGTTACCATATCAAACACACTTTCTGTGGTAGCTGCTTAAGGTTAGCCTTTACTTTGATCATTTTCAGGTGTGTGACTAGGTTTAAATCGAGCCAACCATTTCTTCCCCGTTAAGAATAAAGGAGAGGGCTCTTTATAAACCTATACCAATTTGGCATGAATGTCAGTTGGTGGGAAGTATAGCTTGTGACAAGCATTTATAAATAGAGCTGTAAAAGTAACGATGTATTCGTTACTGAGTAACGGGTTCGTCGCCTGACTCGAAGTACCGAATCGTTACTCACAAATTCATTTCGTTAGTCACATTTGTCGTATAGATACGAACACGTCGTATCATGCGTTATGCGGGAGCTGGAACCGTTCGCCCAGCGATTGAATGAGCAGATGTTTGTAACTTTGTTGTAGGCCATGTTCCGCAGTTGTTGCATAAATTTTTTTTGAATAAAAATCCGTCTTCTAACAACTGTTTTTATTGTTAACTTTCATCTACCAGACGCGTTTCGCCCTTCTGGAGTGGGGCATCGTCAGTGGCTATAAATAACATAATATTTTGTTCATATTTGTGTATGCGAATTTAGTACATTAATTATATACATATATTCATGCTCTAATATTGTAACATTTGTAGGTTCAGTCTGCTATAATTATTCTCTGTATTGTTTTCATAGTATCTATGTTCAAACATAAATTCACTTCTTAATACTAAATTATCTGTATGGTTACAAGCTTTATGTACATAAACTCTACTTACTAAAAATTGTAGCGGCTAGCACATGTCAGTCCGGAACAGCACCTTCCGCATTTTTCTGCACCATTGTTCCTTCTTACAGATTAGCATTATATCCTTTAATATTGCTCACTTCACTCTATTTATTTAATTTGCTGTTAAGTTGCACTTTTAACTACACCCAAACTAGTTATTGTGTCTACAGCGATGTGTTTGTTTTATATTTACAGCTATACCAACTTATTTCTGATGTTTATTGCTTTGTTCACTCTATGTTAAATTATATCTTTTGTTTTTGTGATTATCTAAACTATTATTTGTGATTTGTGAGTGACTGTGTTGGTTTTCATGTGTTGTGGTGTTTTCTGTTGCTTTTGTATAGTGTTTTGTTTGTTAAATTTGTGAATTCATTTAGGACCGTTTTTCCCTGTGTAATGGCTTTGTGAATTTGATATCTTTCTTGCACTGTTAATAATTGTTTCCTGTAGTTGTTGATTTTTAGAATTTTCATGTCTGTTTGTATAGTTGTGGGTGGGTGATAGTTATCTAATAATTGCTCGGCAAATGTCGAATGGTTTGTGCATTTTATGGCTCTGATCTGTTCTTCGTACCTAGGGTTGAAGTTCCTAGCTGTTTGAATATATATTGCTTGGCACTGTTGGCAAGTCAGTTGGTACATTCCTGACTGTTGGAATTGGTCAGTTTCATTGTTGGTTTTTAAATGGTTATGTATTGTGTTATTTGTTCTAAGTGCTATTTGAATACCTTGCTTTTTGAATATATTTCTAATCCTGTGTGTATGTTTGTTGACGTATGACATTGTGTACCATTGCTTATTAGATTGGTTCTGGATACTGGTGTGTACTGTGTTGAGTGATATCTGTTTGTATGCTTTGTTCATGATTTTATTATTTAGTTGTTTAATTAATTTTTCTGTGTAACCATTATTCTTAGCAATTTGTAGGATTGTTTTATATTATGTGGTATACTCATTTTTAGCTTGTGGTATGTTGTTTAATCTGTGTAGCATATGTCTGAGTGCTGCCTGTTTATGGTGTTGAGGATGGTTGGATGAATTGTGTATTATGGTATCAGTGGATGTGGGTTTTCTGTAAATGCTGAATGCATGTAATTGATCTTTCTTGCTAACTGTTATGTCAAGGAAGTTCAGTTTATTATTTGTCTCCATCTCTATTGTAAATTTAATATTTTTATGAATGTTATTTATTTTATTGTGGAACTTAGAGATATTTTATTGTGGTTCATCTATGAGACAAAGAATGTCATCTACATACCTATACCAATAAATTATGTTATATTTTGTGTGTCTGGAAATGTGGTGTTCTATATGATCCATAAAAATGTCTGCTACGATACCTGATACTGGGGATCCCATGGGTAGTCCTTCATTTTGAATGTACCATTTATTATTAAATTGGAAGTAGTTTTTTGATGTGATGAGCTTTAGTATTTCTACTATTTCTTTGATGTGAGTGTTAGAAACTTTGTTGTGTCTTGAGAGATTATTCTATATGATATCAATTGTTTCCCTGATTTGGGTGACCGAGAACATGTTTACTACATCAAATGATATTAGCTTTGCGGTGTGGGGTATCTGTATTGTGTCTATGTTGTGTATTAACTGTGTAGTGTTCTTGATTGTTCTGTCATGATGGTATGTATAATTTTGAGTTAGGTAATCATGTGTGAACCTGCTTAGTTGGTATGTTGGTGCATTCCTGTAGTTAATCACTGGTCTCATAGGTGAATCATTTTTGTGTATTTTTGGTTGACCTCTGAGGTTGGGGGCCTTGGGATTTTTGGAGGGGAAATACTGTTTTTGCCAGTCTGTTAGAATGTGTGTTATGGTTTTTAAACATTTCTTCGTGTTGTTATTGAATCTGTTTTTGAGGTCTGATTTTAATGTTGATATTGGGTTATTTTTAATAAACTGTTCTGTCTTGTCAATGGGCAATGTATTCTGTTTTTTGAAGTAGAGCTATGGAATTGCCTTTTTCAGCTTTTGTGACTATTACATCATTCTCCTGTAATTTGTTGTTTGGCTTTTTTAGCATCTTGTCTGTCTTTTTGCAGTGCGTGTGTGTTTGTGTATTTTGTGTTGATTTGACTTATTTCCTTTGCTATTTAGTTCTCTAGTTAGGCCAATATTTAGTGATGTGCTCTGTGATTTTTCTTCTTGTGTTATGATGTATTTAGATTTTGTAATGATGTGTTCTATAAAGTTTTCTTTTCTTGTGGTGTTTGTGTTGTGTTTTAATCCTTTCTGTAATAACTGTGTTTCCTGTTCATTTAACTGTGTGTTGGAATGGTTTATGACTTTAGGATGGAAACTGTGATTAACTGTAGTATCATTATTTGCTATTGTTATTGGCTGTGTGTTCTGATTGTTTTTCATTCTAGCAATTGTATGACTATGTTTTAACCTGATTGCATCTAAAATCCCTGTAGTATGATTTTCTACTCTGTCTATAATGTCCTTCAGAATATCAGGATTATTTAAGTGTGTGGCTAGTTCTAGGTGTGTGTTATATAGTATCTTATTTTGATGGGATTTTTTACTATACAATGCTCTTATTTCATTACGGATCCATTGTTTTCTGCTGTTGTTTTCGCATTTTGTGTTGCTTTTGTGCTGTTCCTGACTGTCACGTATACATAATTTGGCTTAAGGTTATACTGAACACATAACTTATTAAACTTGATGTTCTCTATGGTTTTGTGGAGATTGAGGTGACCAGTATTGTAGCAATGGTATGTGGCCGTTGGGAATGCCTGACAAGGCTGCATCTCTATGGTTTTGTGGAGATTGAGGTGACCTTGTTTTGAAATTAGTTCATTTAACTGTGCTGTGATTGTGATATTAGGTATTATTCTGAAGTATGAAATATTCAGTGCAGTAAATAAAATGTATTAACAATTTACCTAAATTTACTTTACTCAACGAACAATTTACTTGAACTTTACAAAGTACTAACGAACTCATTCATGGGATGCTTCATGCTAGTGCTCAATTGTATCAGAAGTAAAGTGACATAGCGATCAATGAATTTTAATTACCGCAGTATCCACGTGATCAATGAGGATTGCGGTACTAGCTTTGACGTTGAATGTTTGCTGTAACCGCGACGCAACAACAATTACGAATCTTATCACAAAAGGATGAAGAATTTACAGTAATAAATGGAAACAGTAAGAGAAGATATTTGTGAAACCTCCTATTTAAAAACGACATTCTTTGATGAGATTATAATATTTGTTAAATACATGTCCCATTATCATATCAGGCTTGTATGCAGGGTTTTGAGCAGGCTACTTTAAAAAATAACCGTCATTAGTTATTGACAATAGATATGTCACAGTCAGGTCTTATTTCTTTTTTTAATGCAAACAGGTGTCTGTTTTGAAATTAGATTATTCTTTCGTATATAATATTTATTACATTAAATCAAGTGTACACTCAGAGGTTTTTCGTAAGATACATGTGCTAATTACTTTACTTTAAGGTTTATCAAAACGAACAAGAACTTTGAACTTATTTCACTATATAAACAATTTACTTAAAATTCATCAAGTGCGAACGAAGTCGTCCCGTATGCGACGCGACTCGGTGCGACGCTTCATGCTAGTGTTCGAATGTATCAACATTAATGAGTAACGATTCGAAACTAACGGGTACAGAATTTCTCGATACTTTTACAGTTCTAATCATGGTATCCACATTCTACCTTCTGAAACTGCCCGATGTGTTCTGCCCTACTGAGTTTACTATCAAATTTTATGCGAAGATATTTCCAATTTAAGTCTTCAACAAGCAATTCTTCCTTCATCTTATTGTTCTAAAAAGCCTCCATTTTTCATTCTAAGTATATAATAAGCTGAATGATTTTGGCATTTATTTTTATTCATGCTGATCTACCAACTGGATATACTGTTTGGTATCTGTTCACAATTCTTTCCATTTCAGTCATCACTGTATACATAAATCTGTAAGTGGCTGTTTCCTAGCGATTTATTTGTGAAGGTATCACAGAAAAAATAGCAAACCGGTTTCAAAGTTTGGGTGCTTACAATCTGCGGTATATATTACGACTTTTACATAAACGGCGGACAGAGCAATAATTAATATCTGTTCGTAACCCTAATCGATAGGTGAAAAAGATGATTCTATGGTAAAGATATTCTGAAATAAACATTCCCTTCTTTGCAATTTGTCAGTATTGTTACTAACTACGTAAGTTACTTAATTCCTCAGTTTTCTGAAATATAGTACGTTAATATAAACAAAAAAACATAAACCAGTTCTTTCAGAGAGCTAGGAACCTCCCACATATGAAAGTGGCTATGACCGTGAAATCGTCTTACATAACATTTAGATTTTTTGGATACTCGGCGTTAATTCCGCGGTGAAATCTGCAGATGGTTGTAATGACCCCACTAACATGGCATTAGGGAAGGAAACTGTAATTACTAAAAGCTAAATTAATCGTGTCTTATGCTGTAATACAGAACATTATTTTTTCATTGAGGGCAGCTTCAAATTTAGCTTGGTTTTATCTTCTTTCTTCACCATGAGCATCAGATTCTTGGGTTCTAATAACTTTAGCTGCGCTGTGCCCGTGATTTTATAAGACCTATATTTTAACATGGAATCCTTACAACGGAACATTCAGGGGTGGCTCATACGATGAAAAACAATTCTTAAAAATGTTTACTCCCACTGGGATTTCAACCGGAGACTACACGCAGGATTTCAGCAAGTATGCGCCTTATCCAGTGCGCTGCAAGGCCGCTCTGTTAGGAGGCATTACAGATACTTATAGATACTATGCGTCTCTCTAAAACTGTTCAAAATTCCATGAATATATGTGTTATCTATACAAGAAAATATTTTGTGTCCTTCCTAATAGCAAATAGCATCACCTTGTAAAATTTCAACACCAATGTATTAGCCATTTAGTTCTGAAAACGTAACAAGCAGAAAAAAGACAGAATTACTTTCGCAAGTATAATATTGGTATAGATAAGTAATTTGCAAAGAAGGTAACTTCTGGCTGTTTAGATCTGCATCAGGGCTAGCGATGATCGACAATATTCTTCTTGAGATGTTTTGCATATATATTCTGATATAATAATTGGGGTTAAATGTTTCATCTAATGGCTTTGCTGTTTCAGCAATCAAAAATCGCTTAAACGTTTAATGATAAAATGTTATATCATAAACGAATCACTAGCTCATTGTTTAAATTTTTAACTTGAATTAAAATCATTAGAAGGCAGATAACCAAATTTCGATAGACTCAGGTTCTACAGATTTAAAAATTCACTGAGACGTTAATTTATGACCAGTAGGATAACGCGGCTGTCAGTTCCGTTTCAAATTTTCTCGTGTCTTATAAATAAGGCTGATTTATGACACCCGAAGCGGCTACCGCTTTGGTGACGATAATCACCTGACAAACGTGAGTTGTGTTGAAATCTCTTGTAACTAACGAGAAAAATGATGTAGTTGTACAACTTCGTGAGTGGTTCCATTTTGAAGTTTTCTTCAGAGCTTCGGACTCAGTTGTATTCACCACACACATTAGTCATTACTCCAGTTAAACATACAACACAAATGAAAGAAACATTGATGGATGCTTTATTTAAACTGTGATTGTAAAGGTGTTCCTGATTGTATACAACTCCATTAGCAGATATATGATGTTTAATATATTAGTTTACTACATACGGGTAAATAACACATTTGGTTGAGCGATTTCTTATTTTTCTTTCCGTCGGCCGCGGGCATCTATGTTCGCGGCGGAATAAAGGTCAGCGGGCGTAATTCAGATATCCACTGGCCTATGCAATATTTGCGTGCCTTGTTCCACAAGGAAATTATATGTGTGACTTTTTTTATGAGTTACTATTGTTGTTACGCTCACGTCCGCGACGATTAAGTTTGCGTGTAAATCATCGTAGCGAATTATGCTACTTATTTAACTGTCGGCGAGTTATGCCAAGTTTCAGAGGAAAGAGTATTTTACAGCTCAGATCCAGTACATCCTAGTTACATCTTGCTGGAAATAACAGCCGGTGTCACGTTATAGCCTGAACATGCAAATCGACGCTACAATCATAAGGTGAGTGGATCTCTGTTTTTTTGCGCTATTGCTGGCCGAATCGCTGCTGCCGAATTTCGGGTGCCTGTGGTCGGCGGGAGTGAGGAGAGAAATCGCTCACCAATTAATTAATCACGATTACGTTCCCTGCGGGAAGTCACTATTTATACGTGACTTTCCCAAAATAGATGTTGGTAACATTCATTAAATATTTTAGTAGGGCGCATGTTCATATTGTGTATTAGTTCCCCTCCATCAGTTTAATTTCAAAAAATAAAAAAATACTTCTATATTGTCGCGTAAAAGTCCACCGCCAAAGAAATAAAGTAGTGAACTAAATTTCAGGAGAACAGCCATTCTCTGCCAACTTCATGGCCGAGTAATTCGGATTTTACTGTCTAGACATTTACTCCAATGTCAGTAAGATTTGGTATGTCTTCGCGGATGATGTTTCTTCTCAGGTGGCATCTTGTTTTCTGCAGGAGCAGTCGGCAGCTAGTGTGTAGCGGCCGCGCTCGTGGTCGTACATGTGACGAGTTGCGCGAGCAGCTAAACTATTTTTAGTAGCTGCGGTCCCCATTGGTTCTCATCCGCGCCGTGGGCACAGCTTCCGTGGCAACGGACGGGTGAGCAGTCAGGTGGGAGTCACATCGGGCAGGTCCTATCTCGAGGTTGGTCGGGGTTTCTGGCCCTGTAATTCCCACTGGACATTGCAGCGGGCCTGGTAGTCTGACGACACTTTGCAGTTGAGTTTCTCGGTGGGCTCTTCCTAGTGGCGGTATCCCCATGAGCTCTGAGGGTCTGCTGACTCATCTTCTTCTTTGCTGCAGTTTTCTGCAGCTACTACACGCGCGATGGCATGCCGCGTGTGGCCCCCGCAGTTGCAGCAAAATGGGTCATCCCTCGGCCTGGGACACGACGAAGGCGGTTGCTCTTCCCCGCACCGCACGCACCTGTGTCTTGTCGTGCACTGCTTGTCGTAGTGATTGAAGCCCTGGCAGTTGAAGCACTGGGCTATTTCAGGCGTCCGCGTCTTACATTCAGGTGTCGTGGTCTGGCTTGAAGTGGACGTTGTTGTTGCCGTCCGCGGCTTGCATTCAGGTGTCGTGGACTGGCTGGAAGTGGACGTTGCTGTTGCCGTCCGCGGCTTACATTCAGGTGTCGTGGACTGGCTGGAAGTGGACGTTGTTGTTGCCGTCCGCGGCTTCCAGTCAGGTGTCGTGGACTGGCTGGAAGTGGACGTTGTTGTTGCCGTCCGCGGCTTCCAGTCAGGTGTCGTGGACTGGCTGGAAGTGGACGTTGTTGTTGCCGTCCGCGGCTTACATTCAGGTGTCGTGGTCTGGCTTGAAGTGGACGTTGTTGTTGCCGTCCGCGGCTTCCAGTCAGGTGTCGTGGACTGGCTGGAAGTGGACGTTGTTGTTGCCTCGATGACCAGAGCCTTGGGAGGCTCAAGTATAGTTGTGGAGGTTAGGAGGAAGATTATGTTCTCCTCATGCAACTTCGTGAGGATAGCCTCCCAATCTTGTTTGTAGTTTGCATAGACACGCAGTCCAGTCGTTAGCGGCTGTGCGAACAGCGGCAGAATCGCGCAGCGCTGCAGGCGGCTGACTAATCTGACACAGTCTTTGGTGAGAATGAGGAGGGGTTTGGTAGGCCACTCCTCCAAGGGAGGGTCGGAGGTGTCCATCTTGTTGGATTCCTCTTCTGTCGCGGAGACTTCGGCCTTTGCCACTGGTGATTCGCCATGGTCTGCATGGCCGGCAATCATCTGTTGGGGTGATTCCGGTTCGCTTGCGGGCTCAAGCGCTGGCAGTTGCCAGCTGGCTATTATACGCTGGCCGCAGGCCATTTTCTTGGAGAGAGCATCCATGCACTCATCGCAGAAGAGTGGCGTAGCTGGCTGGCTGGTTACCGCCTGACTAGCTGCTCGGATCTTCTTGTTTCTTCACATTGCGAAGATGGATCAATATGAGGCACGGCAACAAGCAGGTGTCCTCAGCGCAAAGTTTGTCGTCAGCGCACGTAGACGTCTTGTTGAGCATCTCTGGTTGCGCGCGCATCATCGGAAAGAAGCACCGCCAACTTTCGTCGACCGCTACGCCCACTCGCCGCCAGGTTGCACCACGAGCGCCGCGGGATATACACGGCGCGCAGATTGCCCGCGCTCAGTCGGCAGCCCGCAGTACTGGAGACCAGTCGATTTCGGACCGCTCCGCTCGGGGAGGGAAGAGGCTGGAGCCGACTCCCGGTGCCACGGCCGGCAACCAGGATGCGCCACGGGAGCAGTCTCGCCAGCTCCTGGCCGCAACCGACGCGCCGTGGCAGTCCGTGCCCCGCAGGGGTGGCGGAGGTGCGGCCCAAGCCGACACTCCCCGTGCAGAGGGCGCCCCTCGGCCGCAGTCTTCACTTTCTGAAGGCCAGTCACTGCCGCACAGCGGCCGTGAGCGGACGGCACAGGGCATCGTTCCAAGAGTAGAGGGCCGCTCAACGCCGCCAAGTGGAGGATGCTGGAGCCAATCATCTATTGGGCAGGGACGAAATGAGGGCGCAAGGAAGGGCCCGAATACATCCCAAGATGGAAACTTCTCCAGTGCAGATGGTGGTTCATCACAATCGACCCCTGGGAGCTACCGAAGCAGGAGCCATTCGATTGAGTTAACTGCTGCCGAGGAACAAGAACGAGAATATTGGCCAATATTCTTTTACTGCAGCTCAGTCAGAGAAAAATACAAAGTCTGATATGACGAAAATCCACCTAGCTATTGGAGGAACCGCCTTGATGGAGACCTCTATGCGCACAAGGACTATGTGCGGATGGAAATGCGCGTAGAGATCTTCGACAAAATCTACTGATGGAGCCTGCCAGCCAGTACTATAGGAGATTTTTACCTGGTTCTCAGTGATCCAGCACACGCAAAACTAGCATACCCAATATATGAAGAGATAGAAGGAACGGACGAGAAGGAAGCCCCGGCTGCGAAGTTACCGTTTCCAACAGTATTTGCCATAGACTTCGATGAAAAGAAATACATTGAAGACCTACGCCGTAGACTACTCCCCCGACAATCTCCTGAATCGCCCAACATCAGCAAGGAATCATCTACAGGGACGATGCTGAAAGCCTCAAGAGGACAAACAGAAGAAGAAGGCACGGAAGAGAGACCTTCCATACCATCCGACAGCCAACAAGCCTCCAACTGGAGCCTCCTGTGCGTGAAGTTGCAGGACTTGCCTGCCGTTCTCAGGATCTTACAGTATGAAGGCATCCTATATAGGCAGAAGCAACCTGACCAGCCAAGAGAAGAGCCCAAGTCAAGATCAGAGACCGAACAAAAAGAAGCATTTCTGAAGAGGGCCAACCTTGCGCCACGGAAAATCACAGTCAAACGAGGAAAGGCATCTACAAGCGTCCAGCAATGCTACAGGTGCCAGAAATTCCTTCACTACGCCAAGCACTGCCAGGCTGAAGAACGTTGCGTCCGCTGCGGTGGAAGACACAACGTCAAGATCTGCAGCCGCTCCAGGGAACCAGACCCGACATGCGCGAACTGCCGGGGAGCGCATCAGCAGCTTACGAAGGCTGTCCAGTTCGCCGCAACTTAAAGAAAGCTGTTGACTGGAAACAACAACCCAGAAGTTCCATGATGACATCGACACCAAACATCAAGGAGGGCAATTCCAAGAAGCAGAAGAAAACCAGCCAGACGTTCAACCTGCCAACCGACTACAGCCAACGTGTCACACGTCGCGGCAAACCAGCGGATGGAAACCAGGGGCCGACTACAGGAAATTGCCAGAACGCGAGATGTACACATCAAGATCAAGGAAGCTATAATGCAGAATACCAAGATCAAGATCAACATTGTCAATGCAGTGGAGCCAGACAACTCCAGAAGGCCCAGATAATCCAGCTGCTGACAAAATTAATCACAACACTAATCCCTTAAAGAGAACCAGAAACAACAAACCAAGGACACTGTCCGCAGAACCCCAAGGACAATATGTCCACCTCGACTGAAATTATAACCCACTCTCCTAAATATAATAATGTATTGAAATGAGTCAATAAAGTTGTTAAAATAAATAAAAAAATGTAACCCTAAGGCCGTAAAAGAGCTACCGCTGTCCAACGGGCCACGCCCAGCCTTCAGCAGGGGGAGTGAAAGATTTAAGAAAAAAAAAAGCAGGTGTCCTCTCTGGCTGCTGGCAGCCGACTGTGTCGAAGTAAATATCATACGACTTTAATAGAACATGTTTCAAATTAATATGAATAGAGGATAATGCTAGATCGCGTGCGTGCTCTTACCTGATTGGCTACACACCGTTTCAATTCTTGGCGGGAAGTGTGGTTTCATGGATTTTTACCTACAGCTATCAATGTATCGATGTTCATAGCATAAACTCCAATAGTTCCTCAGTGAAGATCTTCGCCTAATTCGTCATTTAACTGTTTCTGTCCCACTGAAAAAGTCAATACACATATTAAGATTGTACTGGAAAACATTCGAAAGGGAATTTTCTTTAATTAATCTAACCAGAAAGCTGCATGGGTATTTAAATTCTCTGTCGGTGTGCGATGTTCCTTTAGTGAACCACAAATTGGGAAACATAAAGCTAACATAATACTTCGCTAAATTCGTTCGTAGCCGTGACTAGACTTGAACTGGAGCTAAATACTATCCTTCAAGGTAGGCATCCGCGATCTCTGAAGAGAGAACGAATAGTGATGTCACTTTCGTTGATCAGGACTCTTAACCACAAGTTACTTTGGAAGTAAGTGAAAAAAAAAAAAAAATGTCGACCACCTGCACTTCAGGGAAAACCAAGAAACAAATAATTTGATACAGATACATGTTTTCATCCCTAAATCATACATAAGAAGAGTGATTTTACCAGTATTTATATAATTACAATCCCAAACATGAAAAATTCTGGTAGCCTACATATTTGCAGGTTACTTGTTTTGCTTTGTAAGAAGCTATATGTATGATATATTTTTTAATGCATAGAGATCAGAAAGTTTACTAAAACCTTAAATATTAATTTGTTTCTTTGCTTAATTTGGCAGTTACTCGTTAATTAGGCCTACTTATGGTGGTAGTTAAACCAGTGACAATAGAGTCAAGGTGGGAACTGTTCAAGAAGATAATAAGAAAGGGGGAAGAAAATTTTATTCCAAAAAAGAAAATAACTATAACAGGGAGGTTAGGAGGTTAAAGAGGTTGGTAAGAAGAGAACACAACAGAGTTAAGAGACAGCAGGGTAGTGGGGAATATTTAAAACAACTAAACAAGGACTTAATAATAGCTAAGGAGGTGACTAACGACGGATTTATGAAGTGTGCAGGGGGACCATTGACTGATTCATCTAGAAATTTCTATAAGTATGTCAGAAAACTGAGACGAAGGGAGGGTATTGTGACGCCTTTAAGTAAGGATGGAGAAGAAGTTACTTAGGATTTTAATAAGGCAGAGATTTTAAGTAACTGGTTTAGTGAGAGCGTTAGGGACAATGAATCAGAAACAGGAGTTTCTGAATCGGATAACGAGCTTAGCAACACAATTAGAAATAAGCAGACTATAAAATTTTTAATTCGGACTGAAGATATCATGAAGGAAATAACAAGACTGATAAGACATATAGTGGCTGGTGGAGATAATAATACCACAGATGTCTTAAAGATAGCAGGATGTGACATTGTACCTTATCTTGAAATATTATTTAAATTGCGTCTTGATACTTGCTGCTCACCAGAGGATTGGAAAAGTGCGATAATAGTACCGGTACATAAAGGAAGAGCGAGAAATAGAGTCGAAAATTATATGCCAATTATCTTGACGTCAGTGGTAGGTAAAGAGAGATTCAAATGCAACTACATCAGAGATATATGTGAGGAGCGTAAGTGGTTTTCAAGTAGGCAGCATGGCTTTAGGCAAGGATATTCATGTGAATCTCAGTTGGTGGGATATATGCTAGATATTTCAGATGAAATGGACAAGGGAGGCCAAATTGATAGTGTAGCACTAGATCGTTCTAAGGCTTTTGACAGAGTGAGCCATAAAATGGTAGTAAATAAGGTAAAAACTATTGGAGTGGATCAGAAAGTTATTTACTGGGTAGAATAATTTTTGAAAGCTATAAAACAGAATGTTAGGTAGGAAATGCAGTATAAAAAGAAGTGGAAGTAAAAATGGGAGTGCCACAAGGTAGCGTATTGGGACCAATGCTATTCATTATTCTAATGAATAATTGTGTTGACCGTTTGCTATCGGAAATTAGATTGTTTGCAGATGACATAATGCTATATAAAAGGATCAAAACGGTAGAGGATTGTAAACAGTTGCAGGGTGAATTCAAAGAAGAGTCAGCTTATTAGACATACAAATAAAAAACTAAAGGTTTATTATGATTATAAGGTGGAGAAAGAATTGCTTGCTGAAGACTTGAAATATAAATATCTTGGCATTACATTTGATAACAAGCTTAACTGGGCAGACCACATTGGACAGGTAGTAGGAAAAGGTTTCAAAATTCTGCACTTGTTGGAGAGAGTGATGAGGGGATGCACCAGAGAAGTCAAGGAATTGGGTTACAAAACTTTGGTCAGACAATTACTTGAATATGGTAGTGTAGTATGGGACACACATTTTGAGTATCAAATACAGGAGTTGGAGTGGGTGCAAAGAAGGGCTGCTAGATTTGTTTCTGGAAATTGTCGCAGATTGCAATCAGTAATAGATATGATAAAAGAGGTGAAATGGGACTCATTGCAAGACAGAAGGAGAGTGAAGAGGGTCATGGGAGTGTACAAGGCGTATATTGGTGATGAGGCATGGAAAGATATTGGTGTAAGAATTAAAAGTAATGCGTGGAAGGGAAAAGATGACCATGACCACAAGCTGGCACTCGATTTCAGGCACAAGGGTGCAGGAAGATTCTCCTTTTTAGGTTAGGGTGTTAGGGATTGGAATGGGTTACCAAGAGAAATGATGAATAATTTGCCAAAAACGTTGAAAGAGCTTAAAGTTAAAGTTTTTAAAGGGAAAATGTAGGTGGGTGCAGAAAAGGGGGAATATAGGTGTTTAGGGAAATTGCCACCGGAGCGTGCGCTTCATTCCAATTTTAATTAAATATGTTTTAAATCGGCATTACTCGGCTACGGCGCACACCAAATGTATGCAGGCAGTGGGGCATTGTCGGTAACACATATTGATGCCTTCAATAGTTCTGAAATGTTCTTATTCACCGATTTTCAAATGAAATCATTAAATTTCAGTGTCGATTCAGAATAGGCGATCAGTTTACAAAAGGAAATGACACCTTCATCAAACTACACGAGTATTTGGCTTTCATATTTCTATAGGTGTATATACCCAATTTGAAACTCATAGTTTTTAACTCAATTTCTCGTAATCTAAGGCCAACCAGGACGAATGGTATTTTGGTGAGATACCTGGAGTGTTATTGCATAAATCCACATTTATCGTTCTCTGACTGATTCTAGTTTCCACACCGAAGACCTCTCCTTTTAAGTTACTCTTGTAAATAATTTTTGTTTTTGTTTTGTTTTAAAGTTAATGCGGACTTCGCTAGAATATAAGAAAAGCTAGAAGGTAAATTACACAGTACCATCGAGGTTTAGTCTGTATTTTGTGTCAGCTTTTATATCGGCGAACAACTTGGACAAAATTACTTAATAACCGTTCTTACCATAAATAGACCGAGCGTGGTTAGAGTTCTGGCCTCGCATTCGGGAGGACGGCGGTTCGAATCCCCGTCCGGGCATTCAGATTAGGGTTTTCCATGGTTTCCCAAATCACTCCAGGCAAATCCCGGGATGCTTCTTTCAAAAGGCCATGGCCGAATTCCTTCCCATTCCTTGCCCCCCCCCCCCCAACCATTCTTGTCTCTAAAGACCTCGCTGTTAAGAGACGTTGAGCAGTAAAATAAAAATAAATTAAAAAAATACAATAAATAGGAAGCAGGAGTGATCAGCAACATAAAATTTTGTTTGGAACAGGTAATAATTATTTTATGAGAGAGATGATGACTATTATCGTTATTAATATTAATTTATATTAGTATTTATTGTTATTATTATACTTTATTTGTATTTGGTGAATTTCTATAATATACATTTTCTAATCAAAAGTTTATAGCAACTGAAATAGGAAATATATGAATTCTCAAGCTTCCGGGTCCATCTTTGTTAATAATAATAACTGGATTCTGCTGGAATGCAGCATTAATTATTTGACAGTCAGCATTCGGTTGTCGCTCTGCGGAATGAACGAGGCAGTGAAAATTTTAAAGAATATGAACAATTTTAAAAGTGACAGCGGTCTATTTCTCTGTGATGCTTGGCGCCGTTGGTATGTAAACATAAATAGTATCTCACAGGAAGACTACACAATGGCTGCCGAAAACTTAGACTGTCACATAAATAACGCTGCATTCCCGCAAGAAACAGTTATTATTAGAAAATCTATGTTTCACATATAGTACGATCCACGAACCTCGTGAATACTGCATCAGTTGTCGTATTAGATTTCTTGGTTGAAAATTGTTGATTGATTTGCAAAGATAAATTGAGGCTATCTCTTAAATATTCAACACGCTTCTAATATTTCCTAATGCAAAATTGACATTAACATATCCACTAACAATCATAGGAATTTTATATTATCTTCTTGAAGTAACCTTTTACTGTATAGGATAATACTAAATGATTAGGAGAAATGTACACTAACGTTGAGTCACCGGCCGTTGATTCGCGCTGAGCAGTACATTGCGGAGCATGATCAGTAACTGCGTGAAGCGCAACACAAGTCGTAACGCGTAACGCTGACTAATTTCTCGCCACCACCGCCACATAAGTTTCACATCAATAAATCGGAACTACCTCAAAAGTAGATATGGAAGACCAAAATATAGTTGGAAATGAAATAAATTCAGCTTAACTCCGAGTGGTTAATTAACGATTCCTAATACTGCGTTAGAAATAGAGAAACGAGGTACACTGGCCACCGCATTTCCTCTGATGCACGGTAGATTCCTCTTTGGTTTAAACAAGAAACAGCAGCATCATGCACGAAAGCTGATCTTTCTGGTAAAATTTATTATTATAATATCAAGTGTAAATGATACAGTGTAATAGGCCACAGTAATAATAGGCAAAAAGACAGAAGCTATATGTAGGCAATCTAACATGTACTGTTGAATCGCTTTACCACTTTCGTTGTACATGAGATTCAATAAAGTTTCAAATTTGTATCACTGTAGTGACGGAATGATAAACACATATTAGAGGAAGCTATTTTTCCATGCTTCCTGTTTAGATGCCTCAGAAGAATATTTATCAATACAACAAAGAATTAAAAATTGCTTAGAACATGGCGATTAATTTTTCAGGTGTCTATTAAACACATTTCAAGTAATTTCAATTAACATGAATGATCAGCAACTCAAAATGATTGAAAAAGACGTTAAACTAGTTCTTTGACAGAGTAATGAATGAAATATGTTTAAATTATCAATTCATACTAGCAAATTTTATTACTTTTGTCCGCAAACGATGAAACTGTTTCAAATAATACATTAACTTAGTATCTTATCCCGTTATGGACCTTGTTCTTCATTTATCTATAATTCCATACTCACCCCAGGTGCCTACGCATATTTCATTTTATTTTACTTTGCAGACCACTGCTGCTACTGCTATCGGCTGCTATTCTTCATGTATACCCTCTCGCTATCAGTCGTCAGGCAGCCGGTGATGTCCTGTCAGCGGCTCTGTACGGTGTCGTCGACTCCAATGGTTTCGTGGAAGAAACCGCTAGTGTTACCAGGCCTGCCCATCAGCTGGTGACAAACAGCAGAAGTGACATTCACGCCAAAAGGAAGCCGCGAGCTACAGAGTAAGTAAAAAGAGTAGATGTTTTATTTGTTGTCTGTATAATTGAACAATACTTCGGAAAAAATATGATGGTCCATAAAGAAATGCTTTGAGAAAGATTAATTTGTAATTTCAAAACGTTTTCCTTGAATTAAATTTAGAAACTGAGCTTGTTGTACAGCAGTTTTTGTTAAAACAGTTAATACCCTACATTTATTTATTTTTAATCGTCATTTGAAACAAATTTTAAGCTTTAAAAATATTTAGGTAATTCATTAGCATAAAAAAATAAGCAAAAAAGGTGAAGGCTCGTTACTCAAAGCATTCTTGGCACTTTTCTCAACAAAACCTCTTAAAATGCTGAAGATCCTGGTATTTGTTTGCAGAGATTATTAATAGCCAATGGCATGTCATTAGAGAGAGATGAAAGCATCCATCTGGAAGAGATGGTTGTTTCCTTTTAGGTTGAAGCACGATACTCTCACCATGTCTATCATTGTAGTTTTACTGGCGAAGCATCATGCAGGGGTTATGACACGATTTTTAGCTCTTTCAGTCATCTTTTATTAAAGAGAAATTTTTAAACATAATCAAAGGAAAGGAAAGTTGTCCAAAACTTAAAAATTTTCACAAGATACAACTGTGAAAGGGCTAGTGTTGAACTGGACAATTTCTTGTACCTCATTCCACTCATGAGAGAGTTGGAGATTTTTGGTATCAGATCCAAATCTTTGTAACACGCAAAGTGTAAATGCGAGGATCACGCTCTTGATTACCTTTTATCTCTTTCTGTAAAGCATCATTCAGAAGACAGTGTAACTTTTGTTCTGGCCCCAACCGAAGTCGCAATATATTGTTAGTTATTTTACTGCAATATCCGAATGATTAAAAATATAATCCTTCACATAGAACAACCATCATACCCATTTTTACATTAATTACCTTCAGTGTAGATGTATAAAGTAGCTTCACAGTTAGATAGCTTGTGAATATTCAGGTGCGTTAACTACCATCGTGGTAGGCGGTGCAGTGCACCGGGGCCCTCACGCTCAGGGGGCCCCAAAGCGCAGCTGAGGGGGCCCCCAAGCGTAGCTCAGCGGGCCCACGGACCATCAGGGCAAATGGGCGACCTTTTTTTTATGTCTAAGGGCCTTGTGAACCTAGATACGCTACTGCTCAGGGGGCCCCTACCAGCAACTTGGCAGAGCTAAAGAAAAAAAAGAATCACCCATCTGGCCTGAGAGCCCAAAATAATTTTATATTGCACCGGGGCCTTTGTTGGCCTAGCTATGCAACTGTGAATATTAAAGACATATAATGACAACTGATGGCTATGGTACACCTAACAGGAACAGGAAAATATTGTTCGGAATCCCTTTACTACTATCTGTTTTAAAACACGTGTCCATGTTTCTAGTTTAGTCTATTTCTTATATTTGTGTAAAAACTCGGCTTTTCTTAAGTGGAATTATTTTTTGGATTTGCCTAGTTTTTATTGTAAAGAATCTGCTTTGACCTTAAGCTCACGACATTATAACTCCTTGGATAGCAAAATACTGCATTAAATCTTGTAAATATTTCTCTGTACTTCCTAAAAGAAATAATTTTATTTGTGCATGCTAGTCCACGAATTTCTTTTACATTGAGATCTTTCAATAACTATAAAATTTTCTGCTTTTAAAAGAGCGATTATGTTCCATTACAAAATGTAAAACATCACAAAGAACCTTATTAGGCCTACAATCATGTTTTGCTCGCGTTTCAGATGTAGCAAAGCCTGTCGTATTAAGACTATTTTGTCGAGTTTGTGGCTATTTTGGCAGTAATTCCACGTAATGCGAAAAAGACTTTGTAACATATTTGAATTTCACATACCTGTTCATCTCTCAGTACTCCGACTTCGTATGATTGTGAAAAAACATGAAAATCTCCTTCTAACTGATTTTCTGGAGCGGTGACAGACTGTGGTGCTACAGATGTGTTTGAATTGAATTAAATTACTATGGAGCGCATCTTCCGGTGGCAATTTCCCTAATCATCTAATTACTTACGGGGATTATTAACTAAATTTTTACTATTACTTAAAAATTTCTAATTACTTAAATATTGCTTCTGTATTGAGTATGGGATAAAATTACATCTCGACAAACAATTAATATTTATTCAAAACATTGTAAAAGGAAACCAAATTACAGTAAACAGTAAATGGATTCCGGCATGGTACATGTTAAACACAATTTCCGACTAATAAAAATATTAGAACGCTGTCCTTATGGTCCAAAACTAACCTGGCTGAAAAGTTTATAAGGCGGATACACAAGAAACTCTTTATAGGGCGTTTCACAATTGCCGGGAGTAATTATTCATGCATTACCGTGTCGCTGGTGTGACGTGCCCCACATCAGACAGTCAATAAAACCTTTTATTAATTGACTTCAAAAAAAGGAGGAGGTTCTCAATTCGTCTGTATTATTTTTTTTTTTTTTTATTTTTTTTTTTTTTTTGTATGTATGTTCAGCGATATCTTCGCCAATTTTGAACCGATTTAAATGAAATTTTTTTAGTGGGTAGGGTGTACCTCGAAAGTGGTCCCATATAAATTTCATTGAGAAGCCACCCCTTCTACCCCCTTCCACCACTTAATTTTTATACAAATCCACATTTTTTGTTCGATCTCGAAGAAACTTTGGACATATATAGCCAAAAATAAAGAGAAAAATACTGTCAACTTTTGGTTTAAAAAACCGAACCCCTCTCCCCCCATCCACCCCCTTAATTTTTGCCAATTTTCTTTATTAAAAGCTACAGTCGACACCATTTAACTGATCTCCATTAAAGTTGGCAATTACATGTAATTTTTCATGGAGAAGGTTTCTGACCAAAAAAATAAAAATAAAAAACCACCCCTCTCCCCTTTACACCCCTTAATTTTATAGAAAACTACATTTTTTATCTGATTTTTATTGAACTTTGCCCATGTATACTTTAAACAAAAAGAAAAATCCCGTCTTCATTTGGTCTGCCAAAGCTAAACCCCCTCCCTCCTTCCACCCCTTATTATTGTCAATGTTCTTCATAAAAAGCTACGCTCCACACCGTTTGACCGATTATCATCAAAGTTGCAATATACATGTAATTTTTCATGGAGAATCTGATCAAAAATAAATAAATAAAAAATTACCCCTCTCCCCTTTACACCCCTTAATTTTTACACAATCCCACATTTTTTATCCGATTTCGATGAAACTTTGGACATTTATAGTTAAAAATAAATAGAAAAATACTGTCAACTTTTTGTTTGAAAAAACTGAAGCCCTCTTCCCCTATCCACCCCCTAAATTTTTACCAATGTTCTTTATACAAAGCTACAGTCGACACCATTTAACTGGTCTCCATTAAGGTTGGCATATGTAATTTTTCATGGAGAAGGTTTCTGAAAAAAAAATTAAATAAATAAATAAACCACCCCATGTCTCTTTTTACACCCCTTAATTTAATAGAAATCTACATTTCATATCTGATTTTTATTAAACTTTGTCCATGTATACTTTAAAACAAAGAGGAAAATCCTGTAAACATTTGGTTTGCCAATGCTCAACCCCTTTCCCTCCTTCAACCCGATTAACTTTTGTCAATGTTCTTTATAAAAAGCTACAATCACGATCGTTTGACCGATTACCATGAAAGTTGGTACTTTTATGTATTTTTTCACGAAGAAGGTGTCTGACCAAAAGATCTAAAAACCACCCCCTCTCCCCATTAAACCGCTTAATTTTTATACACAACCACAGTTTTTATCCGGTTTTGACAGAACTTAGCAAATTTTTACTATAAAACAAAGAGAAAAATAATTCCAACTCTTGGTTTACAAAAACTGAACCCCTCTCCCCGTTTCCACCCCCTTGATTTTTGTCAATTTCTGTTTAGAAATCTACAGTCGACACCATCTGACCGATCTTTATGAAAGTTGGCACATATATATGTAATTTTCTATGGATAAGATTTCTGACCAAAAAATCTATCCTAGCTACCCTTCCTTTAA
The DNA here is from genome assembly GCA_031002005.1 of Vandiemenella viatica. Lineage (NCBI taxonomy): Eukaryota > Metazoa > Arthropoda > Insecta > Orthoptera > Morabidae > Vandiemenella > Vandiemenella viatica. The sequence continues at coordinate 8,571,752 of JARYHS010008074.1, read as the reverse complement.
TATTTGTACAAAACCCACATTTTAATTCGATTCTGTGGAGCTTCGCTTGCGTATACTTTAAAACAAATAGAAAAAGAAAAATACTGTCGACATTAATTTCACAAAAACGCAAAGCCTATTCTTCTTTCTTCTTTGATTACTGTCAATGTTCTTTATACGAAGCTAACGTTTCTTTCTGATTTCGAATGAAGTATGCACATTTATACTACAAAACAAACAGAAAAATACTGTCTACATTTGGTTTCGAGAGTTCAGACTCCGCTCCTTCCTTTCCATTCTTTAATTTACAGTTTCTATCCGATTCTGAAGGAAATTTGCACACCTATACTTTAAAACATACAGAACAATTGTGTTTAAATTAGGTTGCAGAAGCCCAACCCCTCTTTCCTTCTACCCGCACCCCTCCTAATTTCCAATGTTCTTTATAGATACCCATAGTTTTATCGATTTCCATGGAACACTGCACATGTATACTTAAAAACAAAGAGAAACATAGTCCCTACATTCTGTTTACAAAACCCTACCACTCACTCCCTTACCCCATTTAATTTTTGCAAATGTTCTTTACACAAAGCTACAGTTTTATCTGATATCAACAGAAATTTACACACGTATACTTTAAATCAATCAGAAAAGGCAGTGTACATTTGGTATACAAAAGCCCAATCCCTCTTCCCCTTTACCCTCACCCCTTTTAATTTCCAATGTTCTTTACAAAAATCCACAGTTTTAAATCCAGTTAAAATCAATTAAGCTACTTTTAGGTCATGGCATAATATTTATAAAATAAATGTGTCATAATGTCTCAATATGAACTTCAGATTTCAACTTGGATCCCAAGCTTTCACGTAGTGAAAAACAATAAAAAATCTATTTTTTCAGATATATTCCAGAGACAGATTTCTGTATGTGGTATCTATTAATGCCCAGATGTTACATGTTTCGGTTATCGACCAGCAGCTTGAACAGATGTTATGATAAGATCGAAACATAGCCTGGACAAAAATGTAAATTGACATTCCTTAACAAAACACCCAATTCACCCCGTTCTGGTAGTTGTTGTGGTTTATGAAGACAGAATTCTTCTTTGAAAGCAAGCACTTTAATCTTTGAGATACCAGGAAGTTCGCAAAACGGGAAATTCTGCGGCATTTAAAATTCAAAACAAACTATAATATCACTAAAAATTTAAAAATAAAATAATTGTTTAAAAAAACATAAAAACCGCCTTCAAAAAAAAAGCACTAAAAATTTTAAAATAACTTTATACCTTGCTTAGGAAAAAGAAAATCTAAATGGACAATATTTTACATTACTGTCATTTAAATTTTTACTTTAATTAGTTATTTTTGGAGTCGGTGCCAGCGAAAGTAAGAAAAACAAAAAGATAAAAACAATAAGGAATAACAACAATACACAAAAAATCATGTTACTGCTTACCTACAATTAATGTTAGAAACATGTTTCAACAAAACTGAAACATACTGATGATACGCCGATATTATACTAACTGTAAATCGTTTACTGCATGATGCAACCTACCAACTGACACTGTAGCACCAGAGATATGCCTGGATGACCAATAAGGTAGCGCCACAGATTAAAATACTGTTAATTTATTTCCCTAAGCTGTCTCCCACAACAACACTATTTGCCTCACCACATGCTGTAAAATATTCGGAATTTTTGTTCGTACTCCCTGTTTCGCCTCTAACACCAAAAGAAGTTCAGTAATTCGATCTTTGCAATGTGACAGCTGGCACCGACTCCAAAAATAACTAATTAAAGTAAAAATTTCAATGACAGTAATGTAAAATATTGTCCATTTAGATTTTCTTTTTCCTAAGCAAGGTATAAAGTTATTTTAAAATTTTTAGTGCTTTTTTTTTTTTGAAGGCGGTTTTTATGTTTTTTTAAACAATTATTTTATTTTGACGTTTTAAGATGGTTACGCAACAGTGTTCGTCAAAAAAGACCCTATTGGTGCCAGACAGAAGACTGGTTCTTCCACCACGACAATGCTCTTGCACACAGCTGTCACTATTAGGTAGTTTTTGGCTACAAATGGCATGGTTCCGCTGCTCCACGCTCCTTACTCCCCTGACCTGACTCCCTGCGATTTTTTTCTTATTTCTGCGCAAGAAAAGGGACAAAAGGGACATGAGAGGACACTGATTGGACAACATTGAAGAGGTTAGTAAAAAAAAAACGGGGGAGGAGCTGTCAACCATTTCTAAAGATGACTACAGAAAATGTTTTTGAACAGTGGAAGCAGCGATGGGACAAATGTATTAGTTGTAGTGGAGAGTATTTTGAAGGGGATAAGGTTGATTTCTAAAAAAATTGAACATATTGAGCTTCAAAAAATAATTCCATTTTTTGGGGGGAGCGAGTACCCCCTCGTATAGTACTTGCCTCTCCAAGTAATTCAAGGCACTTATTGTCACCTTAGCATCCACTGCTAATAAATAACCTGATACATCGACTTAAGATCTGGTTACCTCCAGGTCACAAACATGGCTTCTTTCTTCTCCACGACCGACAGTCCCCCCCTTGCATCCCAACATGCCGTGCTTATTTCGCGGCAAAGCAGAGTAACCATCATTCATCCACTTGATCCGCGCCGTTGGTGGTGGTGGAAATATAAAACAAATTACCGTCTTAGTGTGTCTGCCCAATAGATGGCAAAAACTGTCCAATTTATTCACTCAGAGTCACACTTCGGTTTGACCTTGAGCGCCCTCTGCTATGTCCTCCCATTGCTAACGCTCCCGAACGCTACCGAATCGCTGGAAATCTGTGGATCTTAAAATCGTAACGGATCACATGTAATGGTTCATAACACTACACACGTTTCTCAGAATTTTATTATTATCTTATGTACCAGGGGTGGTCAACCTGTGGCTCGCGACCCGCATGCGGCTCTTTGAATCATTATTTGTGGCTCTCGATAAATGTACCCGAGTTCCCTTTTCATTTTTCTGTTATTATATTTAAAAAAATTATTGTTCCGTATGTGTTTCAAAATGTCTTTTAAATTACTCATTACAAATATGAAAGACTAAGTGCAACGTTGTAACAAATTTAATTTCCGTCCAAGTTAAGAATGATAGGACTCATCGAAAACTGCACGAACGAACATAAACAGTGGAGTAATCTTCCGCAATCGACCAACTCCAGACCGATTTTGAATTTGTAAACTTTCATTGCAACGGACAGTTGACATTGTGCTCTGGAGGAAACAATTTGTATCACACTTGCTACGGGTATAATTTGTAATCTGGAATTTTTGGCAAGTTAACTATTATTTGTTTTGTAGTATGTAATACGTGTTGTTATTGTTTTAATCACACAAAACTTGTATTTTCTAAATTTCTTTATTAATTTCCAGTTATTTAAAAAATATGACGACAGAGAACAAAAATAAAAGGAGAAAATACGAGCAAGAAAATAGATGTTTTAATAGTGAGTGGGAGGAGAATTTCTTTTTTATTGTCAATAACGGAAAAGCATTATGTGTTATTTGTAATTCTACGGTCAAAAATTATAAAGCTAGCAATTTACGTCGACATTATGAAACCAATCATCCTCAGTTTTCAAATCAGTATCCACCAAATTCCAAATTAAGATCAGATAAACTTGCTTCTTTAAAATCAAATTTAAATAAACAACAGTCAATTTTGATGACCTTTAACAATGAAGCTAATAATGTGGCTGAAGCAAGTTTTGTTATTGCTTGGAATATTGCTCGTGCAAAACGCCCGTATGGAGAGGGAGTGTTTATTAAAAAAATTTGGAAGATGTACTTGAAGTTTTAGATCCAACTAATGCAGCATTGAACAAAGTTGTTTCGCAAATTCCAGTCTCGAGACACACAACCGAATGACGCATAACTGCAATTAATACATCTCTTGAATATAATTTAAAAAATGATTTGAAGAACTGTATTGCATTCAGGTTAGCCCTTGACGAATCGACAGATATCACAGATCTTCCGCAATTGGCAGTTTTCATACGTTTTGTTTCACCTGACTTCGTTGTTAAAGAAGAATTATTAGATTTAGTTGCACTTTAAGAGTCAACCCGCGGTGTCGATAAAAAAATGCTTTAGATTCCATAATGAAAACTTTTGATGTGCGTCTTAATAAACTTGTAAGTATTGCAACTGATGGAGCTCCGGCAATGCTGGGTGAAATATCAGTCTTATTGGGCTTTTAAGAGATGATTCTCAAATTCCACAATTCATACCAATTCACTGCATCATTCACCGAGAACATCTCGTTGCAAAATATTTACAATATCCTGATGTTATGAAAACAGTGTTACACATTGTAAATTACATTCGCACCAATGCAAAAAATCATCGACAATTCAAAAATTTCCTTGAACAATTAAAGGACGAAGAACTTCCAAATGACATTAATTTCATTTGTATTGTTAGATGGTTATCTAGCTACAACGTGTTAAATCGATTTGTAGATTTGTTTGATCCGATAACTGCATTTCTAAAAGAAAAGGAAATAACCTATTCAAAATTAGACGATGACGAGTGGTTGCAAGACTTAATGTTTTTGACTAATGTTATGAAACATTTGCAAACACTGAATTTACAATTGCAGGGGTAAGATAGAATAATATCTGACCTCTCACAGGGTATATTTAGTTTTCAAACTAAATTAAAACTTTTTCAAAAGGACATTAAAAATAAAACATTTTGTCATTTAACTCGAATTAAAAAAAATTGTTCCAATATAAAACAAGAAAAACTCAACGAGTATATAAAAAACCTAGAAGGAATATTGACGGAATTCCAAAATAGATTTCAAGACTTGAAATACCGGTATTTTAAATCGTCACTTGATTTTTTCTAAATCCATTTGAAATTAACATAATTCAAAGTGAGTTTTCAATTTCCAATGTGATTATGACCCAAAAAGCATCTGGAGAATTAGAATTAATAGAGATGCAAGAAGATCAAGCTCTACAATTAAAATATAAGTCGACGCCGATCACTGAATTTTTGGAAATTTGTACCAGGATCGAAGTATCCTGAATTAAAAAAGGCTGCTTGTCGAATTATTTCAATATTCGAAACAACGTACTTATGTGAATCATTTTATTCCACTTTTAAAATTCGTGAAATCCAAACACCGATCAGTATTAACTAAAGAGCATCTCAAAGAATTACTGAGAAGTGCTGTCACCAATTATTCACCAAATTTCAAAGAATTATCAAGAGAAGTAAAATAAATGTGTTTAATTTTTAATATTTAAATTCAATACACATATTTTGTACTTTTATTCATATGTTATCAATAAATATAATTTTTGTAAAAAAAATTAATGTCTTTTTTGCATACCTTTTAAATATGTATTTAATTGCGGCTCGTAAAATATTTCAAATTTTGAAAAATGGCTCTGACTATCAAGGAGCTTGGTCACCCCTGTTATATACTATCAGGGCTAAAATCCTCCCCTATCCACTATTGCGGTTTACGAATTTTAATTTTAAATTTATTCATTGTTTTTGGGAAATTAGTCATCACTTCCCTTGGTAACTATTCCACACCCTTACCCACAAAAGAAACTTTTCCCAATCCATTGTGCATAAAATTGAGTGACAACTTGTGCCAATGGTCATCTTTCCCTCCTACTTCTTTGATCAATATCCTACCCCCCCCCCCCCCAAAAAAAAAAAAAAAAATACGCCTTGTTTATTCCCAGCACACTCTCGTCTGTCTTCCAATGATACCTAATCCAGCTCCTTTATCATATCAGTTAAGAGAGGGTGTTGTAGTGTTTTCCAAACAAATCCAGCTACTCTCCTTAGCATACCCTCCAACTACTGTAGTTAATAAGAAAAATGTGGGTCCCAAACTAGACCACTGAATGCAAACAATGGTTTGACCAACTTTTTGTAACACAACTTCTCTGGTATATACTCTCATCACTCTCGGCAGTAAATGAAGGATTTTGAAACCTGCTCAATATGTTCTGCCTAGTTGAATTTATTATCTAACGTTATGCCCCGTGGCATATGTCTTGTGAGGTGGCTCCGGTGCACGGCAGCGCCTAGTCCTCCGATAGCTACGCAACTGGTAATGCCACTTCAAACCTTCTAAAAGCAATTATGTCCCCACCCTACAATCACAAACAACATTTAGTTTTTATCTGTGTACCTAATAAGCAGATTATTCTTGGCATTCATCTTTATTCCACGATGACGTATCCACTTAAATATTTTATTCAGATCACCATGCAACTCTATACAGTATTCTTTCGATTTGATCCTACTACATAACATTGTTTCATTTGCAAACAACCTAAAATCTGATAGTAAACCATAATCACTCATTAGAATGATAAATAGCAGTGGTCCCAAAACACACGCCTATTCCCCCCATTTGATACTGCATTTCTTACTCCCACGCATTGCTTTCTGCCTTTTAAGAATTCAACCACTTTTTAATCAACTCCATAGTTTTCAACCAATTTAATACTATTTTATGGCTCACTCTATCAATGCCTTGGAAAGATCTAGTTCTACACTCTCAGCTTAGCCTCACTTGTCCAATTCATCTGAAATATCTTGCATGAAGCCCACCATCTCAGATTCACATGAATTCCTACCTACAGTCAAGTTCTCGATTGCAGACCAGTTTCCTTCCTCACAGACATTTCTGATGTAGATTCATATTTATCTCTGCATCATTCACACTATCACTCAGGTCGAAACTAATCGGCCTGTGGTTCTCAGCCCTATCTGTCGCCCCTCCTACCATGCTCATATTAATCCGAACGGATTGAATTGCACATCACTCCTGGGACTTATTCAACCCATTATACACATCTACCAAAACAGTACCTATAGTACTACAGTCTAACGACTTTCAAAACTGAGCCACTTCCATCTCCAAAAAAAAAAAAAAAAAAAAAAAAAAAAAAAAAAAAGTAATATATTTCCGATTTTTTGTTTCATAAACCGAAATAGTGAATACATTTCGGCAATCAAAGAGTTATGGGAACATCGAATACGTTTCTTTTTACTTTTTTTAAATGCATTTTACAGTTATTAAGTGTTCACACATAACACGAAAGTTATCACTCTCAAACAAAATGCAGATTTTATACCCGTCTACAATAACTTAAAATGACTTGAAATTTACGTTAATATTCAACGTTTGCTCTGTATTATAATATGTCAAATTTATAACTCGTTACAAGATTTCAGATTTAATAATTTCGTCAGTGGTCTTGTAAATATACTTGTCTGCAAAAGCAGTCCTTTCATTTCAGTCGTTTCTTGAACATACTAAGCGTGGAACAGTGGAAAAGAATCATAACATTAATAACCTGGTTGACGTGAGACACTGTCAACGCAGCATGCGTGAGTAGGACGGGCAATTAATCATTGATGTTATACGTAATGATAACTGTTTAAAAATAAACAAGGAACTAAATCAAACTAATGTTCCTATTTTGCGATACCGGTTTTTTTAGCTAATGTCCTTATTGTGCGACAACGATAATTTCTAGACTGTGGTGTTAGCAAGCAAATGAGAAATGAAAAGGGAGGGGTTGTTCTTACAAAAAAAAACTCTCATTAAAGAAGAACATACAATTTAAATCTTCCGTATTTAAAAACATGCTGCACTGACTAGTGATCACTAATGATATAATTGATGCATATCCCCAACTGGGCATTATTCGTGGCATGGAGTTATCTTCCCTGTCCCATTGCGTTCACCGCTATCTCCGGGAGTCCGTAAAAAATTCGGTTTGCGGTAAGGGGCAAAATCGTTAACCGTAGCACGAAAAGAATAAACGTTAGTAAAGAAGTGCAGAAATTTTACAAGTTAATTCTGACGCATATCCCCATTGATGCACAGTTTCATTAATTATTTCCCAAATTTAAAATACCAAGAAATAAACATTAAATTCACGCACCGAGGAAAGATAATGCCAGGCTGGTTGTTTAATAGTTGTTCCTACCCCAGCTTCCGTCTCTGGCAAGCCTGACGCTGTGGTGCTATAATTGGCTCAGATTCGGGGATGCGTTGTCTCGGGGTTCCACGGTTATAATCAGACCGCGGACAAAAGTGGTTAAATGATGCGTTATGTTTTTCTTGTGTTACCCGTACACGGGGACAGTAAAAACATATTTTCATTTATTGAGAAGTTAAAATTACAGAGTTCTGCCTGTATCTATTGAGCAACCGAAATTCGTTGTTTTTCTTCAGTAAAGTCATTATTATTGCAAAGGCCCAGGGCCATTAGCAACAAGCGCAATGTCATCAGCAAATCTCAAGTTGCTAAGTCTACTGCCATTGATTCTAATTCCCCTTTCCATCCATTTTACCTTTGACATTACCATCACCAAGACAGTTGAAAATAATTTCTGAGAGATGGGATCCCCTTGCTTAGCACCTCTTTCGGTGCAGAACTCAGTGGTTGGTTCTCTAACGTTTAAATAGGCTGAGGAGGTGACATAATGTTAAGGAGCACTCTGATATAAGCTATATCCACGCCATGTTCAGTTAAGGCTTGCAGGACAGCCTTGTGACTTACTGAATCAAATGCCTATTCGAAATCTACGTTGGCATCTGGTATTCGTTTGTACGGATAATTAGTTCTCGCAGGGCATTAACGTGGTTGATTGTGCTGAAGCTGCGGTGTAATCCTGCTTTCTCAATGGGTTGGGCAGAATCTTGGGTGAAAGTGATTCGGTTCAACAACATCTTTGTAAAGACATCAGAATCATTTTGAATAAAATTTCCAGGTTAGGTACAAAATAGTGGCCCGCTATTTTTAATATATCTATAGTAATATTATCTACACCTTTGCGCTTATTTAGTTTTCTGAGTTACTTTATAATTTCCGTATTTATATGGAAACGCTCTCCTGATTTACTCCCTCCGGTCGCAGGATGACATTTCCTAACAGTCTTATTAATCCAGTCACTCAATATCTCTGCCATCCCTCGTAACTTCTTATCCATTCTCATCTGAATTTGTCTGAATACCTTTCATTCTCCTCAGTTTTCTACGTAACATAGCCATGGAAACTTGCAGATGCATCATTCAGTGGTTGCCGAACACTAATGATATTTTTAATAAGTGCATCTTTAGCTTCCCTCTTTGCTGTAATTGATTGCTGGTTTAGATGTTTTAAGTATTCTCTATTGCCTTGCTGTCTCTTACCTCTGTTGTATGCTCTTCTAACTAAACTTTTATCTTCCTCGCCTCCTTGTTGTAATATGTACATTCTGGTACGTCTCTTTGCTCTCTGTTTTGGAATAAATAGTTTCTCACTCTTTTAATATTATATCTTTGAACTCTTTCCACATCGCCTCCACTGTATTTGTGCCATCCTTTATTTGCTAAAGCTTTCCCGGAAATATCTCTTTAATTCAAAGGTTGTACCTTTTTATATCTGCATCGTTTAATATTTGTACCAGTTTCTCCCACCAATTTTGACCACTGGTTTAGTAAATCCACTGAAATCAGTCAGATCATTGGGATCCCCCAACATGATAATCACCAGATTTCATTAGAAAGATATACAACGTATTTGAGTACCTTGTGTTCCGCTCCACCATTAGTGAAAACCTCATTCCTTTACTAAAGTATCTGAAAATCCCTGGTACCCTGCGTTATTAATCTTATTTCCTACTTAGTTTATACCGGGTAAATTTAAATCCCCAACAATAATAACCATTCCACGCTCACCCCTGAACGGGGTATATGAGTTTATTTTCCCAGCAATGGCTTTCTTATCTTTATCGGCAAACTCAAGCGGCAGTGCAGAAGACAGCAAACTACAGCGACTGAGGACTGGCAGATTGCTGGAAACAAGATTCCCGCCGCCTCAGAGGGGCTGCCGGCTCCAGAGAAGGAGGCACCTGGCCTCCAAGCTGCTGAGCCTTCCACGCCAACCAGCCCTGCCAGGGACGACGCGGAGGTACTTCACGCAACCCCAACGTCGCCCACGCCATCCCAGGAGGAGGGGGAGCCAGCACCAGCCACTGAGGAGGGACCAGTCCAGCCATTGGTGGTGCCATATGACGGGAACTGTGGCAGCCTGTATGTTCAGCTTCTGCTGTCTACAGAGCTGCCACTGTTCTGCTGGCCGGCTGAAGGAGGCATCTCCATCTTAGCCTCCTGCCCCTCGGACCTGACGAGAGCCGCCGCCATGTTGAGCGACATGGGCGTCAGCTGCACCGTGGAGCAGCCCAGCCTGCCGAGCCAACCTGTCCCTCCGCCTGCAGCTGTTGAGGCACAGCCGAGGGCGAGGGGTAAGAGGGCCAACAAGAAGAAGCCCTCTCCTCCCGAGCTTCGTCAATGCTTCAACTGCCAGCTCCATGGACACGAGGCGAGGGACTGCCAAAACCAGCGCAGATGCACCAGATGTGGGGCTGATCATCGTGCGACTGAATGTACCACAGCCAGGGAAGAGGCAGTTTGCTGTAACTGCGGACTCAATCATGCAGCCTGCTTCTCTGGCTGTGATAAGAAGAAGCAGCTTAGGGCGGAATACCGTTCCAAGGCTGCCACGGCGCCCAGCAGGAGACCAGCTCCAGCAAGCAACCCCACACCGCCAGACCGGCGACTACGCGCGGGCTCCATACGCGGGCCGCACCGCGTCGCCAACAACAGCCCACGACGGCTCCTGGGTTCAGTCGGCAGCCACCCCGCCGCCGGGAAGGTCGACATGCCAACCACTGCCTCTGCCGTACCGGACCCAGCGATCAGCTCGCGGTGGTGGTTACGTTGCTCACGCAGCTGATCACCGCCCTAATGCCACTCAAGACAACTACCGACAACCGTAACAACTGAAGATTTGGACAAAAAGACAGTTCAAAAAAGCAATACAGACAGCAGTCATAGGGTGTTACCCTGGTACTGCATCAAACAAAATGGCGTAATCCATACCGATGACGCTGTGCTGTGCTGTGCCTGGGTACAGTAGGCAGCCTCCCGGCCGCCGAGGAGGTCGACCTGCCGACCGCTGCCACTGCCGTACCGGACCCAGAGACCAGCTCACGGTGGTGGTGACGCTGCTAACACAGTTAATCACCGCCCTAATGCCACGTTGCGACCAAGACAACAACAGACATCCAAAATAACTGACGACTTTGCCAAAAGACAATTCCAAAAAAGCAAATCAGACAGCAGTCATAGGGTTTTACCCTGGTACTGCATCAACAACATGGCGTAAGCCATGCCGATGACGCTGTGCTGTGCTGTGCTGACTGTCTACAAATTAGACTTCAACACATCCTCATGACATTAACAGCAAGCCAAGTCAAAAAAGCAAAATCAGACACGTGACATAGGGTATCCGGGCTCACGAAACATATTATGAGCTTTGCTCAGACAGTTGACGATGATGATGATGAGGGTTCAGTCGGCAGCCAGCCGGCCAACACGAAGGTCGGCCAGCGGGGACCTGCCACGCCTGCCGCTCCGGACCCGGTGATCAACTGACGGCGGTGGTGACGTTGCTCACCGTCCTCATTCCACGAGAGCCTACTAATTAGACTTGTCTACAACCTCATGATTTAAAGTAAAAAGCCAATTCCAAAAAAATCAGACACAGACAGCAGTAGAAGGGTTCAACCCTGGCGCTGCCATGCTACAACAGATGACGCTGACGTCCCGGCAGTCGTGTCCTGAAATGCGATCTTCACGCCGGTCAGCAGACGCAACCTGAAGATGATGGCACGTTATACCGTCGAAAATTCGTTGAACTACGATCAATTGATCCGGCCGCATGCCCGAGAGATCTTCGAACATCAGTTTCGCCGGGAAAACTTACGATTGCATAATTCCAAGATTTTACATTATTACAAAATTTTAATAGTAACACTAATGTCTGAGAGCATTACCGCACAGTGAATGTGAAAACATAAATTGTCGTAACCTGTGATATGATTTATTTTGTGAGTGTCTCCGCCAATTGTAATTGCGCGTACAAAGTCTATTGATTCATGTCTCAAGGCCATAATTATATTAGAAATATTTCCACGACTCACGAGAGTACAAACGGAATCCACTGCATTGCGTGGCTTAGTTACGCGTTGTTACCGCCATCTGGATATTTGCATCTATATATCCCAATACTGCAGTGTATAACAAAATATCAACACTCAGAGCGGTTTTTACAAAGCTTATAGTAGCTAGTTTATGACGAACTTGTGCACAGTATGTACTTTGTGTGAGAGTACCACGGCATGCCGCTGCTCCGCAGGTGCGTGGAGCTGACTGCTGACCTGTCCCGCGACGAGATGCTGCAGCTGCTGACCGACAGCTGTCGCTACGACCGGCTGGTCAGACCCGGCAGCGCTTCCAGGCCACTCGGCGTCGCAGTCAGGGCCTACATCTATCTACTGCAGGCGAATGACGTTGAGAATATGGTGAGTACACTAGTTTACTAATGCACATATTTTACACTCATTATTATGGTGTAAAAAGGGTTGTGACACAAGTGATTAATTTTACTTGCACGGATATTTGCATAGAACATGGGCTGACTCTAGCTGATGTACTGTTAGTGTACAAAAAGTTTCTACTCGAGTATGTTGAAGTAAGTTTTTTCCAAAGCACACTAACCATGCTGTGACGTGTTTCAGGAGTTCCACGTGCAGCTGCTGCTACAGATGAGGTTTACCGACGATCGCCTGGCTTACGGCTCGCTGCTGGAGTCCTCTGGAGTGGTGGACAGTGCGCCCTCTGAGTTGGTCGGCGAGGCTGAGTTGCTCGCCAGACTCTGGGTGCCTCATCTCTTTCTGCGCAACGAGCAGTCGTCTCAGGTCATGGGCACGCCATCCGACGACGTCTTCATCTCCATATACCCCGACGGCACGGTCGCCTATTCGCAGAGGTCAGTCTCAATCAGAGTGACTTGAGACCCAAGTTTTGAATGGATTTGCTCTTCGCTATCGTTTTCTCTCATTCTGAGTATAAACTAATATCTACCATCTACTAATCATCGAGTTATATCACATTAAATGCAGTTGTTACAGGGACTTAGTGCACTAATTTTTTGACGCCGTTAGTAATGCCGATAGCTGTTTAAGACTATGCAGACTGCAGTGCCAAGCCAATGTATTGAGTTTTTTAGGCATTCATGCATCAATTTCCATTTTTTCGCATTATTTTGCTACAATTTGCAGCATCACTACCAGATCAATTTATTGACTCATAGCGCAGTGCCGTATTTTAATAATTCCAGGTTCTCTTCTCTCGACTGTGCCAAATTATAATCATTTTTGTCGCCTAATGTTCTGATCGAGTGTAAAATGTAACACATGATTGTAAGTTTCAGAAAACCTTCAGAATCTGTAGCATTTTTACAGCCTAACATAAAACACATATGCGGCTCAGTTAAATGTTGCAGATTAATCCCTCCTTCCGCATTCTAGAGCTGTGTTTTTTGTGTGACGTTACTTCTAAAAGAAAATCACAAGTGATTACCACAGTGTTGCGATTTCCACAAGACTTATGCATGTAGAACAAACATTGAGTGACAAAAGTCAAGGGATACCTCCTTTTGTTCTTGAAGAGTGACATATCAATGTGGCATTGACTTAAAAGTTATTCTGAAGCCCCTACAAATATTTTCAGCCAGGATTCCGCTTAATCCGTCCATAATTACGAAAGTGTTTCGTGCGTAGAACAATGTTCGATTTGATTCATGTCTACCGATCTAGGTGGCGAAACTATTCGCTGGAGAATTGTCCAGAATGTTCCAAAATCCAATAATGAATGATTTTTGATCTGTGACACGGCACGTTATTGTCCTGGTAAAATATATCGTTGCCCAACACGAAGGCCAAGAATGGCTGCAAACGGTCTCCAAGTAGCTGAACATCCATTATCCGTCAACGGTCAGCTCAATTTAATCAGATTTCCCAGTCCATGCTGTGCAAACACATCCCACGCCAGATTGGAGTCACCACCCACTTACCGACGACCGTGGCCCGTGGCGTTAAACCTCATCAGACCACGCAAACTTTACCCCAGTCCATCTGTTCACGAGTCCGCGTGGGGGACTACCAGAGGAATTAGTGCCGTATCCCACCAACGCCAGAGTTTCTGGAAATTTGAGCATCTCAATCCCATGATTTTTGGCACTTCTGTGTATTTTTTAAATCATCCCTTTTGTCAACCATAGACATACGAATTTATGACTCAGATATTAGGCTTTTGTGTTTCCGAAACTTTTTTTATAAAAAAATAGAGGATTAATTCCGAGTTTTAGTTTATTTAGCTTATTTAGCTTATTTAAATTAATGGTCGCTCGGAAGTTTTGATCAGAGAGGTTGATACTAACCAGCAGATAGTTGTAAACGTGGTTACGTCTGTGAATTTAATAATTTAGTCACACTTATTGGTGTGTTAATCATTGAACTGTAAAATAGTGTTCCTGTGAGATGCAGTGTGATTTTCAAAACTAGTTCATTTCGTACTTTAACTGTCCACCTAATTATCAGCATCCTTCTATTGTAACACGTTTCAAATGCTTCAATTTTTCTTCTTTCTGGACTTCCTCGCAACCATAAAGTGCCGTGCTCCACACATAGACTACTAAAAAGTTCCTTCTATACCCTACATCAACATTTGAAACCAAAAGATTCCTCTTTTACATGAAGGTTCTTTTTGCTAGTGCTATTGTGTTTTGAACATCATTCCTCTTTCGGCCATCAGATGTAATTTTACTTCCCAAGTAGCAGAATCCACTTGACCTCTTCTATCCCATGTGATCCTATTTCTATACTTAATGTATTACTATTGGCATCATTTCTGCTATATTTAATCATTTTTATCTTACTTTGATTTATATTCGGTCAAAAACTCTCTCTTCAGTATTTTGTTCATTTCATTATGTCCTCAGAATGTTCAGCCTTTTCTGCTATCAAGACAACGTCATCAGAAAATCGTAGCATACTCATTCTTTCTCCTTGAACACCTATGCCACATGCAAATTTTTCTTTCACTCACTTCTTTTCTTACTTCTTTAATTGCTTCCCCTACATACAAGATGAATATTAACGGGAATAGACTACAACCCTGTCGCACACCCTTTTTAACTGATGCATTTCTCTCTTGATTTTCTACTTTTATTATAGCAACATGATTTTAATATAGTTTGTGAAGTATTCTTCTGTCTCGATATTTTAGAAATGACTTCTGAGCTTAGAAGAGGTTTCCCACAGGCAGCTTTACTGTTTATACATCTTTTGATCATTTCTCCAAAAATTTTGTTCGACCTTCTTATATGCCACATCTACTTTGCCTACGACCATTTCTTTTTCTATTTCTTCTCACTTCTCTTGCATCCATTTTTCTTGTGCGTTTTTGTATTTTCTTTTTATCTGATGTCTAAATTGTCTGTATTGCTTTCTTTCTGCTTCATCATGAGCATCTTTTTGCCTTCTCCACTGATCCTTCAACTCTAACATTTATTCTGTCATCCAATATTTTCGGGAGATTTGTTCAATAAAGCCTAGTGTATCTTAACAGCTATCATTATTTCTCTCTTCAGTGCATTATATTCGTCCCTAGGTGAGCTCGTTTCAGAGTTACTTCTTAGACCCAATTCTACCATTTCTCCAAATTTTTCTCCCGTGCTAGATTGTTTTAGTTTATTCACTTCTTTATTCTTTTGAATTTCAGCCTAGACTTCATAACTAACAGATTATGGTCAGAGTCTATGTCTGCTCCTAGGTATGTTTTACATTCTACAACTTAATTCCTGAATCTCTGTTTGACCATGATATCATCCAGCTGATATCAACCTTTATCACCTGGACGTTTCCAGGAGTATATCCAGTTTGGACGATTCTTAAATTGTGTGTTCGCCATGACTACTTTATGCCTTTCACAAAATAGAAAAAAATTGCTTCCTCGGCCATTTCTTTCACATAGACAAAAACTTCAGACAGTATTCCCCTCTTTTACTTCTCCCAGTGTGATATGTGGTGCCTAGCTGCTCCCTACCTTCCCCGGTATGTGGATAGATAAGAATTTACGCAGATATGAAACTAAATCATAAATTTTCGAAATTATTAAAAATCCTTTCAAACTTGTTACATAATATCTGGCTGTACAATGGGGACAGTCAAACGAAGCTTGCTTTCTAATTTGTAATAGTATTGATAATAAGCTTGAATGGCGTTAGTTAGATAAGTAAGAGGTTTGTGCAGTTGAGACATTTGGTTTAAATATGGCGCAAAAATTACGCCATTTCATCATTTTCCTCGTTTTACCTCTACTCTTCGCTTTCCACTTTTATCTTCAGTGACGTCACATAAAATTACGATATTTCCGGTGGCAGAAATACACTTATAAGTAGGCGTTGAAAATTGACGTAATACAAAATGACGGCACCTAATGTAATGGCGCATACACTCACCACCTCCCTCATCTTTCCGTTTCGACGACGTAATTGGAATGCGGCCAAGTCCTTAGTCCAAATTGACGTCGGTCTATTAAACATAATTTATTATTAATTATTACAAATATATTATTGTACTTATGATCGGCTGGGCCTACTAGGACCATATTAAGCCTTTGTTTGGCTTGAATTTCCTGTAAAGTGTACACATCAGTGTAACGACCAGGGTTATTTGCCCTAGATGAGACAGTTTTAGCGTGGAATCCTAATCACGGAAGCGTTCTGACGTACTTCACATTACCAGTAAGCTGTGCCATAGGTCGGATTAAGCGTTTATGAAAATCGCCGCCAGGGATTCGAACCGGGGACCTTACGATCTCCAGTCAGACGCCTTAACCACCGAGCCAAGAGGCCGCTTTACAAACATATAAAAACTACAAAAATATTATTAACTCCTATTGTGAAATTGTTTGATATGACAATATTTACTTCATTGCGTCGATCTATCAAAGATGTATCATAAAGACTCTCGCAAATTAGGACTTTTGATTGAACTAACATCTTGTTTGCCCCAACATAGTCTCAAAATTGTAAATGTTACCATACAATTTATCCTATCGCGCATGTTCGACAAGCCGAAATGTTTTTTGTCTACCTGGGCATGTATAAACTTATTTGTATTTATATGTCAGATCCCATGCATCAAGTGACAGTCGTACATATCTTTTAATTGTTTTTTGTCTGATATACTGAATTATTTTCTCACTTCATTACTTCTTTCCTCATACCTATCTTTCATACTTCACAACTTAAGGTTTCCTTGTGTGCAATTTCAAAGATCATACACCATACACCGTACGCATATGAGCAGTCTGATACCAGTGCCGGATTAAGACAGCGCTGGGCCGTAGCAAATGTGGTGAAGAAGAGGCCCTAGATTTTTGTGGAAAATTGTAGAGAAAAAAAAGGTCGCCCATATAGCATACGTGCGAGGGCCCCTAGCAAAAAAGGGGTCGCCCATCTAGCCTAGGCGCGGGCCCCCTAGGAGGCGCGATGGTTCTAGGGCAAAACCGCGACGGACAAAACCGCGACGGACAAAACCGCGGCGGACAAAACCGCGACGGACAAAACAGCGAACGGACAAAACAGCGAACGGACAAAACAGCGAACGGACAAAACCGCGAAAGGACAAAACCGCGAATACAGAAAAACCAGGAATACATAAAACCACAAGAGTTCGTAGATTCTTAGCGTTACCCAGGGTGCACCACGAGGAGGTGATCTACGTAACACCCCATTATTTTTTTTTATTTAAAAAAATTACACAAAAGCATGAACATTATGGAAAATAAAAATACAATATAGATGGATTATACGAAATATACATCAATAAACCATTAATAAGTTAATATAAATTGTAACAAAATATCCTGTATAAACGAAGTGATTTCACCCTTTGTTATTTTTTACGAACACGAGAGCCATTATTCAGGAAGATACACAATCTCTTCGGTTAACTGACCATCACAGAATGCTTGGATCTGCCATACCGGCCTTGCCTCGGAAATGCCCGAACGTCTCCGGGTTTTGACTTTGGCTGCCGAATTTTCCATTTGCATGCTGGGATTTCTCCTGCGACGGCAACAAAAGATCGTCCAGGCAAATTGTTCGCTCGACTTGAGAAGGGTCAGTTAGGCCGAACCTACCGGAGATAAGCGGGTCTTCCCACTCACTCCATTGTGAAGGCCATTGTCACACTTCTCAGGTATACAGAAGCCCCATTAAGCTGCATTCCCACCGCGCGTCGGGTCTAATTCTTTATTAACCTCAACCAAAACAAAATCGTCAAATGCGAAGTGATGACGCTTGACAGAATAATATTTTGGTGCATTAGAGATCAAAGAGTGAGGGGATAACTTGTAGATTATAAATTACATATACACAAAATGAGTTACAGTACTCCATAATAAAGTAACCCTAGCTGCGATCCACAAATCGTTTAAAAACTGCGTTATGATAATATTGATCAAACAGTGAGGGGATAACTCGTAGATTTGTCCGTTTCGCGGTTTTGTCCGTTTCGCTGTTTTGTCCGTTCACGGTTTTGTCCGTTCGCGGTTCTGTCTGCGCGGTTTTGTCCTCGCGGTTTTGTCACTTCGCGGTTTTGTCCGGACACGGGCGCGATGCCCCCTAGAAGGCGCGAGACCGGTAGCATTTGCTACCTCCTACTACGTGGTTAATCCAGTACTGTTTGATACTGCACAGAAGAAAGTAACAGTGCAGCCCACCGAGATATGTTCGCTTTGCCCCCAGCATATAGTTGACAAGTAGAGGTGAAGCATAACCGAAACCAGGTACTTTTTCCGCATATCAAACGATACGTTTCTTGAAATGCACAGGAAGCAAATGGATACCAAAATGGATATAGACTACAACAGATGACAAAGTGTATGCGTCACAGTGACTTGAGGCAGATCATTCCATTCATTGTCATTATCAACCATTTCAATCATTTTCTGTTGTGGCCGCTAAAAGTCATGATTTCAGATATAACTTCAGCAGTTTCCTCCACATCGCACGATCTTGGGCGATCCTCTGACAGTTAACACTGAAAACTCTGAGTGTGTCCTTTTCCCATCGGTCCGGTGGTCTTCCTCTGGTCTGTGGCGATCTCTTGGACTCCACTCTAACACTGTTTTTGTCCACCTCTTGTCTTTTCTACGCACAATATGACCGGCCCATTGTCACTTCAAGGATGCTGTCTTCTCTAAGATGGCTGTGACCCTTGTAACCGATCTAATGAGAGTTGCTAGCCTAGCATTAACCTCTCCAGAGCTCTTAGGGCCGTCCTTAGTTTACCTTTTGTAAATTCATTTAGAGTCCAGGTCTCACAGCCATATGTCAACACAAGAAGAATGCTCAGGTTATAGACTATCTGCTTTAGATTTGTGGGCATTTTAGATTTGAGGATTATGGAATGCCTCCAAAATGTTTGTCATCCCAGCTTGATGCACGGAAAATTTCGGGTCTAACATCACCTCTCATATTTAAAAGCTGACCAAGATAAATGTACTACTGACATTTTCTATAGATTCATTATCTATTTGTACACTGCTCTCTGTGGTCTATTTGTTAGACATAAGTTTTGTTTTTGAAAGATTTATTCTTAAGCCAACTTGTGACAAAACCGTGAACATTACGAATATTTTTTAAGTTAATAAAGTGATCTGAGATATATATATATATATATATATATATAAGCTCTTTTCCGTTGGGCAGTCGTCTAACGTGTCGACGGTCGAGTGAAGTGCTTTACGACCGGCTGGAGCTAGCATGTCGTAGCCGCGTGTGTATGTTCCGTGTATGTGCTGTAGTAACCTGCTACCGTGACATAATCGATGTTCCGAGAGACAGAACATTGTGTGAACAGTGCAGAAGTATTTTGTAGACTGTGTATGTTGTCCTGAGTGATATGATTTGCTATACACTGTGTATGGTGAACTGCTACGGTACTGAACCACGTCGATCGTTTAATGATTAATTACGGGGCTTATGCAAACTATTTCCAACCTTCTTTATACTCGAAACTGCATTCTTTGGTGACGAAGATTAGTTTTAGTGTCTGGTGGCTTGATTTTCAATTATGTAACTTCAGAAGAATAAAACTTAGTAAACTATGAAAGCTAACACGTGTGTTTGTCAGTAGCTTCTTGCTTTTTCCATTTGACTGTTACTTAATTAACGTATCCAATTAGCAACGCTAACTGGATTGGCGACCGAATGGCAATCTAATCGTTTAATTAGATGGAATAAGTGGTAGACAAAAGCATTGAACATTGTGGTAGGCAACATAGCTGCATAACTGCAACGACGAACATTAGATGTTTTAAAGCCCCGAGAACGTTTAGATTTTTTACAAACTGATTTACACTCGGAGATGAGGTGGATAATCAAGGTTTGGAGTTCATCAACTTCATTAGCAAAAAGCGCAATGTCATCAGCAAATCTCAAGTTGTTAAGTCTTCTGCAATTAATTCTAATTCCTTTTTCCTTCCATTCTAGCTTTGACATTCCAAGAAAGCTGAAAATAATTTTGGTGAGATTGGATCCCCTTGCTTAACACCTCTTTCGATGCGGAACTCAGTGGTTGGTTCTCTAACGTTGACAGAGGCTGATGAGGTGACACAGATGTTACGTAGCACTCTGATATCAGCTGTATCCACGCCATGTTGAGTTAAGGCTTGCAGGGCGACCTTGTGACTTACTGAATCAAATGCCTTTTCGAAATCTACAAAGGCTACACAATGAGGCATCTGGTATTCTATTAGCTGTGTGAATTGATTGAAAAAAGAAATACAAATGAACTAACTGATTTTATTAAATTCACCCATATTTCATCATTCATATATTTTTATTGAATGTCTTAGAGCAGTTTGGTAACTCATAATTTAAAGTGTATTTCAACAGTCGCATAGTTTTCATTGCATACATTGTAGTACGTCGGAAGGCAACACAATCGGGTTGAAGAATAGGTACCTCTAACTCCTGTTGTGCGGAGCTGACATTGAACTAAGTAACACTAAGTACTATCGGCACCGTACGTCAGCCCCCAGCAGATTCGAGTCACCTCCCTGCACTAAACGCCCTACTGCCGGGAGCAGCAGAGTAGGGGACTAGTCCCCCCATCTCGACGTCATTGGTCTTAATTCCAAGGGCGTTGGTACTGAAAGAAATAACGGTGGCATGGGACACCAAACCAGTGACTTTGTTGCGCCCAGTCTTCCATTCAAGCAGCCACACTGACTCCTGGCACTGTACATACTGGCTGCAAGGGGTACCAATTCCTTGATCACCGACCAATGATTCCAGCATTGGCCACTTGCGAGAACCAGAATTGACCACCACCGTCATCAGCCGACGCCAGCTCACCGGTACCGCCCGTTTCCCTCCAGCAGAGTTGCGTCACCTTTCTGCACACCAGGTCTTACTGTCAGCAACAGTAGAAGAGGAGCAAGTCCCCTGTTCTTCGCTTCAACAGGCAGACTGCTTAGGGCGTTGGCACTGAGCGGTACAGGGCCCCGTATCCGTCCGTAATTGCTTCGTACCCGATCTTCCTCAACCAGGCACTATGACTACCGGCACCGTATTTTGGTATATACCAGCGGCAGGTGTACCACTTAACCTGATCACCGCGCCCACCTCGGCATGCAACGACCATCAGATGGAACAGCGAACACCTGCTTACCGGTATCTTGTGTTTCCATTCTGTAAGGTCACACGACCCCTTTGAACCACAACCGACCCACAGCTCGGAAACCGCGGTGACGGCATAGCCGGAGTATCGGAACAGTATACACCCACGCGACAGGGGGCATCACATCCCTCACAGCACGTTTGAGACGTATACTGTCAGTGCCGCATGTGCTATTGATGGGCAGATGACACACGAACTTCCAGTGGTCCCCACCAGCGCTACTGCAACAAGATAGGACTCGGTATCCATGTTCCTCCGCTGAATCATCTACGTAAATTTTCCTGTCGCTTGTTACTCCACCGCCGTCTTCTAATCTCGGGGTTAATCTCCCCCTCACTTGAACCATGAGGCATCCCCAGAAAGAGGACGGGGGTTGGCTCGGGGACCTCGGGAGAGGCAACGCCCGTAACCAGTACTCTCACACACAGCCTGAACTTTACAGCACAGATGCTGATATCGCAATTGGTACAGATAGTTGGTTGAAACCGAATATAAGTCCCACAGAAATTTTTTAGAATATCATGAACGTTTAACGTTTATTGATATAATTGAAAGAGCTGGCTTTGAAAAAACCGTTATTTTGAAATTTGTCCTGGTGTTGGAAGGATCAGCCATTAGGATTATTCCTAATGTTTCACAGGGTACGCCCGATCGTATTAGTTTTCATATTTCACTATTCTGCACGATCTTCGAGAAGGCTCCTTCCGTTAACCTCACACAGTATATAGAGGATGGGTATAAAAGAGGACAGGTTACAGGTGTGGCATTCATCGATCTCACAGCGGCGTATGATACAGTCAGCCACAAAATTTTGATAAGTAAGGTATATTCCATCACAAAAGACTACCATCTTACACAAGTCATCCAGTGTTTACTACAAAACAGAAGGTTTTACGTCACCTTCCACAATAAGAAGAGTCGATGGAGAACTCAGAAGAATGGCCTCCCTCAGGGTAGTGTGCTGGCCCCGCTCTTGTACAACATATATACAAATGAACAACCAATTATTCCTGGAACAAGAACATTCATTTATGCTGATGACACAGCAGTTGCAGCTCAAGGCACAACCTTTGAGGCGGTGGATATGAAGCTGACAACAGTTCTTGAAGATATGGCCAAGTATTATGATGCTAATCACTTGAAGCCCAACCCTGGAAAAACACAGGTCTGTGCATTCCATCTGAGAAACAGAGAAGCCAGAAGGAAGTTGAACATCAACTGGAGGGGGCAACAACTACTACACTGCGATACTCCAAAATATCTAGGAGTAGTGCTTGATTGATATCTCACATTCAAAACCCATTGTGAGGATCTGAAACTTAAAGTATCTGCCCGGAACAACATCATCCGGAAACTTACAAGTACCTCCTGCGGAGCACATCCAAATGTGCTTCGTACATCTGCCCTGGCACTTAGTTTCTCTACAGCAGAATACTCAGCACCAGTTTGGCAAAACTCTGCACATGATAAGCAGGTTGATATAGCATTGAAAGATACTGGTCGCATTGTAACAGGTTGCCTAAAACCAACTCCTATTAGTAAAATATACCAAATCATGGGTATAGCACCACCCGACATTCGTAGGAAAACAGCTTCAGAGAGGGAGAAGAGGAAACAAGAAACAGACCCCAGACACCCTTTGTTTGGACACGAACCTCAACCCACAAGGCTGAAGTCAAGGAAGAGCTTCGTACAATCAACTACAGCCATAACATCTACTGGAGCACGCCGTCTAGGACTATGGCGAAATTTGTTGCCTGAAGAACAGTGGAGGAACATCAAAGAGGCACCGGCTGCGGGATGAAATCAGCCATATGCTATATGGAAGGCTCTAAACAGATTAAGAACTGAAGTGTCCCGATGTAAATATAATATTAAAAAATGGGAGTATACTAATGACAACGATCTATGTGAATGTGGTGAGCTTCAGAACCCCCAACATCTTCTGATATGCAGGAATCTCCCTGAAACATGCAATATCGACGACCTTTATAGGGCAAACGGGAATGCCATCAAGATTGCGGAATTCTGGTCACATTCTATTTAATTGTGTTTATAGTTTAAAATTAATTAATTAATGTTATTTGTTTTTTCAACTTGTTATGTCCTGGACACGAGAAATAAATAAAATAACGTTTATCTTAAGGATAGATTTCATTCACAGGAAGGGGGTGTATTTATAATTGTCAGTAAATACTACCCATATAATGAAATAGATCTCGAAATGATCTGCAAAATCATATGGATTAAGTAGCCTGGAAAAAAAATATTTCTATTGTCCGCCTGATAAAGACAACTGTCGCCAAAGCGTTAGGAAAAAATATAAATTATATATCACTTGTTGCTTTTAGGATCATGCTATAATACTAGGAGGTAATTTTAGCCTGACTTATATCGACTGGAGTAATTAGGTCCACGTTACTGGTGGCAGGGATTATACAGCTTCTAAAGTCATACTCGAAATATTTTCAGATCATCATCGCGAGCAGTTGGTTAGAGAACCAACGTGAACTCATAGCGGCAGTGAAAATATTTGACATTTTGACTGACATTTCAACGACCACTAGAATTAGAGATCACCGAGTGGTAACTGCAACCGCCAAAAATATAACTAAACGAAGAAAGGAAAAGATTCTGTACACATCGGATAAAGCTTCAAAGAAGTATTTTAAAACTTACGTGGGGAATAATTATTATACGCTAATGTTAACAAATTCCACCGTTGAGGAGATAGGGCAACGATTTATAAGTGTACTCAGGGAATATGCAGGAACATATATACCAAACCGGACAACAAATGAAGGAAAAGGTCTACCGCAGTATACATGTGAAGTTAAAAGTTTACGCAAAAGGAAAAGGATACATTCACGCTCAAAAATGAGAAGGTGTCTTAATGACTTAGAAATCTCGGGAACATGTTAAAAATGCGATGCGTGAGGCCTTTAATGATCTCTGTTGCAACACTCATTCTAAGAGCCTCACAGAAACCCAACGTAATTTTGATCGAATGTTAAAAGTTGTAGTGACAACAACATGCCTATACTAATTCACGACGGATTTAAGGATAACGAAAGCCGTGACAAATCTAACGTGCAAAACACAGAATTGAAAACTTCATTCTCTGATTAAAATAGGGATAACATACCCAATTTCTCACGTCGCGTGTGCTTAGTTGGATTTGATATGAGCAGATACTGCGGGAAATGAAAAGCAATTCGAGCTCCTGGATTGGGGAAAAATACCAACCCCCATTGGAATCCCAGTAATTGTATTTCCAGAGAATGAGGCTGAGATATTTATGTCTGATATATACCGTAAATCCTTAGAAGAAGAAAAAGCACCTTTCGACTGGAAAACCACGCGAGTAACTCCTATTTTTTAAGAAAGAATGCCGAAGAGATCCTAGAAACTACCTACCGCTTGTCATATTACTAATTAAAGGGCCCACCTAATTTTATTATTATTATTCTTTGGGTTAGTTATTATATCTTTGAATGTATCGCTGGATTAATTTAAAGAATAGTCTTTTTTTTCGCTGTGTAATTGAAATAAACTTTTCTCAATTTTGGCCTAACGAATCTGCAATCTTCGGAAAATAGTAATTGCTGATGTTGTAAGTGGACTAGGTGATTAATGTAGATATGTAGAAATAAAAAATATTTCGACAAGGTTTATACCGTGATCACTACTGATTAATTTAGAAATAATTAAACATTTCTACACGATTTCTATAACACCTGTTTGTTATAGAGTTCTGAAACACATTGTATGCTCGAACATATGATTTTTCTAGGAAAAAAAACTTCTTGCACCGAGCCAACACGGATATCGAAAGAAATGATCATGTGAAGCATTGCTGGCACAATTTCTGCATGACATGATGAACGTTGTTGATGCAGAATTACAATATCATATTTTTTTTTTCAGAAAACCTTCGATTCTATCTCACACATTAACCTTTGTAAGATTTTTAATATTAAAGCGTATGGTATATCGGATCAGCTTTGAGAAATGATAAGAGATTTTCTAAATAGTCGGTGGCAATATATCGTGATTTCCTCAAGGAAGTGTAATAGGACCGTCAATTTTTATAAACGAAGAAGTAACTCTGAAAGTAACACAACTGAGGATGAATGGAATGAATTAAAGACCGAAATAATGGAAGCTGGTGAAGAAACATTAGGTTTAGGGAACAACCCACCGGAAAACCTTGGATCACACATGAAATTTTGGAGTAGATGGATCAGAGGAGAAGGTACAAAAATGCTCAGGATGAAGCAGGAAGAAAGAAATACAGACATTTTAGAAAACAGGAAATCCAAAGAAGAAAAAAAAGATGGCTGCAAGAAAAGTGTGAAGAAACAGAAATAGAAATGATTGTAGGTAAAGTAGAGGTGGCATGTAGGAAGAGCAAACAGATTTTTTTTTTATAAATAAAGAAAAGAAGTGTAAAGATTAAAGATGTCGATTCGAAACCTCTTATAAGCTCACATGATAGAACTAACCGATGGAAGGAATACATAGAGAAACTGTGTGATGGAGAGGATTTGAACAACAGTATATTGGAAAAAGAAGTTGTGATAACTTAAGTGATCCTGTTTTGAGATCAAAATTTAATAGAGATTTAAACGATTTGAAATCAAATAAGGCAGTTGGAATTGATGATATTCCTGCATAACTTCTGAAATGCCTAGGAGAAGAAAGATTATTCAAACTTAAATTAAAAAGATATGCAATAGGAGAGATTTCCACTGACTTTAAAGAAAGTGTTATCTTCACACTTCCGAAGAAACGCGAACTGGCAGATATAAAAATTATCGCAGTAAAAGTCTAACATCACATTTTGCCAAATTACTGACCAGAATAATATACAGATGAATAGAATGTGTAGGACAAGGATTAGTAGGTGAATATCAGATTTTTCCCTTAAGGTTAATACTTGAAAGGCGGATCAAAGAAAACAAAGATACATTTAACAAGTTTTTGGATATAGGAAAAGCTTTTGATAATGTTAAGTGCGACAAGACTTTCGAAATTTTAAAGAAGAATGGAAGAATTCTTTATAATCTTTGTAATAATCAAGTAGCTGTAATAAAAGTAGAGAATCATGGGAGACACGCATCAGTTAAAAAGGATGTGAGACAAGGTTGTAATTTATCCATATTTATATTCAACTTATATGTAGAAGAAGCGAGGAAGGAAGTGAAGATTTGAATGTGACATAAGTGTTCAAAGGGAAAAAATGAGTTAGCTACAATTTGTTGATGACATTTGTTAGCAGAACAGGTTGAGTACATTGAGAAATTACTTAATATCATTAATAAAATACTGAAGGAAGAGTTTTGACTAAATATAAACCAAAGCAAGACATTTTGGATTAAGTAGGTTGTCACGTGATTGTGGCAGTGGGAAGGGATTGTCACCTGATTTTGTACATTTGTGACAATAAGAGTAGATTTGTGTTTTAGGATGACAAAAATAGAGTATGCTGTATAGGAAGAGAGTACATTTGTTGTTTATTTTTGAATACAAAATTTTATATGCTTTATGACACACTCAGTAAAGCTTATATCATCTACGAGTTTCCGGTGCAAATCATCCAGCAGCAGATTTTCTTCGTATAAACGCTTCAAAGCAATTTGTAATACATGCAGATTTAAAGCTTCAACAACACAAGCAAAATGTTCATACTGAATGGGCGAGAGTTTAGTTATTCTCGCAATAAAGTACACAAAATCAGTAGGGCAGTGCCTCAGTCCACTAAACAAGAATATATTTAAACAAAAAGTAAGTGGTCAACTGGCAGACTAGTCGTAGGAGAAGGTATTGTTGTGTGTCCAGTGCACACGACCTATTCGTTCGAATGCGGCCGGGTGACTGGAAAATCCGATGGTTTCGTTCGGATTGTACTTTAGTACTTAAAAAGTCACCCGGTGGAATGAGGAAGTATGTCGGCTAAAACATTATTTTAACGTACTCTGTTACTTTCCTTGATTGTAGAGTAAACCCACGTGAAATAGAGTACAATACTCTACACCAGAGTACGGGTGGCAAACCTAGTCTGCATCAATGGATTGTTCCAGGCAACATGTGATTTCTTTTAGTCTTAGGAACGGGGAAAGCCGAGCAACCTACCATGGATTATTTTTATCTTGTTCGACGATTTTTCTTAGCTTTTATTTTTACTTATGATTCGTCGATTTCGAGGTCATTAAAGGCGGGAAAGGACTGGAGACAAGGAACGGGAAGGAATTCGGCCATGGCCTTTTGAAGGAAACATCCCGGCATTCGCCTGGAATGATTTGGGGAAATCATGGAAAACCCAAATCTGGATGCCCGGACGGAGAACTACGACAAAGAAACTTATTTGGTGAAAGTATATTTTTCATTGTGTGTTCGGTGAAACACACCAGTGCGTCTACTGCAGTGATAATTGTCAGCAAACCAACCATCGTTCGTAGACACTTGGCTAATATTTGTTCAAAATGTGCTGATATTCTTAATTTTAAAGTGTTCACAGTTCGAACATGAATCTAACTGAACTAAACCGTCAGTTATCCCGCCACCAGGACTACCAGAATATGCTAATTA
>JARYHS010008074.1:7881415-7942509 GCA_031002005.1 Vandiemenella viatica | reverse complement strand
TTATCCATTTACTTGCATAGTCCAGTACGAAGACTCTATAATCTTTTGGAAATCTGGAGTGATCTAAAATTGCAGTTTCCTAAGCTTTATAAAATTGCCTTCAAATACTTGACTATTTTTGGGACTTCTGTTCCAGCCAAACGTTTATTTTCGAAGGCTGCTCAAATAATTAATCAGCAATGGAATGGAATGAAAGGAAAACGATTGAGTAAGGTTTTGTTTCTGCAAAGATGCCTAATCGTGTTAAGTGGTCAAAGACTTACAATTAATATTTTTAGTATTTAATGATTTTTTTTTTTTTTTTACTGTAGTGGTTTGGAATTGTAGTAAAATATTTCTATTAGTCTGTAGTTTTTGTTTCACTTAGAAATCTATATCTCACTCGTACACCATTACTTAACCAACACTCAGTATTATAAAATTAATTTTATTATGCTAGGTGAACAGTAACGTCTTGCCCTGGCATTCTGGAGGACGTGGGTTGGAATCCTCGTCCGGGCATTCAGATTGGGGTTTTCCATGGTTTCCTCAAATGCCGTGATTGTTCATTCAAAAGGCCTGTGCCAAGTTCCTTCCCATTCCTTGCACCCAGTCCTTTCCTGCCTCTAATGGTGACGAAGAAGTGTAAAGCCATAAACAGAAAAGCATGAAATTAAACACATCATCGCAGCCACAGCACTACACTGCTGGTATAGTGTTACTCTGTGTTCACACGGACCAAACGAAAGACAGTGAACTATCTGCGTTCAACTGGAAGTAATGAACATCAAACTGTTGACACTTTCTCTTGTTGATTTTAAATGAACAGTAGGAGATAAATGAAACTACATTTGCCGACAAATATTGTTTCTTTGTATTTGTCTCAACAAATACAAAGAAACAATAAGAAAAACATAAAAGTATTCGACGATGAAAAAACATCGATGTTTTTAAGTGATGCATAGTAAAACATCGATGCATGACCCCTACCCCACACTAACTATTGGGTTTTGTACAGAAAATACTGCCCCTTCTACCTCCACTTGTTTAATGGTTGAAAGAAGGTATTTTCGCTGTATCACATGTCACCTATTTGCACCCCAAGGAATAAAGGGTATGCAAAGTATTGAGCAAAATGGACTAATTATTTTCTTTAAAAAAGTCTTCCATTTTGAATTCTGGACATCGGATTAGAACACAGAGAACCCAAAAACCTCTTTATAAATTTCTTCAAAAGAATTACATTATTTTCGAATTTTGACCAACTTTTCAAGTGATTTGAACCACTGTGCCTCATGCCAATTGCCCTATATTTCTACCCAAGACCGTACAAATTTTTACTGTTAAATCCTTTAGAGTCGAAGGCATCTTCATTATGGAGAATGCTTGTGCCATTGCTTGAAATTCTTCTTCTTCAGTTCTGAATTGCTCTTCTCAGTTTTTTTCCTTCATGTTTCACATTAGCTGTATGTGTTTACTTTGGTTGGTTGCAGCTGGCATGATCTCAACTAACAATACCTCCTTCTGATACCCTTTTTTTATATGGCGTTACAATTTGTCTACGTAGAGGTCATTAGCAGCACGGAAATACTTGTGGCAAAGAACAGGAAGGAATTTGGGGAAACCTTAGATAACCCAAATCTGGATGGCTGAACGGGAATTCGAACCCGCCTCCTCCCGAATGTCTTCGGGTCCTTAAACAATTTCCCTTACTTTACCAGTAGACTGAGTTTGTTTGAATTTTTGCGGCATACGCGATTTCGGAGTCGATTATAATGGGTGATGAAATGTGGGCATTTCCCTTTACACCTGAGACTAAACAACAATCACGAGTGGTAACATCCTTATTCAACAAATGCCAGTATTTATTTATGTTATAACATTGAAGTAATTCCAAAAAAAGAATGCAGAAAATTTCATGCTGTATTAAGTAATTAACATTTAACAGCCACAAGTATCAAATCGCAATGCTGTAAATCACATAAAGTAAATGTTTACAGGCATTGTAGAAAAAGGAAAGAAAAAGTAATTTAAGAACTCTCTGCTTCTAAAAACGTTTCTTTACTTATGCCAGTTGTATAAGAATTTATGTTTGTCCTACGATAGTAATCTCTTTGTAAATTTTTGAGTGTCAATGGTCGCTTAATTTGTTACAGTACTAATATTTAGTTCTATGAGATTTCCTCTCATGTTTTTGTTTTATTTGATGATGGTGCATAATCGTTATAGTCCACATACAGAATTAACGGTTGTCAACATGGCTCAAAATTAGAGAAATAATTCCAATAATAAATTATTTGTTTCTGATAGGTAAAGTTAGTTCTATCGTAAAATAATTATTTTCAAAACTTGTGAGCAGTTTGAAAAAGGACAGACGATGTGATTTCGACGCAGCTAGAAACCCGAGTAGCAACCTTACAGTGTTGCCACTGCAAAAGCGTTAATTTTTACGTCGGCAGTTTGTTAAGAAATATTGGATACTCTCAGTTATGAGATACTCCTCAAGTATATTATTCCGTGATGCAATTAGGTAAGAATCAAGGATATATTATATACATAAGCACTGTGTAGGTTTGGAACGTTAAAAAAGGAAATAAAAATAAATTTAAAATACTCAGATTTGAACCGAGAACCGCACGTTCACAAGCCCAGAACGTTAACCACAGGACTACGCCACTTATGCTGTAGCGCTACTTGTCATTGTGTAAACAACGTGTCGTAGGAAAACTGTTTCATTCAATCTGTCTTACAGACACACTTTTCCGAAATGCTTTCATTGTGATTGTTTCTGTAGTTTTGCAGTACTAAAAATCCTACCTTCTCAAACATGGTTATCCGCTTGTTTATCCTCAGACTACATGATGAGTGCAATATTATTGGAAGGAATTAGAATACAAATAATTATGATTATAGTTTTATGCTGATCAATTGGAGTAAAATTGTAGCACTGAGCCTCTTGCTCACCTCGCCTTAATGCAATACCATTAATTGGAACATTTACAATAGGTTTCATGATCTAAATTTAGGAAAAATATTAATGAAATGTAGAGGAAGATTGATGAACTACCCTACTAGTAAGAATTATCAGTGGGAAGAGCTTGGTTCCTCCCTGTTAGGCAGTCTTTCTGTTTCGTTTCATGCATTGACTTAAGGAAATGAACAATCTGAAATATAGATGGCTCTGAATGAAATATCCGGCAATGAGATTGTGAAGGGGTTGCGTTACTGTTTGCTGGGATGACATTGTTTTCAGTTGTGCAAAATAAGGGTGACAGAATCTGACGGTGGAGGCCAGATGTTGTTGTTGTTGTTGTTTTAGGGCGCGTCGACAGCGGGGTCATTAGCGCCCTAACAATTACCAGCTAAAACTGTGGCTTATGAAAGTTCTAAAATACTGTCTGCATGGTCGACTGTAAAGGGGTCGGCCATACAGACAGCAAATAAAATAGATCATAAAAATAAGCGTGGCTTTAAAGAAGCCACTGGTACTTTAAACCTGACAAAAACTGGATGGCTGTAAAGGGGCCAAGAAGTTTTTAAAGGAGAATTAAAAAACATTACAAGTCTCGCTAGCTGTATAGTGGCCAGCGAGACATGAATAATAACAATATAAAAAATAATAACAATGCTCATGAATGGGTGGCTGTAAAAAGGCCACCCATCCAGTTTATAACTAGGCCGATCTGCCTAAAACTTTAGGCGCTAGACCGGCCAACACACAAAATTTTAAAACATTCGCCACATTGCTGGTCTCATTGTTTAAAATGAGGGACAGATCGTTGGCCAATCCAACGTCTGCCCTCAAGTCTAAAAGTAATACACAGTCAATTAAAATGTGGCGCACCGTCAAAGGTACGCCACAAGCATCGCATTCCGGAGGGTCCTCTCGGCGCAGAAGAAAGCTATGAGTCAGAGGACAGTGCCCAATACGGAGGCGAGTTAGGAGGACCTCATCCCTCCTCGCCCGCTGGAAGGAGCTGCTCCACGGCTGAACGGTGGGTTTGATCAGCCGGAGCTTATTATGCTCTACTTCCAGCCACTGCCTCTGCCATGCTTCAAAAACAATTCTCTTCGCTACCGAGGCAAGGTCAGACTTTGGGACCGGATCAAAGTTGGTTTCGACCTTGTTGCAGGCTAACTTGGCAGCTACATCGGCTGCCTCATTCCCCCTGATTCCCACATGGCCGGGTACCCAGCAGAATAAAACCTCCTTTCCACGTGATTGTAGGGAAAGGAGGGCGTCCTGGATGTCCTGGACTCGACGGTCTGCTGGGTACATGGCTGTTAACGCCTCAATACAGCTGAGGGAATCACAGTATATGATATACTTCATGTCGCGGCATACCTTCATATGCTGGAGCGACTTTAGCATGGCGTAGCACTCCGCAGTGTAAACGCTGCACCTGCTATCCAGCTTGTATGTATGAGTCGCTCGAGGGAACACAACGGAGCAACCCACTCCATTAGCCTGCTTAGACCCATCCGTATACACCGGGGTAAAATCGCGATGGTGATTCAAAACATCCTTAAAAACACTTCGAAATACCCTGTCAGCGGTAAACAGTTTGTTGTACCGCGACAGGTCTAAAATCGTTCT
This sequence comes from Vandiemenella viatica, assembly GCA_031002005.1. Lineage (NCBI taxonomy): Eukaryota > Metazoa > Arthropoda > Insecta > Orthoptera > Morabidae > Vandiemenella > Vandiemenella viatica. Next base: position 7,937,933 of record JARYHS010008074.1, on the reverse strand, counting down.
GGGCCTCTTTAAAAGCCAGGGAGGAGATTTACTCCAGCCCTGGTGATAAAAAGCGGGCAGTTGACATCCGTATTCTTCTAAAATGGCCTTTGTACGGTGGCTGAAAGGCTTGGTCGCTCTACAGCGATTAGCATAAAGCCGTTCGTTGCTCGGTTTCAGTACTACGTCGTGCACGGGACTGCCAGGAGTTGTGGCAATATGTACATAGTGTCGCACCATGAGGAGATGCCGCCGGATAGAAAGTGGCGGCTCGCCAGACTCAGCACAGATGCTGGGTATGGGGCTGGTGCGGTAAGCACCCGTGGCGAGCCGAATTCCTGCATGGTGGACACTATCCAGTATCCGTAGATAACTGTCCCGTGCCGATCCGTAAACGATGCAACCGTACTCCAGACGCGACCGTACAAAGGCTCTGTAAAACTGTAGCAGGCATGAGCGGTCAGCGCCCCACGACCTGCCACATAGACAAATATAAAATATTTAAGGCTTTTGAGGCTCTGGCTTTCACATCTTTGAGATGTGGTAGCCAGTTGAGCCTTGTGTCAAAAATGAGGCCCAGAAAACGAACAGTATCAGTAAAACGTAAAACGGTGTTCCTCAAGGTAAGGTGGGGCAGCGGTAAAAGAGTTCTACTACGAGTAAAAAGTACACACCGGGTTTTCTCAGCAGAGAAACGAAAACCGGTGTGCACTGACCATTCGTCCAGCCTGTTCAACGTGAGCTGCAACTGCCGCTCGGCACTTCTCAGGCTGGATGAGGCAATAAAAATTAAAAAATCGTCCACGTATAAGGAGTACCCTATAGGACTCCTTATAACACTTAAAATGCTATTTATGGCAATAGCGAAAAGAGTCACGCTTAAAACTGACCCTTGAGGAACACAGTTTTCCTGAATAAAAAGATCAGACACTTCACCACCGACTCGGTACCGGAAGCAACGACCAGATAAAAATGATTTTAAAAAGCGGGGCAGGTTTCCCCTAAAACCCCAATCATGTAATTGTTTTAAAATAACATGCCGCCAGGTAGTATCGTAGGCCTTCTCCAGATCAAAAAAGACTCCCACAAGATGCTGGCTGTGAATGAACGCATCCTGTATTGCCGCCTCCAGGCGGATCAGGTTGTCCAAGGTGGAACGGAACTTCCTGAATCCACACTGAAAGCGGCTGAGAAGATTACGGGATTCAAGACATCAGACGAGGCGGCGGTTAACCATCCTCTCCAGTGTCTTACCCACGCAGCTTGTAAGGGCGATACTACGATAGCTACCTGGCAACAATTTGTCTTTTCCAGGTTTTAAAATTGGAATTAGTGTTGCTTCTTTCCACGAGTCGGGGAAGTGTCCTCCGGTCCATATGTCATTAAAAGTATCCAGAAGGTAGTCTTTAGCATCTTTACTAAGATGCCTCAGCATCTGGTACTGGATCAGATCAGGCCCTGGAGCAGTGTCGTTAGCGCTATTCAACGCTGACTCCAGTTCCCAAATTGTAAATGGGCGGTCTCTCGGCAGCAACTCTTTGTCGCTGAAACCGAGGTTCAAAGTTGGCCGATGAAGTGACGGCGGCGAAGTTCTCCGCCATCAGCTGCGCTATGCTTCGTTCGTCGGTAATAATACGTCCATGATCCAGTAACCCAGATACTGGTGGGCGGGAGTACCTTCCGGATATACGGCGGATGGACTCCCATACTTTTGACGAAGGAGTGGAACGATTGATAGTGCTCACAAAGTTCTGCCATGACCTTTTCTTGCTGTCTTTAATAACTCGACGCGCCTTAGCTCTAGCAATACGAAACGCTGCTAGGTTGTCAGTTGTTGGGCACAACCTAAAACGACGTAGCGCCCGTCTACGACCCTGTATGGCGGAACGACAATCGTCGTTCCACCAGGGGACGGGCGTCCTTCGCAGCGTTCCGGAGCATTTCGGCATGGAGACGTCAGCTGCACGGTGAATCACTTCTGTGAAGTGATTCACCTTCTCCTGTATACTGCCACAGGGTTGCAGCAGTACAGAACGGCAGAAGAGCTGCCAATCTGCACCACTGACGTTCCATTTACGTCGGTTATTACCTCCTCCCCGCTCGCACTCAACGTGCATCCAAACAGGGAAGTGGTCATTTCCATGTAGGTCGCGATCCACCTCCCAATGCACGGAGTCCGCGATGGAGGGGGAGCACAACGAAAGGTCAATGGCAGAAGACGTACCGGTAGCAGTGGTGAAATGAGTCATTTGCCCTGTATTCAGGATACAAATTTCCTCCTGCTCTATCAATCTACCAATCACTCGGCCCCGGGGGCAATCGGTGGTGGAACCCCACAACGCACTGTGGGCGTTGAAATCTCCCAAAAGGAGAAAGGGCCGAGTGAGTTGTCGTGTAATGCCAACCAGGTTGTCGTAGGCGACTGACAAACTGGGTGGCAGATAGATAGAGCATATGGTCAGTTGTATTGGACCGTGTATTTTCACCGCTACTGCTTGTAGATGAGAGGTGAGAGCAATGGGTTCGGAGTGGACAGTGTTCCGAACAAACACGGCCACTCCGCCCTTCGCTCGATCACCCTCGGTATCGTCCTTTCGGAATATGTCGTAACCTCTTAGCACTGGCTGATGTTGTGGTCTAAAGTGTGTCTCCTGGAGACAGACACACAATGGATTAGACCCTGCTAAGAGCTGGACTTCCTCTTTGTGAGCCTGAAAACCGTTTACGTTCCACTGAAGTATGGGAGCCATCTTACCTATTTAAAACCACCCCCCCCGGATCGGGTGGGTCCTCCAAAGGTAGTTGCTGAGGAATGGAACAAAGTTCATCCACCAGCATGACATCGTCTTCGGTGTCCGAAGACGATTTTCGTTGTGAGGCCTCGGAGTCTTGCGGAATTTTATTCCGCCGAGGCCTGTTCCCCTTCTTCTCCTTTCCAGAAGGGAATCTGGGAGGAGAAGTCGGAGGCGATTTCACAAACATAGCGGGGTCCGTCAGCTTAAATTTTGGACCCCTAACCTTTTGCACTGTTTGCCATCCGCTACCGGCAGATGGCGTTGCCGTTATCACTACTTTTGCAGATGCTGTTTCTGCTTCAGGGGCCGCTTCTGCTGTTGCAGAGCGGCCCGCAGCTGTAGCGGATGGCAGTGTCTTTGCTGGTGGACTTACGGAACCTGCTGTCGATGTGGTCGATGTTGTCAGTGTATTGCTACCGACGTGCGAGGTCCTAGGTGTAATGACCTTGATGGGTGTGGCACCACATCTGCACTGACATGAGCACATTGGACTTGTGCCCATGTCCGCAACGGACGTCTGGGTAGCAATACTTTCTTTCCTGACGGGAGTTGATAACGTCTTCGCGAAGCTGGTAGCGAAGACTGGTGGAGCCAGAGCCTTATATTTCTTTTTGGCTTCGCCATAAGAAATCCGCTCTTTAGTTTTCAACTCCTGTATCTTTTTTTCTTCCAGATACAATCGACACTCTCTGCTCCAGGCTGGATGTGCCCCGGAGCAGTTGACACACACCTGTGGGAGCGTGCAGCTAGTGCCTGGCTCATGAGCCACCTTTCCGCACTTCCCACAGGTGGGGTTGCCCTTGCAGGTCGCCGTCGTATGACCGAACCGCTGGCACTTAAAGCAGCGCATTGGGTCCGGTACATACGGGCGAATATTCAGGTTCAAATATCCTGCCTTGATGTTTTTGGGCAACGTTGGAGTGTCGAACGTCAGGACGAAGGTGGCTGTCTTCTCAAGACTGCCGTTAACCCTTCGTTTAATCTGACGAACCTCGACCACATGTTCTGTTGACCACTCCTTAAGGAGTTCCTCGGTCTCTAAATCCATAAGGTCCCTGCTGGTAATGACTCCTTTACTTGAATTTAGAGTTTTATGGAGTTCGCACTTAACTGCGAACTCCCCGAGCTTCTCACACTTAAGGAGTTGGACAGCCTGCTTGTGGGTGGATGTCTCCAAAAGCAGTGTCCCATTCCTCAGCTTTTTTACAGATTTGAGGGTACCCGCAATACCCTCTAAACCTTTCTGGACATAGAATGGAGAGACCTTCTCAAAAGATCCCTCCACCCTTGTCATAATAACGAAGGCATTGTCAATAATACAACCCTTGCCGTTACTGTTGTTTACATCCGGGGGAGGGCTTTCAACCCTTGCCCGTTTGTATGAAGTGGGTGTGTTTTTTATTTACCTGCGACACACCCGGGCCGCAGGGGTTTTTTGGTTTTTTGTTGGTAGGCATTTTGGTCCCACGAGTGAAAAACCATTTAAGAAAGAAATGCTATTACAACAGGGGTGCGCAGGTGCCCCTGAGGTTGTACGTTAGCGAGTGATCTGCCTCTCACCCATGCACCTCCTCGGCACGTATCCGACCTTGAGGTTGAGGTTTTTTTTTATAGAGGTTTGTACCGTCCTCGCGATCCGGGCGATGAAGCCAAGATCCCCGTTCTCCTAGGCACACAACGTTCCACCGCCACGCCCTACGGTGGTCGTTGAAGCATGATAGGAGTTTACGGTGTGGGAAACTTGCGGCGCTCACAAGTTTCCAGCTCGGGCACCGCGGGTTCGCCAAACCCGTACCTGGCACTTGCGTACCAGGCCCCTGCGGGGGTGGAGGCCAGAATTAATGGTAAAGAGTGTACATTATATCAAATATAACAAAGATAATGATAATAGTATTTGTTGTTTAATAATACGCCATTACAACTGTTGGATATTGTTTTTATTTTCCAGACGCGTTTCGCCTCTCGCCGAGGTATCTTCAGCGTATAGTTTTGATTTTACATTTGCATTTTGGGGTGTGGTCGTTGCTCGCCTGCGACCTCAACCAGCATGTTGTTTTTTTACACTATTGCACTTGGTATAGTTTGCTCTTGTGAATTGACTAGCAATCAATTTTGAGGCATAGTTTTCAATATTTAGGTGTTGAACTTTGTTCTGGGTGGCTGGGGTAGTGGGAAAGGGAGCAAGATTCAGTATTTTCTCAGGCCCCTCCACCACCACCACCTGGGCTTCTTGGCTTCACCATCGACTAAGTGGGTGTCTGTGGGATCATACTCGACCTAATTACGGTACAACATTAAGATAGTGTGCTACGCAGATACATTGTTGTTGTGGTTGTTAGAGTTGCATTTTGTCTCTAGACGGTGTAGGTTGCCAGAAGAAACTTGTCAACCAGTTATTGAGGATGTGTGATTACAAAATCCTCGGTTAAGTTCTCTGTGGCATTCTGAAGACAAGTGGGACTTCTGCCAGTTGGTGCTGCCAGCACCCTAATACTCAGCCACAGTCATGTTAGCCAATAAAAAACACAGTTACAGTCTATTTGAAACGAATGAACTTGTGGTAGGAGTTTTTATGAATATATGCAACAAATAAAGCATTACGCGTTGCGTACTCGTAAAGAGCAGTCTTTTGGCTTGGTTAGCAGTCGCGTCCTTTTTTAGGGTAAATAAAATAAATGTATTAAGATGTCTAAAAGAAATTAACTTCTCTCCTGATCAAAACTTATCGAAATTAGAAATTCTGTCTGACATACCAGTATATACTAATAAAGTAAACAATTTAAATTAATTGAATCAAAGAGTTCAGACCATTATTCTCCATCAAAATATAAGGGGGATATTAAGTAAAACTGATGACATTACCTTATGCCTATAAGAGATTCAAAATTCCAGAAATTTCAATGTAGATGTTTCGTGCATATCTGAACATCATTTGTCTGACACAGGAATATCTCAGCTGTCCATCCCAAATTATAAACTAAGTTCTCATTTCTGTAGATGTAAAATGGAGAAAGGTGGAGTTGCCATTTTTGTTAAAAATAATATTCAATGCAATAGTGTATCCGTAAGTAAGTATTGTATAGAACAACACTTTGAATGCTGTGTTACTAAACTAGAATATTGTAAGGAAGAGCTCATATTAATAGCAATTTACAGGGCCCCCTCAGGAAATTTTAGTCTGCTTTTATCACAGTTAGAGTCTTTGTTACTATGTTTCAAAAATAACAAACAAATAGTTTTATGTGGAGATTTTAATGTTGACATTCTCAATCAAAGCAATGAGAGGCTAGATACGGAAGCCTTGATGTTGTCTTTTAACTTAACGGCACTTGTAAATTTTCCTACTAGAATACAAAATAATAGCAGGACTGCAATTGATAATTTTTTATGGATATTTCTCAGTACAGTAAATACAACATACTTCCAGTAATAAATGGTATCTCAGATCATGATGACCAGCTGCTATGTATCAAGTCCAGAAACACTATTAAATAGATAGAGAAAAGCTGGGTTTATAGAAGAAATATTAATGAAAACAATATAAAACATTTAATAGATTCCTTAAATAATGAACAATGGTCAGAAGTGTACAATGCACAGGGTGTTAATGCAAAATTTGATTTCTTTCTCAATATATTTCTAACACTTTTCGAAGGAAGTTTCGAAAAAAGGAAAGTTGTCAATACTCCAACCAATGAACTAGGTAATGGCTGGATAATAAAGGGCACTAGAATATCTTGTAAAACAAAAAGAGACCTGTACTTAAAAGTAAGAGAATCAGATAACTATACACTTAAAGCTCATTATAAACTTTATTCTAAAATACTAAGAAATGTAATAAGAAAGGCCAACAACAGGTATATATCAAAGAAAATAGATAATTCAGGCAATAAGATGAAAACTATATGGAATATAATAAAAACTGTAACAGGAAAATCTGTAAATCACTCTAAAGACATAAAAATAGAACAAAATGGATCTGTCCATAGTGAAGTAGGGGAAGTTTGTGAAATATTTAACAAACATTTTACTACAGTTGTAGAGAAATTAGGCATAGAAAAGCAGTCCCCAAACAGTGCCCTTAGGCTTCTTCAGACTGCTTACCCAAATAGATTTGTGGAAATGCAATTGCCACCAGTAACAGTCTCAGAAATAAATAAGCTCATTAAACAATTAAAACCTAAAAATTCTTCCAGCTATGACAATATTTCAAGTAAATTACTAAAAAGATGTTCAGATTGTATCGATCGTGTACTTGCCCACATTTGTAATGAATCGATAATTCAAGGTGTGTTTCCAAATAGACTAAAATATGCAGTTGTAAAACCGTTGTTTAAAAAAGGAGAATCAACATGTGTAGATAACTATCGTCCCATTTCATTACTTTCAGGATTCTCAAAGATTTTGGAAAAAGTCATGTATTGTAGAGTAATAAAACATGTTACGCAAAATAATATCCTCACTAAATCCCAATTTGGGTTCCAAAAAGGATCATCTATAGAAATGGCTATATATTCATTTTTAAATAACACATTTGAGGAACTTAATAATAAAATGAGCCCTGTAGGAATATTTTGTGATCTTACAAAAGCATTTGACTGTGTAAATCATGAACTACTTTTGAAAAAAATGGAACAATATGGTATTTATGGAATCACAGGTAAATGGTTTAGATCATACATGGAAAGTCGAATGCAAAAAGTGTCCATTTTTTATACTAAAATAAACAAAGATGCTTCATCAGACTGGGAAAAATTAAAACATGGAATTCCACAAGGTTCTGTCCTAGGACCCCTCCTCTTTTTGTTGTGTATCAATGACCTTCCTGGAAACTTATCTGACAAAGTTAAGAGTGTTTTATTTGCAGATGACACTAACCTGACTGTGCGAAAAACACCAAACAGCAATCTAGAATTTAATGTAAATGAAGTACTTAATGAAGTAGCAAATTGGTTTAAGGCAAATTGATTAAAACTAAATCCTCTTATTAGTGTTATTTATCGTTTAACGATACATCATCAATAGCGGCTTCCTAATAAGCATGGAGGAAGCAATATATGGAGACGACGCAAGGCACCTTCACCACGCACTGGACTGAAACCGGGTAGATAGAAGTGGGGTGGGGAGGCCGCCATATTGCTTGGCCGTAGAAACTCGGGGGAATGGCACAAAAACTTCAAGGGAAGCATAAGCCAACCGTGGCACCGCAATTTAATGATGGATTATTATGTAACTCGACGAGACAGATCATAAATGAAGAATCAAATTTTTTGATATCGTGCTTATTTCTCAAGATATACTGTTTCAAGAGAGAGCAGTTTTGGGTTGAAATTCAGAAGAAAATTTCCCTAAGGTCAAATTTGATGATAGATTCTTACAAAACACGACAAGATAGCTCGAAAGTGAAGAATATATATTTTCGATATCTCACTTAGTTCTCAGTTCTCGAGATATGCTCTCTCCAAATTGGGGTGGATAGGTTAGGTTAAGTCAACATTTATTACTTAAAAAAAAAAAAAAAATTGAACCCTTCAAAAGACCTTATAGCTTCTGAACTTACTCAAAAGATATTGTACTGTTAGAGGCATGTGTAACTTTGCTAGCAGCATCAGTGGATTTATCTTTTTACCATACATCAAAAGTTGGAGTGGTTTACATCGCGATACACATTGTGTCACTAACATAGTGCTCATGAAATTAGTAACAACTATTATTAAATTGTTTGGACCCTTCTGGTACACGCCGCATTTCAACCTACCTACATTTCCATCAATGTAGCTGTAACAAAATCAAACTATGTGGACCTAAATACATGAAATACATCGCAAATCACATTTCGGATTAAGAGCAACGTTTGCTTCATCAAGTTTAGTAGTTCACATATCACAAATTATCACAATTAATTTAATTTTACACTTTCAGTGTAAACTGGACTAAAGCATGCACATTCACTGTATTGCGATTTAAACTTGACCCACTTAAACTATACTTTCAACACTTGTTTACAATAAGGCTTGCCTTTTAGGTGCAAAGTAGTAACTTAGGTTGATTGTCTGCACTACACCAACAAACATTTGAGAAAGATATCATCCTACTGAAAGCAATGAATAAATTTATAGCGATAGGCTCTAATCTTGCAGTTATCTATCAAACATTGCAAGAACAATAATTTCAATGTGAATTAGTTATGAAACGTTATTGCATGTTGTTTCCTATCTTGTCTGTTTGTGCAACCGCATGCAACACAACTTGGCACTATAAAAAACTTTTAAATATTAGAAAATAAAATGTTCACAGCAGCATACACAGTGCAAACAGCCCAATGTTTCGGGGTTTCTATGGCCGCCAGTAGCAGACATATTCCTTCCTCCATGCTAATAAGCTGCTTCCATTGTAACTGTCAGAGACATTATATATGCCTTTGACTTGTGTTTTTATGTGTCTGTTTATTAAGTGGCAGTGATGTCTTTGTAAATTAATATAGAAGTTTAACACGACCAGCTTTAGCGGTTTGTGTATAACATGATAAAACAGGAGAAAATGAAGTAAAAGTGATTTAGGGATGTACGATATATAAAAATAATCCGATGTGGGCAGTTTAGATTAGCGTGTTAATATATTTTTTTATTTGAAACTAATGAACTTGTGGTAGGAGTTTTTATGAATATATGCAACAAATAAAGCATTACACGTTGCTTACTCATAAAGAACAGGAAATTAACTTTGCTGAAAGTAAACAATTTTTTCAGTCTGGCCATTAACTCGAATTTTGCATTAAGTTACGTGTGGCTGCAGTTATGTGTATAGTATATTTTACATATGTTGTAAATGTGTCCCAATAACAGACCAGCTGCAATTTAAATATGTTGTTACAGACGTACATAAAAGTAATTTGAAATGTAAATATGGCTTGCTGTTTGAAACTAATTGATTTGTGGAAATAGTGAAACAAATATCGTAATGTTACCTATTCCTTAAGAATCAGTAAATGAAGAGATCAGAAATCAAACAATGTGGGATGAATTTTTGTGTAAACATTTATTTTGACCTAGAAGAAAATATAATGATGTTTGACGCATATTTTCCACATAGAGTGAATATGGTATCCATGCATCATAAAGTTTTACCTGATCTTGAATAACTGATTCCAGAAGGTTTATTTAACCAATTTGTATGCTATTTTATCACACCCTTTCCTCATCAATCTAACAAATTTGTTATATATGCGTGTGCGCAGTTTTTCTCTTAATTTGAAGCGTGGAAATTAGATTGTGACATGCTTTTCCAACATAGTGACCTTAAGAATGTTATACTTTCACAATACTGCTTCTTGTTCATATTATGGATGGAGCATACAAATGTGGTATCTACATCAATATGTTTTAGTTTATGTATCACCTGAGCTAGTTTTCTGTAGCAGTATAAACTTTTTTTTTTGAATCCAAACTCTAACTTGAATAATTTTTGTCCACTTTCACTTCAGTACTGCAGTTTTTCATGTTATATCACTTCTTTATACTTACTTTAACAAAAAGGCTTTATTATTGCAGCATAGTATATCAAACTTCAGTAGAACCTCTTAAATACTATTAGTTATTTAGCTCGTGTAGCCTTTACTGAAATAAATAAATATCAACCTTCTGCCTTCCTCTAAAAGTTCAGATTGAAATTTATCAACTTTGCACCATTTGCCAACAATTCATAAATTGTGTATAAGCTGATAGTACTTCAGTCATTCATTAAGTATACCTTACCTTGCACCACAAATCTGGCAAACATTTAAATCTAATTAGGTTTTGATTTTTGATTGTGGAACATTATCTTTAAGACCCCTACTATCCAGAAGAGAATATTTATCTGTACAAAGGAAAATTTTAGAATTTATGTGCTACACAGAGATACTAGCAAGAGAAAATTTATAAAAAGTAACTAATGATCCCAAGACTGATGCTTCGTGCAATCTTCCTATAGTCTAACATTATGTAATTTTTTTAAACGAGATGTTCACAAAGAAAAAAATATTTTCCAGATAGTTCTGTTATAGCCACTTATATAAGCATGTTACAAACACAAGTTAACAGTATTATTTCTTTGTGGTGGAAACATGATTTATCAATAATGTCAGCAATTTCAACCAAACATGTAAACTCATCCTATTGTCTATTCATACCTAGTCTGAATGTAAACTAATACATTATGAGTAAATTTAACCGAGCGGGGCGGTGTAACGGTTAGCGTTCTCGCCTCGCATTCGGGAGGACGGCGGTTCGAATCCCCGTCCGGGCATCCAGATTTGGGTTTTCCATGGTTTCCCAAAATCACTCCAGGCAAATGCCGGGATGCTTCCTTCAAAAGGCCATGGCCGAATTCCTTCCCATTCATTGCCCCCATCCTTTCCCGTCTCTAAAGACCTCAATGTTAAAAAGAGACTTAAAGCAGTTACAAAAAAAAAAAAAAAAAAAAATTAAAGGCTTTTGGCATCTTCTAGAAGTTTTATTTGTCAAATATTAAAGCATTACAACCTGCAAAACAGTAACTGATACCTTGAATTATTTTAACTTATTTAACCATCAGGGGATGTCTTGGCTTGGTATATAGGAGTTAGGAACAAGATTAATTTGAAACAAGACAAAGGTATATGTTACATTCCACTTTCAAACTAGCGCTTTTCAATGGTTTCTCCATCTGTTGGCCGCTATTGCAGTTAATAACCGTGAAAGGCAGTAAAAAGCGGTTTACATAGTTGGTATCCTCTAGTGGTCGCTATCGAAGTTAATAACGCCTTCAACAGCCAAAGACGCTATAACACGGGTAAACAAAAAGCATAATCAAGTGGTTTACGATGGAACGATGGATGCTGAAAACCGGTTCAATGGTCACTAAGTCATAGAAACATGATAATGATAAATTTTGGACCCCACCACAAATAATATCTTAGTAAAAAACGGTTTAAATAGATGGTGTTCTCAAATGGTCGCCATCATAGTTAATAACTATTAGCGTTTTGTGATGGTAGTGTCATCTAGTGGTAGCTATCGCAATTAATAACGGTGAGAGAAGCAATAAGCGGTGACTGATGCACTCGTAGCGGGTGGTCGACGAACAATTACAGCGCTGTCAGAGAGGGAGGTGCTGACAGTTATTTGAATAACTCTAGTTATTTTTTTGGCCGCTACTTGCTAAACAGCTTTTTTAAAATAACGGATATTTGTGCAGTTTAGTTATTTGTGACCCATCTCTAGTGTCTGGCATACATACTAGATGGTAGCAGTGGACACGATGGTGGAAAAGGAGGAGAGTTTTTATGTGTTAGAATATGTGTTCTTTGTTTAGGAATGTGCAGTATACATTCGTATGAAAATATGGAAAAGTTAAACCTAGTGACCAGAGAATTTTACATTGATTTAACCAGTTTGGTAACATTGGTCGTTGTAAACAGACCACCACTGTATGACGACTTGTCTCAGAGGAAACCGTGGAGCGTGTGAGACAGAGCTATTTGTGCAGTTCATAAAAATCAACTGGTCATGACAGCCAGGAAAAGGGTATTCCGCAGAAAACTGTGGAACCTTTTGTGTTTGCGTTTGCATTTCAAACTCTAGTGTGTGCAATTGGTACAATATCGGACGCCAGATGATTATTGCAGCTCTTTTCAGAGGAAATAAAAATAAATAAATAAAAGAGGAGGAAATTGAAGTTGAAACCTGTAGACATCGTTATGTAGAAGAAACATGTATGGCAGAAATGCAGAGAAAATTCCCAGCTTCATAAAACTAAATTGTCGGGTAGTATCTAATTCCATATTGTTGAAGTATGTGTTAACATTTTAGTGCTCTACTCATACAAGACTGCCACTGTTGATGACTAACCGAAAATTTTTAAGAAAATAAAATAGTAATCACAACTGTATTTCATTAGGACACAAATTCTTTACTCACCCCTCTACAATGTCGAAATATGTTCACTTTTTCAGTATGTCTATTTTTATTTTGGCAACACAACGATGTAGCCACTTCGAAATAAAATCAAACTACTGTAGTTTAGTTTGTCACTATTGATGACATCAGGAAAGCACCAACGGATGAAGTCAATGAACAAATATTTTGGGCAGCAGTTTCCCAAAACACAATGTGGTTGAAAGCGTATCATTGTATTTAAGCTGAATGCGGCAAATGGTTTGTCTGATGTACGCTGGCCACGTGACAGTTGGTATTAGGATGATTAATAAGAGGTGTAATATGCTCTAGATCTGACTGTTTTGTTATCAGATGCCAATTTCTGCACTAAAGATCTCTCTCTTCGTTAGAAACAACTTCTGTGTTTATTTAGTGTGTCACTACTTTCCTTTAGTATGGTTATACATTAACTCACCGAAATTATAGTGTACATGATGTTCACTGAAAATAGTATGTGAATTAGCCGGAATATCGTCTGGGATTCTACCAGCAAGTTGAAACAACTTTTATTCATATTTTAGCTGTTGTTATGGTTGTACTTTGATTTAATACTCACAATTTATAAACCATACTAGCTGGTGCCTACGACTTCATTCACTTTTGTAAAGAATTTTGACTGATAGCTACCAACATGCAATCACCATAGTGCACAATGGGTGACTCGACTAATACCACACACAACCAGTCATCTGCACAGGGCATTTATGGGTGCAAAGTACCCATCTTAGGTTAAAATAGAAAATGCCCTCGGTCTACTACTTTCAACCTTCATATCTCCCACACCCATGCTTGCTGTAAGCGAGGGTGCAAGGCGTGCACCGCACGTGGGTGGCATATCCAGGGGAGCGACATATTGAGCGTAAAGCTAGGCGTAGCTAGATGTAGTTTAACAGGGTGTGACATAATCGGTATATTGCACAAGGGTGTTTACACAACTAGCAGCTGCCTGCCCACACCCCCACAGCTACCGAGAAGCAACCGTAGGAGTGTACGATGGGAGACTCGAGGCTGCTACACACACACAAACACCAGTGATCTGTGTTGTATTGGTAAAGTGACACATAAAGACACACAAGTATAATAAATAATAAAATACTGCCGGTCGATCACTTTGGGCCACCATATCTCCCACTCCCCCACAGCTACTGACATGCAACTACCATAGTGCATGATGGGAGTTGAGGCTACTACTAATCACAAACAACAGAGTTATGTGCTAGGTACTTTTGATTGCAGAGTGAAATATAGGGTCTTTGTTTGAAATATGAAAATGCCCTCCGTTGATCAATTGAATCACCATTTCTCCCCCACCCCACAGCCGACATGCATTCCCCATGGTGCACATTGGGAGACTCGAGATTACTACAACACTAGTGTACTGACCTGGTTGCAAAGTGAAATATAGTGATACACACGTATTTGACCGAAATATGAAGGTGCCACAGGTAAACCACTTTCAACCACCATATCTCCCACACCCTCATAGCTACCAACGTACTGCACGGTGGGAGACTCGTAGCCACTACCAATCACAAGCACCAGTGGTCTGTGCTATGTAGTTGTGGCAGCCAAGTGAAATATAAGGATAGACGTCTTTGGTGGAAATATGAAAATGTTCCAGACCACTTTCAACAACCATATCTCCAACATCCCCACAGCTACTGACATTTGGTCAGTGTTGTGCATGATGGGTGTCTCCATGCTACTACCAAATACAAACACCAGTGCTCTGCACTAGGTAGTTGTGACGCAAACGTCTTTGATTGAAATATGAAAAGTGCCCCAGGTAAACGCCTTTCAAACACATCTCCAACACCTGCACAGCTATCCATATTCAGCCAATGTGCAAGATGGGAAATTCCATGCTACTACCACACACAAACAACAGTGGTCTGTACTAAATAGTGGAGGCTGCAGAGTGAAATATACGGACACACACGTCTATTTTTGTTAGATATATATAAGATTTCGAAGGATCTATACACAGAATCAGAGAAACAAATCAGATATTACTTCTCTACAGAAAACGCATACTGCCATGAAACATCACGCGTGTCGTTGGCCAGCGTCAGGTAGCAAAGGAGGGAGGGTTTTGGTAGGCTTTTGAACACTTTAAATTATATGTATGACAAGCAATTCAGCAAAAAATAAAATGGTGCCTGATGAATAACATGTATTGATAAACAATTTAAGAAATAGTCTAATTCCATATTAGTCAGAAGCCTTTGCCATCTGAGAAATAAGCAACCTGTAGCATCAGACAAGAACATCAGTAAAAATTACTGGTAACAGTCCATCTACGACTTTAATAGTGAAGTCTGACATATATATATATATATATATATATATATATATATATATATATATAAATTATTCTGGTAATTATATGACTGAAAAAAAAAAACCACATTGGGTATGTTGAACCACTAGTATGAGAGAGTTGTTACACCTTTGTATATCCCCTTTCATTTTTATTTATGTACTGGTTTTAACACCAGCCAAAATCAATGGGTATCGATTATGGCCATAGTAGGAATTTATCCTGGAAAAGATTGTAAGGAAAAACAAATAACAATCATTTATATAGATATTTTTCATGACGTGAGTATACTCTGGTTAGATTCTTGAAGTATTTGGCAAGGATTCTTTTTTTTAAATAAATGCATTTTGCTTTAAGTGATGCAGAGTATAATTTAAAAAATGAATAACTGTATTTCTTTTTTATTTGATTGATATATTTGCAATTATGTATGATTCAAGTTAACTTTCTCGGAGTTTTTAAGAAACTATATTGTTTCTTATCTGTTTATTAATTTTTTAATAATAATGAAAAAAATAATAATCTTAGGTTATGTTGTGGGGGGGGGGGGTTGCTAGTCCCCCATCAGGCGCCTCCCCATGTGGCGGACCAGGGAATACCTCCCAGATATGGGTGGTACCGGGGAGATGAAATACCCTGGGAAACCAAAACTAGCACCTGCATTAGCAAGGCAAGCAGCCTGCCGAGTAGCTCCCGGGGTAAGGAGACACCCTCTATCAAGTGTCAATGGCCTCTTGCAGGGCAGATGAGCGGGTAAAGCGCAGGGGAAATCTCTTGCCCTAGGGAGGAGAAATCATCCGTAAAGGCGGAGGAACCTGTAGGTGGTCAACGGCATGAGAATGTGGAAGGAAATAGGAAACCACCACATAAAAGATCCTAAAGGATTCCCTAGAAAGAGCATGGTGATGGCACTTAAAGTAAAATGTTCCAGAGTAATGTCCCATCGTTTGGATCTCTGGGAGGGGAATACATTGAAGCATGGGAATGGAGTAGAGAGAAGGGAGAGAATGAGAATAGGAACATGGAAGGTTAGAACTCTTCTGCAAGTGGGAAATTATATAATTTCATACAGGAGATGAAGATAAATAAGTTGGACATTTTAGGGAATATGTGAAAGTACTGTAGGTGGGGTGGGAATGGAGAGTTTGAAAGTGGAGAGTATCACTGTTATTCGGGAGAGGTGAGGAGTGGGAATTTAGGAGTAGCCATTGTAACAAGGAAAGCTATGAAGAGTAAAGTAATGAAAGTGGAATGTATAAACAGTAGAAATATGAGACTAAGAGGAGAAAAGAAAGATATAGTTTTGATTCAAGTGTACATGCCGACAAGCCAACACTCAGATGAGGAAGTGAAGGGATGCTATAATGTTCTGGAATGGAAAAGAGAAATACTTGTTTTATGATAATGGGGGATTGGAATGTAGTGGTTGGAGAGGGAAAGGATGAGGGAACAATTGGCAAGTATGGATTTAGGATGCGAAATGAGCGAGGAGAGGCTGGTAAGCTTCTGTAAGGAAAATACATTGGTAGTGGGAAACACTTTTTTTGAAAACCATAAAAGAAGGTATACTTGGACCTCTCCCTTTGAGTGAAAGAGGTATCAGATTGACTATATACTAATCCAGAACATGAATAAGAATTGGGTAAAAAATGCAAAAACTTACCCAGGAGCTGATGTGAATTCTGATCATAATCTTGTTGTAGCAGAAATATAAATGAGATTGAAAAGAATCAAGAAAGGGAAGATAGTAAAAAGGTTCAATACTGATGCTCTTAAAGAAGAAGGAAAAGGTAGAGAAATAGAAAAAAAATCTTTATAAACAAATGGGATAGAGGAAATATAAATGAGGATGTAGATGAAAAATGGGTAAGGATGAAGGAGAGTCTGAAAAGGGTTGCTGCAGAAGTAATAGGATTTAAGAAAAGCAGTAGAATAAAGAAAGACTGGGTGACTGAAGCAATGCTACAGAAGACGAAAGAGAGAAGGAAGTGGAAAAACACAGGCACTGAGGAGGGGAGAAGGAAATACATAAAATTAAATACTGAATTGCAAGGAGAAGTTGAAAAAGCAAGTGAGAACTGGATGAGAAGTAAGTGTGAACAGATAGAGCAATTAGAAAGAGGGGGAAAATTTGACTTGATGTACCATACAAGGAGACCATACAGATATGCTTTCAAGGAAAAAGGAGAACAGCGGGGCTGGAAGAAGAAAACAAGGATGGAACGTTAGCCAGAGAGGCTCATGAAATACAGCAACGATGGAAAGATTATGTAGGAGAGTTGTAGACCTGCAAACACCGACTGAAGGATTTGTTGTTAGAAGAAGAAGAGAAAGTCAGCAAGGAGGAGACAGGAAGCCACATCCTCGAGGTGGAAGTGGAGAAGGCTTTGGTGGAGATGATAAAACAGGAAAGCCTGTGGGATCGATGAGTTACCTCTAGAAATTCTAAAAAGTTTGAAAGATGAGGGAAGAAGAGAAATACTATATTTCTGCAATGAGATATATGAAAGAGAATGGCCAAAAGACTTTTTAACAACAGTGTTGATACCAACTGAATAGAAAAAGGATGTAGTGAAATGTGAAGAGTTCAGAACCATTAGCCTCTTATGCCACGCTGCTATGATATTACTAAGAGTGTTAAATAGACGAATATCTAACAAACTGTCCATGTCATTTGCTGAAGAACACTTTGGATTTGAAAAAGGAAGAAGTGTAAGAGATGCTATTGGTTTGCTGAGGCGAAAGATACATTGAAAGGAAAAGAAATTGTTACATGGTTTTCATAGACCTGGAAAAGGCTTTTGATAGAGTGCAATGGGTAAAGTTAATGGAGATTCTAAAAAATAAAGGCATTGACTGGAAGGAAAGAAGGCTAATAAGTAAATTATACATCGAACAAGGAGTGAGAGTGGGGAATGATCTTACAGAAGAGGGAAAGATTGGAAGAGGACTAGGTCAAGGATGTTGTTTGTCACCCATATTATTTAACATATATTCGTAGGAAATTATAAAAAGAAGTTTAAGAGGTAAAGGAGCTGTATGTATGGGTGGATGTAGGATTAGCTGCATTAGGTTTGCTGATGACATTGCTGGCAGAAAAGTTTCAAGACACTCAGAAGAATGTTAGAGGCCTTAGATAAAGGTTTTGTAAATAAATCCGTCGAAAACAACTGGTTTGGTGAATTTTGTTTTTATTTAATTCCCCAGACGCGTTTCACCCTTGTGGTGTAGGGCATCTTCAGTGGCCAGTCCACTGAAGATGCCCTACACCACAAGGGCGAAACGCGTCTGGGGAATTAAATAAAAACAAAATTCACCAAACCAGTTGTTTTCGACGGATTTATTTACAAAATTATTGTTCAGCAACTGCAGGAAGATGGCCTATTACCATACTAATACTTAGATATAGGGTTGAAGGAATTCCGAATGAGAACCAATAGGATTAAAACTAAATGTATGATCATGGGAAAGAGTAAAAATAAATGCTACAAGGAGAAATAACTGAACAAGTGGAGTCCTTCAAATATCTAGGAAGTATTGTGAGCGGTGATATGAGTTGCAAGAAGGAGGTGACAACTATAATAGCAATGGCAAAGGAAACTTCCGATAGAAATAAAAGTTTATTATGCAGAACGCTGGATAAAAACATGAGGAAAAAACTAGCTAAATGGTTTGTATGGAGCGTACGACTATATGGAAAATGAAACGTGGATGCTACGCAAAGGAGATCTAAAGAGATAGAAGGCTTTCGAAATGTGGATACGGAGGAGGATGGAGAAAATAAGTTGGAGGGACAATGTGAGGAATGAGGAAGTGCTGGGACAAGTAGGAGAGAAAAGATTTCTCATAAAAACAATAAGGAACAGAGAAAGGAACTGGATTGGGCACGTGCTGAGGAATGAGTGCTTTCTTAGAAATGCTCTGGAGGGGGTTGTGAACGGAGGGAAAAGAAGAGGTTGGCAAAGGAAGAAAATGATTAATGATATAATGATAAACGGGAAATATACAGACATTAAAAGAATGGCGGAACAGAGGGAGGCGTGGAGGGCTGTCACTATGCATCGACCTGCTGAAAAGCAGAGAACCCTCGATGATGATGATGCTGTAATCTCATTTATTACTGCTACAAGAATATACTGTAAACATTGAATGTCTTTCTCCCTACATGAATTTCTGCAACTTGTCATTGTAAATAAACAAAAAGCAATGTGCAAATTTAAGCAAACATAATATTGTATCTATTTTCATCTCTACCTCAAATTGAATTTTTTTTGTCCCTGCTCTTCGAATTTTTTCAGTTACTGCCACAACTGACATTTACTTTTTAGCTGACATAGCAATACACTTCCTTTTAACACTATAAGTGCAATTTATTTGAAAGGTACTCTTCCTCTTAGCAGTATAAATGCAAATAAAGTCGATACAGCTATTCGATTGTATTTTGCTGGTTAGCCAGCAGTGCTCTGGTGGCAGTCAGTGTAACTAATACATTAGACATTACTGAGACTCCACGAAGGTTGCCGAGCCATTGAGGCGAGTGCAGACAACACATTTTATTAAAGAGTGTGGTTTTCCTCCTTTGTTGTTGCATTATTGAATTTTTCTTATCCAATCGTGTACTAACACAATAACTGAGAATCATAAGTCTTAGAGAGTGTCAGTTTTTGTTACATGGAAACCCTTTACACATTTCAACTGCAATAAGTAACTTATCTTAACAATATATGCAATCAAGTTGATACTACAGAACAATAAAATTTAGGCAAAATTTTAACAACTTCCTAGTTTCTCAACATCCTCTACGAATAAGACAAACCTTATTTTAAACTGGTACCATGGGCTGTACAACTATTTTGTTCCTTGTTAAACCAGCCAACCAGGGTTCAGCATATGGGAACCCAGGTACTGACTGTCACAAGCCAAGACAGAGTGGTGGAGTGACAGGAGTACCACCTGTCAAAATAACCATGGTCCAGCTGGCCAAACTGGGAGTGAAATGGAGTTCAGTAAAGATCTTAATGGAAAGCAGGTGGGAATGGCACCATTGCTAAAATTTTTGTTTCCAATGGTTGTGTAGGTGGAAGAGGCATTTAGACAGATATACTGACTAACAAGGCGTTACATAAATCTTCACGAATTTTGTGGCGGTTTTGGTATTTGATGCCGCATGTCTCATACTGTATGATGCAGTGGATTGTCTCGAAATCACAGCGTGAGGGTCTCTTCATGATGCTTGTGGCACTCTAGCGACGGCATATGGATGACGGAAGCAGGTTTGGGGTGAAAGGGAGCATCTAGTCTCAACCTGCACACTGGAGGCAGATGTGCAATGGTCACATTCGTGACACCCAGAGATCAATCCATAAATCCAGTCCTGCATCTGTGACTGAGTAGGCCTAGTTAGGATCATCACTGCCTACTCCCAATGAGGGAGGCTTTAGAAAATGTGAGCTATACATCAAAAGATCACTTTTGAATCTGGCTGGGGACCCAGGGCACTCCTTTTTGCAATTGAAAAACTTAAAAAATACATAAAGAACATTACTTTTTTTTATCTGCTTAACGTGTATCTAACAGCAAGGTCTTTAGAGACGGGAAAGGATGGGGGGAGGGGAGGGGGGGCAAGGAATGGGAAGGAATTCGGCCATGGCCTTTTGAAGGAAGCATCCCGGTATTTGCCTGGAGTGATTTGGGAAACCATGGAAAACCCAAATCTGGATGCCCGGACGGGGATTAGAACTGCCGTCCTCCCGAATGCGAGGCCAGAACACTAGCTGTTACATCACCACACTCGGTATGAACATTTCTGTTGGCACATGGAATGTCAGGACACTATTGGATAAGGAGTGAAACAACAACAGGCCTTGAAAGAAGAACTGCTCTCATTTCTCATGAGTAGAGACTAGGTTATATGCATTTGCATAATGAACCAATTTTCACCGGTTATTGCTTATTTTATCTAAAACCTAGTGATATATTTTCGCTATATTTACAATATTTTTTGGTAGTGTACCTAGTTAATAAATAAAAACTTTTGTTATTCTACGATGACTCACTGAAGAAATATTATCCACATTTTTGAATGTAAATAAACTGATTTCATTAATAAAGAAACCATTTCTTAAGGTACGTTCTTATAATAAAGACCTCGGGAAAAAAAATATCCAAATTTGCTTTTATCTCCAGAACCAGTGGTACCTCAATGGGCGACATATGTTGAAGCTGTACTGTTTTACAATGAACATTTCAAGGCCGTTAAAGATGTAGTAAATGACTTTGCTAGCGGAGAGGATATTGCAGTTTGTCAGTACAAGGAAGCATTTAACAATTCTAGTATTAAAATCATAGCTGTAATTAGTATTCGTTTTTCCCCGCATACCTTAGACTATTTAAAAGCTTGAAACTCAAGGTCTGACATTGAATGAATCTATTCAGTTCATGAATAAAATCAGCATTTTCTGAGGTGTTCCTGTGTAACCTTAAAGTGAGGTTTGAAAATATTTTGAACAATAACACAGATTTTGAGCCTTTGTGTGAAATTCATAGTTTTAGTGATGGTACGGGTGAACTTATTCCAGATACAATGACTGATAACACTGCACCCAATTTCAAATACTGCCCAGTTACATCAGTGTATGTGGAATGGACCATATCCACTTATAAAAATATTTGGTGAGATCGACAAAACAATCTTACTATTGAATATTTGAAACAGTGTACATTTACATAAAAAAAGTTAAATAATTGTTAATCGTCAAATTTATAAACATGTTATTCAAGTACCTACTAATGCATGCTAATTTTGAAATAAAAAATCTAAAACCTACTATTTTTATATTATATAATATTGCACATTTTGACACATTTTACAATTTTCATGAATAATTTAAGAATTTTTCATGCATTTTTCTGCTTTTTGTGTTGTCTGAAAAGAAAGGAGAACATCCCATGTATGGGGTCAGATTCGCAGTGAATAGTAAAGTGATAAATTGTTATCAGTGAATGGCTCATAATTCTCTATGTACCAACATATGGGGTCAGTTACATTATCCATCAGCAATAAGCTGACACTATCCGGTGACTTCAGTGATAGAGTGGGAAGGGAGAACCAACTATGGGAAAAAGTCATGGATGAACAAGCCATTTTTCTTTTTGCTATAATCAGTCTCATGACTGGTTTGATGCATCTGTCGCGAAATAATCGCGGGAACACTTAGTTATGTTAAGTTGTGCAAGAAGCAGCAAGACAACATGAGAGTATAGGCGTAGGAAAACGCCGTAGCGATACGAAACCAGAGAAACACGGGATGTTTGTAGAAGAGCAATATTTAGTCAACAAGGGGCAACGCGATATCATAAACAGTGGGGAAAGCAGAAGGTCGGAGCGAGGGTGATAGGGCTGCGTGTTGACAGCAGCGGAGGATTCCACTAACACAACCCGACCCAGCAGCCTACGTGATGGGAAACACGGAAGTTTCCAGAAGGGCAGATAGGACTGATGCAAGAACGTAAACAAGCGACCAACGCCCCAGAATGTTCTAGAAGGTTAAGAGGACACAAATAATGTCGTCACTAAGAAGTATAAAAGGAGGTGGCTGGGCCACCGAGAGCCAGAGTAAAGCGCAGCAGTAACAGAGCAAGACTGTCAGAGTGGGCAGCCGAGCACCGCGGAGTAGGCGGGGCAGTTAGAGACTAGGAGTTCGACTCAGATATTAGACTAGGACTTAGTCTTCGATGCTCGTGTGGGACTTAGTTCCTCGTAACTTATGGATCATAGTAGCAAGAGTGTACTACTGATTAACCCCTCGGGGAGGTACTTCAGCTATAGAACCTATCTTCGCTTAAAACGTTGGAGACGTTTCCTACAGCAGGTATATGCCGACGCAGTCTTGGACATAGGTCTCGCCACCATAGGGGTTCCATTAGTGGACGAGCCGCTCGTGACTCTCTTTTAGGATTTGTCTCCTATGCATTAAGTCGGTCTTCGTGAGCTGCAAGCTTGGTCTTTGTAAGTTCAACTTGTATGTGTTTTTATTTCTATCAGTACCCTTCCACACCGAGTTCCCTTGTCTGAAAATCAAATTCCACTAATTTTCTACATCTACATCCATACTCTGCAAATCAAAAACATTGTGGGAGGCAGAGGGTGCTAAGCACCAATCCTAAACCCGCCCATTCCAATCCCGAATAGTGCGAGGAAAGAAGGAATACATATAAGTATCAGTACGGCATCTTATTTCTCTAATCTTATCCCTTCGGTCATTGCGACCTAAATAGGTTGGCGAAAGAAGTATTTCATTGCACTCGAAATTTAAATTTTTTCGCATATTCTCCAATAAATTTGAACGCAAGCTACGTCGTCTGTCTTCCAAACTATCCCAGCCCAATCTATGTATCAATTCTGTGACGCTTTCATAAGGGCTGTAACAACAAGTCACGAATATAGCGGCTCTCCTCTGCACCCTCTCAACTGAGTCAATCAGAACCTTGCGATACGGATCCCAAACCCCACAACAGTAATCCAGATGCGGACGCACTAGTGTTTTATATGCTATCTCCTTTGTTTGAGCATTACAATTCCTCAAAATACGACCTATGAATCGTAATTTAGAATTTGCCTTGCCTACGACGGAAGTTATGTGCATGTCCCATTTCATGTTGCTTTGTACTATCACCCCCAGATACTTCACGGAATCAACCGTGTCATAGGTGAATTGTTTATTTTGTACTCGTGAACAACCTGATTCTTATTGTTACTTATCCGCATTGCCCTGCACTTTTTGCAATTAAGTGTAAGCTGCCATTTACGGCACCAATCGAAAATAGCATCCAAATCACGGTGAATTTCTAAGCAGTCGTCGGAGCACCTTATTTCCCTATAGATAACCGCATCGTCGGCAAACAATCGCAACCAGCATTTGACGTTGTCACCTAGATCGTTTACAAATATTAAGAAAAGAAGTGGACCTATTACACTTCCCTGAGGAACGCCCGAAGTAACATTTATCTTAGATGAGGCTTCCCCGTCAACAACGACATATTGTGATCGACCAGTTAGAAAATCACGTATCTACTCGCAAATCTGAGCCGAAATACCGTAAGCTCGAATATTCGCTAAAAGTCGGTTGTGTGGCACAGAATCAAAAGCTTTCTGAATTTTCTGAGACTTCTAAAAGGTAATCTTAGACAGTCTCACCTGAGCTCCCATCTTCCGAACCGCTCGCGGAAGTAAATAACCAACCAAGACGCAACACATCCCTCAATCCCATACTAACTTGTGCTAACCCATGACCTCAATTATCTTCTTCATATATTGTAATCTCTGTCTCTATTCTGCAGTTCCTATTTTTGACTGTTTTTCCACTAACAAGTTAATCAATCCAGCATGTCTCAAAATATGATCTACCATCCTGTCTCTTATTTCTGTAAGACTCTTCCACAAACTTCTTTCCTCACCAATCATTTCCAAAACTCGTTCATTTCATACTTTATTTTTCCACTTAATTTTTAACATCCTTCTATAGTACCACATTTCAAATGCTTCAATTTCCATTCTTTCTGCAATTCCTAAAGTTCAAACTTCACTGCCATAAAGTGCTGTGCTCCACAACCACAGTTTCAATTTTTTTTTTTTTTTTTGGTAACAGTTTAACGTCCCTTTTTAACAACGTGGTCTTTAGAGACGGAAAAGGATGGGGGCAAGGAATGGGAAGGAATTCGGCCATGGCCTTTTTGAAGGAAGTATCCCGGCATTCACCTGGAGTGATTTGGGGAAACCATGGAAAACCCAAATCTGGATGCCCGGACGGGGATTCGAACCGCCGTCCTCCCGAATGCGAGGCCAGAACGCTATCCGTTACACCACCACGCTCGGTAAACAGTTTCAAAATCTCTTTCTGAGTCCTATATTAATATTTGAAACTAGAAAGATTTATCTTTCTCATGAAAGCTCTTTCTGCTTTTAACATCATTCCTCCCTCGGCTATCAGTTGTAATTTTACTTCCCAAGAAGCAAAACTCACTAAATACTTCTATCGTATTCGATCCTATTTTTGTATTTAATCTACTAGCATTGGTATCATTTCAGATACATTTCACAAATTTTGTCTTTGGTTTATATTTAGTCCAAAATCTTCCTTCTGTATTTTGTTCATAATAACCAGTAACTTCTCAATATCCTCAGACTTTTGCTAACAAGACAATGTCATCAGCAAATCATAGTATAATGATTTTTTCTGCTTGAACACTTATGCCATATTCAAATCTTACCTTTGCTTCTTTATGCTTCTTCTAGATACACATTGCATATTAATGGGGATAGACTACAACCTTGTCTTTTTAACTAAAGCGTGTCCAGATTCTCTACTTTCACTATAGCTACTAGATTCTAAAAAAGACTATACAGTATTCTTCTACCTCAGTATTTTAGAACCAACTTCTTTAAAAATTTGAACATCTTGCCCCATCTAAAATTATAAAATTCTTTTCTAAATCAATAAAAACCATAAAAGTATCTTTGTTATTCTTGATCAACACTTCAAGTATTAAGATTAAGGCCAGAATTGCTTCTCTTGTACCGCAGTTTTTGCTAAACCCAAACTGATTTTCACCTACTATCCCTTCTACTAACTTTCCATTCTTTTGTATATTATTCTGGTCAGTAATTTAGAAGCATGTGATGTTAGGTTTATAGTGAGAATTTTCACACCTATCAGCTTGTGCTTTTTTTGAAATGTGAAGATGACACTTTTATTAAATCAGTGGGAATCTCTCCTATTTCATAAATTTTTGATATAAGTTTGATTAATTTTTGGATTCCTTGTTCTCCTCAGGATTTCAGAAGTTCTTCAGGAATCTCATCAATTTTAATTGCCATATTTGATTTCAAATCATTCAAAAGCTCTATCAAAATTGTGTTCTCAAAACAGAATTATCTATGTCATCAATATTGACATCTACTTCTTTCTCCAGTACAATGTTGTTCAAATCATCTCCATCATACAATTTCTCTATGTATTCTTCTGTCCGTTAGCTCTATCTTCTGAGATCAGAATAGGTTTCCCATTAGCAGCTTTAATGTTTATACCTCATTTTTTCGTTTCTCCAAAAATTCTGCTTAATTTTCCTATATGCCACATCTACTTTACCTAGGACCAGTTCCTTTTCTTGCAGTCATTTTCCTATGAATTTGCTTTCCACATTGTCTGTACTGCTCTCTTGCGGCTTCATCTTGAGCATTTTTGTGCCTTCTCCTATGATCCATTAACTGCAAAATTTCTTCTGTGATGCAAGGTTTTAGCTTGTTACCTAAAGCCTAAAGTTTACTCACAAGCTTTCATTTCAGTCACCGAGCATGGTGGTGTAACGGTTAGCGTTCTGGCCTCACATTCAGGAGGCATCCAGATTTGGGTTTTCCATAGTTTCCCAAATCACTCCAGGCAAATGCTGGGATGCTTCCTTCAAAAGGCTATGGTCGAATTCCTTCCCATTCCTTGCCCCCCATCCTTTCCCCTCTCTAAAGACCTCGCTGTTAAGAGATGTTAAGCAGTTAAAAAAATTATTTCAGTCTTTAACATATTCCACCCATCACTTAAGGTCCTTTCAGAGTTACTTCCTAAATCCACGTCTATCATTACTGCAAACTTTTCTCTCATGATAGATTGTTTCAATTGATTCACTTCCAGTCTGTTCTGCTTTTACTGCTTCTTTATTCTCTTTAATTACAGCCAACACTTCATAACTATCAGGCACATGGCCAGAATTAATGTCCGCTCCAGGGTATGCTTTACATTTTAGAACTCGATTCCCAAATCTCTGTTTGACCATGATATAATCTAGCTGATATCTCACTGTATCCCTAAGATGTTTCCAGGTGTATATCTTTCTTGCATGGTTCTTAAATAGTGTATTCACCACGAGTATATTTTTCACAAAATTTGAACAACCTGCTTCCTCACTCATTCTAAACCAAAACTTTCTACAGCATTCTACTATTTTTCTTCCCCCACTACTGCATTGCAATCACCCATGATTATTAGACTTTCCTCCCCCTTCACATATTGGATTAATTCTTTAATTTCAGCGTATATTTTATCAATTTCTTCATCATATTCCTGTGACATTGGCATGTACACTTGTACTAACGTGGCTGTGGGGGGCTTAGTTTCTCTCCTGATCAAAATAATCCTGCCACTGAACTGTTCATAATAACTCATCCGTTTCCCTACTCTCTTATTCATTAATCTCCATTGACAGCTTGTGTGTTAATTATCCTGTATTCCTCAGACAAGAAAACCTGTGCATCTTTCAGTTTAATCTCACTAATCCCAGCATCAACTAACTTAAGTCATTTCATCTCAAGTTTTCTAATCTAACTGCCATATTCTCACTTCTCACATTCCAAACTCCGACTCGTAGAATGTTTCTATCCATTCTGATGTTTCCTCCCTGAGCAGTGCCCACCAGAAGATCCAACTGGAAGTTTATTTTACCTCCAGAATATTTTACCCTGGAAGAAGCCATCAACACCATATGTAATTTGAGAGAATTACAGGGCATGGGGACACCCACAGGGTCTTTGATGCATTGGCTTTCAATTGCCTTCTGCATCCCCATGCCATTAATCTTTTCTAATTCATCAGCCTGTAGGGGCTGTTTCCAACCCCAAGGGAGCGTGCATAAACCACATAGCTCTATTTTGGACACCTGTGAACCCCCCCCCCTCCCCCCATGTAGCCCTACATGGCTTTTGCCTCAACCCCCCTTCCCCTTTTGATTCCAGAAGACATTTTGTACTGTTTTCTCTTGTTAGAAGATTGTAAATTACATAAGAAGATAATTAACTGTGGGAAATAAATATTCACATGCTGTTGTGTGTTCTGTTCCTCATTTCAACTGCGAAAAATGTTATGAAAGGAAAGCTATGTGGCCTTGCTCGGAAACCCCCCCCCCCTCCCCCCCACGTAGCCTTCCAGCCAACCCTTCACCCCCCCCCCCCCCGTGGACTGAGCAACATAGTTTGTGCATGCTCCCTAAGGGTAAGAGGGTGTCCTGTAACACTTCCTGCTCTTCCGCCCTCCTATCAGAGGCTGTAGGCAAGCAGGGGTCATCTTATATTGGGAATCTTTCAGTTGTGCAAACAGGATGCACCATGTGAAGAGGGGTTAACATTCGGTTGAAAGAGGCTAATATAATCCCTCCCAAACCCTTTCACCAAGGCATATGAAACTGCAATGCAAATGAACTGCTACTCTCTGTCTATGTGCTCAACTTGAGCTGCCGTATTATTTTTCTTCATGTGTCATTCCTGCCCGGTGCCACTGGTTTCTGTAGTTTCGCAATTACTTTTGGAAAGTAACTTTTATTCTCTTCAAACACAGTTGCCTTTCTTCTTTAATTTATTTTATGGAAAGCGTCTTCCAAAGATACATAAATAATATTAAATTAATTAATTATATCACATTTTCACCAACACCAGCAAAAACTAAACACAGTTAATGTCTATATTGGACTTCTTTCTAATATAGCCAGTTCGTATATGGAATTTGTGAAATTAAGATGACGACTCAACCATGCCGCTCTTAGCAACCAACACCTAAAACATCAACTGCATGAATGTAACAAAGTCTCAAAGCGTCTATATACAAGTACATTTGCATAACATTGTGTAACTTATAAACATGTGATTGTCACAACCCCTTCCAGTTTATTGTAGTGTTTTGGAAGTCTTGCGACTACATTTGAAGCATTAAACTCTGAAATTAGGTTTGATCACATTACTCAAATTGATATAAATTTAATAAAATAAAATTAAAAAATACCTCAGTTCAGCTACCACCTTGTGTTAGGACTACATTGGTGTAGTCATGATTGAAACATTGCTATCTCATTGATTATTCCACCACCCGAAAGTATGACAAAAAAAGTTATCATCACCAAAACAGCAAGAAACATCAATGACTGCCTGATAGACCATAGACTTATCATGATTCATCTGAGACTGTCAATAAGTAAAAACCCATGCACCTATCACACGAAATCCTCCACAAGAACAACTGGTGGCAACAAAACGCCAAGGAACTCCAGACTCTGTTAGATGCTAGGGATCTTCATAAATTTTATTCAAGAATTAAGGAGCTGTATGGACATATTTGCAGTTCATCTAGATCACTGAAAGTGACTGGTAACACCACCATTTTTACTGACAGCCAACTTGATATGCTGGAAAGAGCACAACTCACTCTTGAACCACTTCCTTAGACATATGCTGCAGCACCCTCCACTACCTTGGATGTCAGTTCCACCAACCTTCAGTAGTTTTACATCTTCAAGAGAAATGCAGAGAACAAAAAAATCTTCTCTTTTTGACGTTCTGTGACCTACAGAATGCTTTGGATATTGTGCCTAGATGTGCAATGTGGATGATATTAAGACGATTCGGCTGCCTTGAAAATTTCTTGGGACTGATTAAACCACTCGATGATGAAATGCTTGGTCAGGTTCTTTATCAAAGTGATTCCCTAGCACAAATGATTTAAAACAGGACTGCAAGCTTGCTCCAACATTTTTTTGCCTGCACTTGGCAGCTATGCTCTATGAAACATCACCTACTCCTAATGTAGGCGTGAAAATCAGATATCGGTTTGATGGAGGCTCACTGATAACAGTAATGCAGTACATAGATGACAATGCCTCTCCAGCATGTACGCTGAGCACATTAACCACTTCAAGAGTGCATTCTATTGATTTGGCCTGATCATCAATACTTGAAAAACTAAAGTGTTATTACAACTTTCCCAGACTTTGATGTTACCATCTTCAGCACATTCCTCGTTCAGGTAGACAACATCTCCTACCTTCGAAGTACTCTGTCAACGTCGTGCATCTCGGAAAAGGATGAGGAAAACAGAATTCCTGTGGCACATGTCACAGGTGTTCCTGAACAAAGATCTCAAGCTATGCACGAAGCTGCTATGTGGCTGTTGTCCCAGTGTTACTGTACAGATGTGAGATATGGACTCCTTACAACCATGACATTAAGAAAATGGAGCGAATTCACACGCAGAAACTTTGTTCCGTTATGAACAACAAATGGGATGATTGTGTGTCCAATGTTACAGTTTAAGAAAGGTTTAAGTTCTCATCATCAGTCACTAACTCAGATGGATTGGAAATGTTCAGCATTTGAGTAACAGCAAAATAATTTATCAAACTTCTTTATGGCTAGTTCAACACATGCAAGAGAACTTGTTGTGCCCCCCTCCCCCTGAAGTGCCACAAAGAACAAGCTCAAAAACATCCTGAAGAACACAAACATAGACCTGAACACCCGGGACAACCCTGCAAAAGACGACACCTTCTGGGGTCACCTCCACAGCTGAAGAGGAACAATGAAGACTGGCAGTAGAAGCTCATGGTAGACAAAAAAAAAACTCGATCACAACCATGTCTGCCACCCATAATTAGGTATAACATATATATATGCTAGGATTGGACTGATATGCAATCAACGATGCCCACATAAATAAGTATTTTGCAAGTGAGAAAGAAAAACTCAAAAATGAGTACTGGGCAACAAGTAACAATGTGCAAAGTTAAATTTTAAAATGTATCTTCGGTGCACAGAATTTTTCCCCACTTTTTT
The DNA here is from genome assembly GCA_031002005.1 of Vandiemenella viatica. Taxonomy (NCBI): domain Eukaryota; kingdom Metazoa; phylum Arthropoda; class Insecta; order Orthoptera; family Morabidae; genus Vandiemenella; species Vandiemenella viatica. The sequence goes on along the minus strand of JARYHS010008074.1, from coordinate 7,907,240 downwards.
TGTATATATTTATGACTGGTTATTTTACAAACATTATAAATGTTACAAAAAATGTATTCTTTTAAGACTGATAGTGGCACTCGTACATTTTGTTACAGAGTATGATAAACACAAAATTTCTAACTTAATTCACCATCTAAGTTCAAAACAATTTTAAATTACTTTGTGTAATACATGAAGGATCACATACCTGTCAAGCAACCCACATATTCGAGACAAGGCAGTGATGTCCAAAGTAAAGAAGCAACTGAACACAAGGACTGGAGGCAGCTCAAAGTGGAAATTCATGTTGCTGACTTCAATAATGGCTACCACCTACAACAGGAAGCCAAAACAATAGTGACACAAACTCTAAGTAAAATAAGTGAAGGTGGATAAGTAATGAGAGAAAATATAGTCTTAAATATATTTCACACTTACATCTTTACGTTTATTCCTTCATAACTTTAACTCATCCCTTCATTTTCCCATTCACATCTCCAAGTACATCTGTCCAATTAGTTATTTAATCTCATTTATTCCCGGCTAATGCTCAGCTTCTACCATTGAAGAGTTAAATTTTTTTTTTTGCTTGGGCTTTACGCCTCGACGACGGCGTGGTCATTAGAGGCGGCAGCAAAATAATATCTTCATAGAATTTTTTGCTATTCAGTGAAAGATTACGTTGCCATACCAAAATGACATAAATGTTTTTCAAACTGTGGGGAGGAAATCCACCAGAAGGATCAGTGCAAGAAAAGTTATCAACAATCACTACATATACCATGCAACAGATGGGGTGAAAGCTGCAACAAGTAAGTTCAAAGAGCATCTTACCTACCAATTACTTCTACTACAAGCCATAAACAGGACTTATTATAAATAGTTTGATAAAATGAATATGTAGGGGAATGATATATACTCCCAACCGGCAAATGTAATTAGGAAAATAGTAGAAGTAATTGGGAAGCAGGCTACGAAAACGGAAAAAATAATAATAATAAAATCCCATCAAGAAAGAAAAAAAGAAAAGAAAAAATCAATTAGGACTGAGTGCTTCGGAGAAAAAGGAAATATGAAAAATAACTATAAGAAACACGATGTTGGAATGCAGACTGACGACCTCCCAGTACAGATTAATGATATTTCTTTAAGTTCTGCCAGAACCCTTTTGTCAAGAGGGGTGGTATGGGATGGAATACAGATAGACGAAACATGCTTGAACATGACCCTCAGGCTGTAACAAGACCAAAACTGGCGAAACATGGGATGAATTTTAGAAACATGGCAAACAAACACATTTCTTTAAATCTAAAACAACATGTAGCGATTCTGAAACAAATTTAAAACTTGGTTGACAGAAGGAGCCCATCCAGCCAGTAAATATATAACCTTCCACCAACTAGAGGCCATTGATTATATACAATTAAAATCCAAGAATCTACCCCCGGAGACTTTTCAGCTTCTCGCTATCAATGCACAAGGTCTTCGAAAGAAGGAACAAAACTTTTGATTCCGTTTAAATAAATAAACAGTACATATTTACTCGTGGGTGTACAGTTTTTGATTCAAAACTCCCGTGGCCACAGTGCAATTGTTCATCCATAAGTTATAAAATGTGTTGTAAGCTACAAATTGCTCAACTAAATGCCAGGAGAAGCAAGTTTGTATTGCATGAAGTGAGGAAGCGGTAAGAGGAACTTAAATAGGATATCAAATGCGTCCAGGAGACAAATTTGTACTTTGGGAAGATTCCTTAAATGCCGGTATCATCAAAGATAACGTCAAAAGGCAGAAACCCTATGACAGCAATAGCAGTGCTATCCAGACAAGTAAATGTAAGTAAGATAGCACAATTCTGTGATGAGCATAACACATGTATGGTGCTTATTATTAACTGGGTTAGAGTAATTCTGGTCAACATGTATTTTCAATATAGTGATCCCATTGAACCATATATTGGGAAAATAAAAGAGGTGTGCACTGCTCTAGGAAGCAGACCATTAGTAATATTGGCTGACATCAGTCTGGCATAGTAGTGTCACAGATACAAAAGGCCAGCTTTCAGTAGAAGCAGTTAGTGAACTGAATCTATTATCAAAACACAGTGTATCGGTCGGAATGAGACAGTTCCAAGCCAAAACACATTGTTAAGGTGGGTTCATGAGTTCAGAACAACAGGAACAGTAACAAAGAAAAAGCCACCCGGGCGCGCAAGAACAGTGAGAATGCCCGATAACATCACCGTAGTGAGAACTACTTTAATCAGGAGTCCGAGTCGATCTGCACGCAGGTATGCACGAGAGCTAAACATCAGCCACAATTCTGTGAGGAAGATTTTAGGATTAGATTTGAAATTTCATCCCTACAAAATGCAGGTGGTGCAGCAACTCAAAGAGAGGGACTATGAACAAAGAGAAGACTTCGCAGTGCATATGCAAGTGTTGCTTAGTGATAATCCTAATGCAATACTGTTAATGAGCGACGAAGCTCATTTCCACTTAAACAGCTCAGTTAACAGACAAAACTTTTGATATTGGGCGACTGAAAATCCATGTAACATTCATGAAGAACCTCTCCACTCTCCAAAGTTAACAGTTTGGTGTGCGGTAGCCCGCTTTGGAATAATTGGGCAGTACTTTTTCGAGGAAAATGGTGTCACAGTGACATTAAACTCTGAACGCTACTTTCGCATGTTGGAAATATTTCTCAGACCAGAACTTCGGAAGTGAGGAATAAATAAGAAAAATGTTTACTTCCAACAGGATGGGGCCACAGCGCATACATCCCGCGCATCGATGCGAGTTGTGAAGATGATGTTCCCTGGCAAGCTAATTTCGTGCTTTGGTGACGTGCCGTGGCCGCCAAGGTCATCGCATTTGTCTCCCTGTGACTATTTCCTATGGGGATATTTGAAAGCTCGTGTCTACGCTCACAAACCACGTACTTTATTAGAGCTGAAATATGCAATTACATAAGAGGTGAATTTGATTGGAGAAGGTATGCTGACCTGAGTTTTTGATGATTTTCTATAGAGGATGAAATCTGCATTCAAGTGGATGGCCAGCATGCATGACATCATATTCAAGAAATGAACACAATGAACATACTTAATGTTTCATACAACATACCTATGTTTTATGAAATGGTATATTTTCACCATTATATCATTATAGCACTCCGGTCCAGGCAGCATTTCAATGTAACCACTATATCCACTAATATTGCCGCTACAAAATAAAACGATATGGACACACATTAATACATTAAATGCATTAATAGAAATTATTTTCTATATGAGGATTCCTAATTAGTGTACCATATATTACGACAACTATTTTCATTATACACTACACCTCCAGTATGAAGCGTAACTGGACTAAAGCAGCCTCCCAACACAGTCAAGCTATGTAAACTTGACCCGCAATATTAAAGTATGTTGTGTTAGGAGCTGTAATGAATTCTGGACTTTACACAGTACTGCTTAACTTAAGAGCATATCAGCATAAATTTTTAAATTACATTGCTTTTATAATTGTCATGAAGGTGATGCCACAGTTCATGTTGCTAAATGTAGTTCGACTTGTATTTAGTATTTAATTTATTTAGATTTTATGAGATATATATTGCCAGCGTCATTATTCATCTGGTTTTTAGCTGTTGCTTTGGTATCACAATCTGAAATTGTGGGTCATTCATGAAATCACTAACATGCAATATAGTGAATGTATTAATGTGCAAAGACAGTCAGCTGAGAACAACTACAGATACCTGATGAAGACAGCAGAGTCAGCTGTCAAAACGTCGTGTTTTTACCCCACCATCCGGCTGGACACCTGCGAAAGTTTTGTTGCATCGATACGGGAAAGTCTCCACTCACACATATTAATGTGCTATTGATAGAAGCCTTGATTTTATAGCGGAGTTGGTGGCTTGGTTGAAATGCAAGCTGAACCAGAATGACAACTAAAACTTAACATGTGTCATAAATGTGTAAAAAATCAAAATTTGAAAAAGTGCCCACTTTAATGGAGGTTGTGGTTAGGTTGAAATTTCATCTGGACGAGAATGACTATTAATAATCCATGGCACATAGTGGATTTTGTGTGCAGAAGGAGGCAGGCCATGCCAAATTCTAACTATAGTGACGTCAGAATCGGCTCACGACATTTATTGCCGCTGAGTGAGTAATGTGCATAATAGTAATTTTGACACACGTTACAGCTTTGTTACTTATTTCCTGGCTTTGAGGTACACTTTTCTCTGAAGAGTAAAAGACTAGAAAGCAGTTAACCATATTTTCATCCCAAATGGAGAAATTTTTCTGCTGGTCGTACCTTGAACAATAACAAAAACTTTTATACCACAACATACTTTCAAACAGAATAAGTTGCAGGTGACTACTAGTAGTAAATATGCAGTAAAATAACTGTTTTGGACTTTTTTTTTTTTTTTTTTTTTTTTTTTTTTTTTTTTTTTTTTTTTTTTTTTTTTGCAGGATCCACTATGTTTTTCAAATAAAGTTTTCTTCATGTTTGATTCTTATACACCATTTGAAAGAAAAATTATAAAATTAATAATGAACTTGATCTAAAACTCTAAACAATTTTTTTAGTGAATTAGAATTAACACAAAATATACCACCACCATCCATGTCATTCAAGATGGGAATTAATTGGTGGTGATGAAGAATGGCAAGGAATTTGGCTACAGCCTTTTGAATGAACCATCTGGTATACACCTGGAATGATTTCAGGAAACTATGGAAAACAGAAATCTGGATATCCACAATGGGACTTGAACCCATGTCCTGCTCAATGACAATTCTGAGGGTTGTTACTCACCCACCACACTTTATATACGAGGGTGAATTGGTTAAGTCCAAGACTTTGACAACAGTTGGTGCACGATTCACAGGTTGCTAGATACTCTAAAGCCGTACATCCATTCTCACTGGAATCATCATTTATTATTACAACATTTGTCAGAGTGTCTCTCAAGGCATGTGGAGTGTTGCTTGTTGAAAATGGAGAAAGGGGAATTTTAAGTACTGGTAAAGCACTAATTATTGTGTGGGAAAATAATTAAGGAAACGGAAGAAAAGCTGAGAAAGTAATATGGGGACTCTGCTCCATTGCATGGTGTGGTACACAAGTGGTTTAAAGAATTTTGTTGCAGCCGTTAGAGCACGAATGATACCAAGCACTCGGGTTGACCAGTTGAGGTCACAACTGAAGAAATGGTGAACACAATTTATGGTATCGTGCTGGAAGATCGACGAGTGAAAATCTGGGACACAGGAGAGATTGTACATGTCTCAAGTGAAAGGGTTAATAGTATTTTGCGTGAAAATTTGTGTATGAGAAAGCCCTCAGCAAGATGGGTGCTGCGACTGGTGACTGTTTACAACAAGCGGAACTGTGTGGCCACTTCACAAGTTTGTTTGAACACGTTCAAGTGTAATCCAAATGAGTTTTTGCAGTGTTATAGCACAATTGATGAAACACGAATCCACTACTTTCAACCCAAGATCAAACTACATTCCAAACAGTGAATTTCCCGTGACAAAAGTCCACCAAAGAAGGCAAAAACAGTTCAATCGGTAGGAAGAGTCATGGCGACCATTTTCTGGGATTCGGAAGGAATGTTCTTCATCGATTATCTAGAAACGAGTAAAATGATCAAAGATTCATATTATGCCACATTACTGGATTGATTTCACCTGAAATTGTTGAAGAAACGATAATATTTGTTAAAGAAAAAGATTCTGTTTCACCAGACAATATGCTTGCAAACAAGTAAGGAACTGCAACGCCTGAATTTGTAGAATTACACTATGAACTACTACCCCATCCTCCTATTCTCCCAATTTGGCCACAAGCGACTTCTCTCTCTTCAGAAACCTCAAGAATTAGCTCAGTGGAAAGAAATTCACGTCCAATGAAAACATTGTGGCAGAAACAGACATGTGTTTTACAGATTTTGAAAAATCTGTAAGTTTTGGAATGAGTAATGGGAGAGAATATAGCTAAATGTATTGAGAGGAGAGTATGTTGAGAAACATGGTTTTTTTTTTTTTTTGCATTTAAAAATCATGAACTTATCAATTCAGCCTCGTATATATGGCAGTAAATACAAATTGTTATTGATATATTTCACATAGTACAGAATTCTACACCTCAATTTTTCTTAGAGTAAATACTTTTATTGAATCTTAACATAAATTTCGTATGTCTGACAGAACATCATCTGAATTCTGAAATATGTCTCCTCCCTTTTACTGGATATAGATTAGCTTCATGTTATTGCAGGTCAGAAATGAGAATGGGAGGTGCAGCAATATATGTTAGAGAAAATATTGAGACAATATCATTAGATGTAAGTAAATACTGTATAGAACAAGATTTTGAATGTTGTGCAATACAGTTAGAATTAGAAAACAAATATCTTATAGTGCTGACAGTTTATAGGGCTCCCACAGGAGTAAATTTTGTAATAAACTTGAAACGGTTCTAATAAATTTATCACAACTAAAACGGAAATTATCCTCTGTGGAGACTTCAACATAAATTTTGCTGTAGAATGTAACCAGACAGATTATCTTCTAGGAATGCTTAGATCATTCAATCTCTATCAAACTGTAGATTTCCCAACTAGAACACAAAAAGATAGTAGTACCATAATTGATAACATTTTTGTAGATCACAATAAATTAGAAACATATGGAACAGTTCCAATGGAAAATGGTTTGTCAGACCATAATGCTCAAATAATTACTTTAGATGTTGTGGGAAATGAAAATAACAAAAAGAAAGGATTTGTCAGAGTTAGGCCATTAAAGAACAATTCAATAAAAACATTAAATGATGAACTTCTCAATGAGGACTGGAGCACTGTTTATAAATTAAAAGGGGTAAACAATAAATTCAATTACTTTCACCAAAGGTTTTTGGAAATTTACGAAAGGTGTCTCCATACAAAACTAGCTCCAATTGGTCAAAAACAACTAAACAAAAATTGGGTTACAGTTGGTATTAAAACATCTTGCAGACATAAAAGGGAATTGTATGTAAAAGTTAGGAATACTGATAATATGCTTCTCAGACAACATTACAAAACTTACTGTAGAATTTTAACCAAAGTAATAAAAGAAGCTAAACGTTTGGCCATAAATGATGAGATCAGTAGTTCAAATAATAAGATAAAAAGCGCTTGGAACATTATTAAAAGAGAAACAACTGTATCATCCCTTAAACATAAACCTATATCTATAAGCATTAATGATAAACTTGTAAATGACCCCTCTTATGTAGGAAGTACTTTCAATAACTACTTCTTAACAGTTGCTGAAATAATAAAAGGAAAAATATATTGGGAATATGGATGCTATAGCAATACTTAAATCCTTGTCACCAAAAACAGCACCTATGTCTCTATTTCCCACCAGTCAAAATGAAATTGAAAAAATTATTAAATCCCTCAAAAATAAAAAGTCATTTGGTTATGCTGAGGTTTCAACCCATGTAGTGAAACAATGTAACACCAGCATTAGTAGAGTTATTAGTCATATTTGCAATAGTTCTTTCGAAGAAGGTATCTTCCCTGACTCACTCAAGAAGTCAATAATCAAACCGCTTTATAAAAAGGGTGACACCTCAAAGATTGAGAATTACAGACCAATATCACTTCTACCAGCATTTTCAAAAATCTTTGAAAAATCTATGTACAGAAGGGTGTATGCACATCTACAAGAGAATGACCTACACAGTAAAGCATAGTTTCGGTTTAGGCAAGGTGTTTCAACAGATTCAGCAATTTTTGCTTTTGTAAACAACATACTGGAATCAATGCATAAAAAACTAAATTCCCTAGGTATATTCTGTGATCTTGCTAAGGCTTTTGACTGTGTTGATCATGAGATTCTACTAGGTAAATTAGACCACTATGGAGTTAATGGTAAGCCAGGACATTGGTTTAAATCATACCTGGAAAATAGAAAGCAATGTGTATCACTGAAAGATGCTAATACAGGAGATGTTATAAACTCAGAATGGGGTATAGTTAAATGTGGTGTGCCTCAGGGTTCAATTCTAGGTCCTCTGCTGTTCTTAAACTATACAAATGATCTTCCACATATACTAGGTGATAATGAATACGTGGGGCTCTTTGCAGATGATACTAGCATATCGTTGAAAGACCCATCAGCACAAAACCTTGAAAACACAGCAAATGATGCTATAAAGAAAATTAACGGGTGGTTTAATGCCAACAAACTAATACTTAATATAGAAAAGACACAGTTACTTCAGTTTGTTACAAAAAATAAAACAATGGACAGCTATAATGTGATATCAGAAGGAAAAGCAATCAGTGAAAGCAGTTTCACAAAATTCCTGGGTGTATATATAGATACCAAATTGAACTGGAAACAACGTATTCAACAACTTCTTAAAAAACTGAATTCGGCAACATTTTCACTAAGTGTAATATCTAGAATAGCTAATATAGAAACCAGAAAGTTAGTATATTTTGCATATTTTCATTCCCTGCTCACGTATCGCATCTCATTCTGGGGAAACTCGTCACAAGCACAGAGGGTATTTAAATTCCAAAAGCGTGCTATAGGAACTATTTGTGGAGCAAGCCCACAGACGTCGTGCAGAAATCTATTTAAAAACCTGGGTGTACTAACAATGCCAGCACAGTATGTATACTCTGTACTATCATTTGTAGTGGAAAATCCTGAACACTTCAATCTTAATGCCATAGCCATAATACTAGGAATAAATATAATATTCACAATTGTACAGAAAGGGTTAACATTTACTGGAGCTTCCTTATTCAATGCCTTACCAACAGAAATTAAATATTATCTACAAAAACCCAACTACTTTAAGTCCAAACTGAAAGAGTTTCTGCTTCAGAACCCATTTTACTCTGTGAAAGAATTCTTTTGTTGGAATTTGGTAACTAAGAATGACTGATAAAATAGTATATATGGTATGACATTTTAGTTTTTCCCGGCGTATTGTTGAAATAAATAACTCTCGGGTTTTCTGCCGGTTAATTGATTTATTTAGTTCTTTTTCTCTTAACAACGTTTCGGTAACTGCCATCGTTGCCTTCATCAGGTTAACTCTTACATACAAGGACAAGACACTGACTGACTTGCGAGCGAGTCCTGGCTCCTATAAATAGCCTGTTGCCAAGGGAAGCTTCATGCTGCTCTCTGATTGGTCGGCGGTGCACACGGCCATAGACGGGGTCAAACCGGTTTGGTTGCATCTCTGCATCTCGTGGCTGCATCCCGTAGCTCAGCAACTGGATGGCATTTAGTAGATCCTTGGCAGTATCTTGAGTGATCACCCATCCAATAAAAACCACGCATAATGTTGCCTTAACAGTTGGCATGTGCGGTCACCCATCCAAGTGCTTAACCGGCGGCATTACACGAGGGCTCTGGAACTGACCCATCACGAACGACTTATCTCCCATTGGTCGACGTGTCATGGCGGCGTCTGCTCGGAAGGTTGTGTCTAACACGTTGAGGTTTTAGGTCTTTTACGACTGGCTCCCAAGCCTCGCTCAGGAACAGACCCCAATCTCTGTTAATGCTGTTGTCACTTAATCGAATCTCCAGCGATTCTCTTATCACTGAGTCCCAGAAATACGATATCTTAGCCAGAACTTCAGTATTGTCAAAGTTGATGCTGTGAAAATTTTCTATAGCATGTTCTGCTAATGCGGACTTGTCCAGTTGTAGTAACAGCAGATATCTTTGGTGCTCATTGTGGCGTTCCTCGATAGTTCTTACTAGTTTGTCCGATGTATACTTTGCCGCATTCACAAGGGATCGAATAGACTCCCGGAACTCGAAGGCCAAGGTTGTCTTTCACCGTGCGTAACATATCACGTATCTTCATAGGTGGACGGAAGATACTCCTTACGCCATATCGTGCTAAGATTCTTCCGATTTTTCCAGAAGTATTCCCGGCATAAGGCAACACAGCGACGGTTTTTGGAGACTCTTGTTCAGGTGTTAGTTTCGGATTCTGGGGGAGAAAGGCCTGTTTAATATATTCTTCGGAATAACCATTCTGTCTGAAAACTTTCCGTAGGTGCCTTAGTTCTTCACGTAAGCTATTACTGTCAGAAATGGTTCACGCACGGTGGACCAGTGTTGTCAAAACAGTTTTTCGCTGAGCTGGGTGATGAAAACTGGTAGCCCCCAAATACAGATCTGTGTGTGTGAGTTTCCTGTAAACGCTATGCGCCAAAGTACCATCTGGCTTACGTTTAATTAGTACGTCCAGGAATGGCAGCATGCCATCTTTCTCAATTTCCATGGTAAAACGTATGTTGGGATATATGGTGTATAAATAAGAAAAGAAAGGGAAATTAACCCACCACATACCGAGTAGACGGATGCAATGAGAGGTAGAATTTTGGGTAGGAGAGTACGCATTTCCGGAAATGAGTGAAGGAAGTCATACCCCTGTCGCAAGATATGGTTGATGGACTCGAGGCCAGGAGAGAGCTGAGTGACAAAGGGTTGGTTTTTATAGGAGACAAGTGAGAGTGGTTACGTGGAGGGTGGTTGATCGCGCGGGAGATCTGTTTATGTACAAGATCCCTGGGGTAACAATGGGAAATAAGGGCTTGGCATAGATTTTGTGAGTATTGATGGAGAGAATGAGCATCAGAGCAAATGCGACTTCCATGAATGGCAAGACTGTATGGGAGGGAACGTTTGGTATGGAATGGATGGCAGCTATCAAAGTGTAGATACTGCTGTAAATTAGTGGGTTTGATGTGGACTGCGGTATGAAGGACACCGTGAGTGAGTGTGATGTCAACATCGAGGAATGTGATGTGTGAGCGGGAGTAAGTCCAGGTGAAATTGATGGAACTGTTGCTATTGTTAAGGGAGTGGAGGAATTTAAGGTGGTGGTTTTCGCTGTGGGTCCAGATCATAAATATGTCATCTATGTATCTGAACCACACAGTGGGTTTAAAGGGAGAGTTGTTCAGGAAACGTTCCTCCTGACGACCAAGGAATCCTATTATATAAAACGCTAACGTGGCGTCTGCGTGCGTCGTCTATAGCTGTTACTCCTATTGGCTAGAGAACGGCCAATCATCAACCACCATATTACATTCGTACGACCATCTTGCTTTTCGTTTATTTACAGCTAGACGCAGAAATTCATATAAGGAGAAGAAGATTCAATATTTACGCTATTTTATCTGTATCTGTTATGAGGACTAAGTTAAACCATAACCTAAGAATTTTTTTGGCAGACGATAAGACACAATGAAGTTTATTAAAAACTAAGAGAAACATACGTAATCGCGCAATGTATCAGTCAAATAAATAACAGTTATCCGTTTTCAAAATTATAAAAATGCATTTATTTAAATAAAATATAACCAAATATTCTGATAATCTAACCAGAATAAGGTACTCAAATCACGAAAGATATAATTAAAAATGATTTCAATTTATAATTCGCAATTCAACAAAGATATTCTTGCAGCCAAATAGCGGCGTGCAGAGATAGAAAATTAATGCGAGGCAATCATACGTTACTAAGCTCTGTTACTAAGTTACAGTTGGTACGTTCGTTTAAATTTACATGTTGCTTGTTTATTTATGACAACTAGATGCAAAAATTAATGCAAGGAGAAGAGTATTCCATGTTTATGTTATTTTATCTGTACCAGTTGTAAGAACGAGGTTAAAACATAACCTAAGAATGTTTTTGGCAGATGATAAACAATGAAGTTCATTAAAAACTCGAAAAAAGTTTACACCACATTTACGAATCATGAAATGTATCACCGAGATAAATTACCGTTATCTGTTTTTGATATTATACTTTCCGTCATTAAAGTAAAATGTATTTATTTAAATAAATCATATACTCCGATAATCTAACCACAGTATGGTACTCATATCACGATGATTTCATTAAAAATGGTCGATATTCGCTTTTTCATGCAATCTTTTACACAATAAATTCAGACTACCACCATACGTGCTGCCTGTCGTTTTTCATATGAGAGTAATAAAAGCTACGATTTTCGAATGCAATGTTAATGTAGATTGGGGCTAAGTTGACCAGACTCGCAACTGACACATTTTGTTACAGCATAATTCGCTCTGCTATGAGTTTTACAAACCATTTAAACTGTTTTCATAAGCGCCATGTTACTGGAAGTATTATTTATTACGGGGGAAAGAAGTTTCATATTTATCATGCTGAATTGTGCCCGGACCAGGAATAAAACTGATATTACATTGACACCAAAAGTTTTTGTGGGATTCCTAATTTGTTTTCAGTTTTATTGGTTCTATACTTCCATCGTCAATAATTCAGTAGAATTTACTACTGTATCGCTATGTGAACTGCAAATGAAATATATAGAACATTACAAAATCCAGGCCATTAGCATTATGTAATAACAATTCCATATAATTAACCAACTAAAAAAAATGAACTGCCAGGACATTGCATTCAAACCGTCATTTTTGACGGGCTCGAAGCTAGTAAGTTGGCATAGGATGGGGCCATGTGGGTGCCCATGGCGGTGATATACTACAGAATTAAAGGTAAAGAAATTTTTGGTGAGAACTAAATGGGCCAAGGTTGAAATGAAGTATATACTAGGCAGGCTATGTGGCGGTCGTAGGTCTAGGTAGTATTCTAGGGCACTGAGGCCCTGACTATGTGGAATGTTGGTATAAAGGGAAGTTACATCAATTGCGACAAGGAAGGAATCTGGAGGTAGAGGTGTGTGGATTGTTGATAGGCCTTCAAGGAAATGTGGAGTGTCTTTCACGTAGGAGGGAAGATTTTTGACAAAGGGTTGGAGATAGGTAGTGGGATCTGCAGCTTGTGGATGGTAGGTGTTAGTGTCGGACAGTTGCCTTAGGGCCTCAGCCACATAGTCATTGCGGTCCATCACTACTGTGGTAGAGCCTTTGTGGGCAGGGAGGATGATGATGTTCTGGTTTTTGGATAGCTCTCTCATAGCTCGAGTTTCCATATTGCTGAGGTTTTTAGACTGCGGGATGGAGTTTAGGAAAGAAGGTGAGGAAAGAGAGGATGTGAGGAATTCCTGGAATAGAATAAGGGGATGGTTTTGTGGGAGCCGGGGAGGATCCAGAGAAGATGATTTAAACTGACATTGTAGACTGGGCTCAATCTCGCTCTGTCGACTGGTGTGTTCTCCTGTGATGGTAAAATGGTACCGCCAGAGAATAGAGCGGCAGAACGCCAATGAGTCCTGGACCAAAGCAGCATGGTCGAACTTGGGGGTCGGAGAAAAAGTGAGTCCTTGGGATAAGACCGATATTTGAGGTTCAGTCAGGGGGGTGGAGGACAGATTAATCACTGACTGTTTAGGTTTAACTGGAGGCGAGGCGGGGGGTTTTCGAGCAGGTGGTAAAGGGTTTGGATGGGGTAGGTTGAGGAGGTGAGCCAAGCATGGAGTCTTTGCAACTAGGGGTGGAGTTGGTGTGTGATTTACAGCAGTGGAATGTTGATAGGGGAGGGACAGGCCTAGAGATAAATAGCTCCTAAGAAGAGCTGAAAGCTTTTGAAGATGTTTTTGTGCATGTTGGGCCTGCAACTGTCTGCATTCTGACAGGATCTGTTGCATATAATGAATGAGGTGAGGGAATGAAAGGCAGAGGATTTTGTGGAGTGAGACAAGTTGAGAGGAATGTTGATATGCCATGTGAATATACTGTTGAAGAACCAGCTGGGTGAGAGAAAGGGATTGTGTGAAACGGAAAGCGTGAAGTGATGGGTGAGTTTTTGGATGGTAGCCAGAAACTGGAAGTTTAATAGTTAAATCATTTGGCAGAATATTTACAGAGAGGCAAGACTGAAGAAACAGAATGTGAGAAATTAGTTTGGCCAAATGTGAGGCATGGAAATGGCATGGATTTCTGAAAGTAGCATATTGGGTTAAAACGATAAGGGTCAGTATAATAATAATTAAAATTCTACTCACAACGTCAAAAACGTCGAGTAAAACTTAGTAAAAACAAACAGAAAATTTGCACTGGCTAAGGCGGAAGTATGTTTTACTTGAGGTTGCAATGCTAATAATATCTTGGACCACAAACGAACACCGGTAAGATCTAATAAAACACAATTGTTTATAGGTTAAATTGAGAATAACCACTAATCAGGAGAAACAAAAACAAAAAATGAAACATTCAATGGAAGACTCGTGGGGAGTATTGGGACATTCTCGTCCTGAAAGTAAACAGGAGAAAACTCCAAACAAAAACGACAATAGGGTCGAATTGTATTGAAAAACATGAAAATCTGCATAAACGAAATTAAATTTAAACGGTTTTTAAAAAGTGATTTGGAAAAATATTTGTAAGCTAATAATGGAAAAATACAGAAGTAGCAGGCTAAACAGAGTTAAAAATATAAACATGGATCAATTGTCGGGAAGTGATCTGATGCCAGAGAAAACAAACAGAATGGCGGGAACTTTGGGAGGAACCGAGCGTAGCGAATTCAATACGTGAAACGAACATACAAATAAGAGAAAGAAGGAAGGAAAAAGTAATAGAACACAAAAAAGGAACAAGCGGTACAAACACGTAAGGTGGCCGTTAGGCAACATGATGCAACTAAGGAAAATAGAAGCGGCTCCTAAGCGATATAAATAAGAAAAGAAAGGGAAATTAACCCACCACATACCAAAGTGGATGGATGCGATGAGAGGGAACACTTATGCTGACAAACAACTACACAATATTTCGGCATCTGCCTTGTTCACAAGTAGAAAAATGGGCCATTAGGCTCGGAACGTGTGTACACAACGAACGTTACCTAATGACTAACCGAGTAGTGGGGGAGGGTGGGGGAATGGCTAAGGAGTAGACTATCGACATCGGTATGCAATGTCTGAGATAATATATTGCAGGCGATGGTAAAATGAGCGTATGTAGTATGGGTACGGTATAAACACGGAAAAAAAATAATAATAAAAAATAAAATTAAAATAAAGTAGTGATGGATTAATTGGATTTTAACGGTGGTTAAGTCCAGGTGGGTGTCTCGTATCCAGGATATTCTGGTACGCTAGTTCCCATCTCCGGAGTTCTGCTGCAGTGGTGCTGTCAGGGAAAACTCTGACTGCTCTCACAGTAAAACAGTCGTTGAGGTTGTTGGTGTTTGGAAGGGGAAGGTGACAAAGTTGTCCTTAATTACTAAAATGATATATGGTTTTTCTTTCTTTCTGTTGAAACCTTTGACAAATGAAGTAATTACACTGTTTACAAAATTTCACTCGTATATAGTAACTAACATGGGATAGCATGCACTCAAAAACTGCTGTGAAAAATTATCATACTAACAGGTTTTTAAGTAATTGACAGCTTATGAGTTGTTGGTAATATAATTGATATTGTTAAAAGGTTTGTGTACTGTTTCACATAAATAGCAACTAACATGATATAATATGTAGTCACAAACTACAGTGAAATTTATCATGGTAACTGGTTGGTAAGAAAATAACTGGTTATTAGATGCTGGTAACAAGTGTATACACTGTTCCACATAATAAGTATTAATTAACTCTGGATTATATGTGTAGATTACAGGAGATATTGGTTATACTAATGGATTGTAGCTAACTTGTCAATATATAATAATATTATCAATTATATAGTAATATTGACATTAAAAATAAGTGTATGTACTGTTTCACATCCCCGAGATTATTCTCACATGGGATCAAAGTGAACATATCTATCTATCTATCTATCTAATACCTTGTTTCTCCTTAGTAGCTGTCCTGGCATTGGTTTTGAAATAATTAAAAGATTTTTTCTTTAAAAAATTATCAATTATTTAAAGTAGAAAAACGTGAATAGGAAAACCTTGGAAATGGTGAATAGAGGAAGCCAGAATAGGCCAAGGGCCCAATAACTGTGGATTTGTTCAAAGATAAATGAACTAAATACTAAAATTCTATAATTTGAGTTCGAAATGTAAATGTTACCAAACAGAACTCTTTGAAGACATACAAATATTGTGGATGCATTCATATTATTTTAATTTTAAGATGAAGATTTGTTCCTTTCAGATATTTTGTTTCACATTACCTCTTTAGGATCATCTTTATATTTTAAATGCCTTCATTATATTATACAGTTTTAAAAATCAGTCTCCAGGAAAGTCAGAATAGAACTCAAATACTTGATAGTAATTGCATGCATTTCCTACCTGCTCAAAGAAAGTGAGTGCCTGGTTCCTGAGTTTCCCCAGAGCTCTTCCATCATTTAACCCCTGCGTAATAAGAGAAGAGGCAAACTCCAGTAGAGTGTGCAAGGCTAAGCAGGGTTCCCACTTCTCAGTGATACCAAACAAAATGCCTGCATAGCCCTGTCGCCTAGCTGTCACCACCTGCAATACACATGACACACAGTTTGAGTTTCACAAACTTTCTGTTACTACACAACCCTTAGGAGAAATAAGTAACCCCAGCATGTTGTCTTGTGTCATCATGTTTCTGATAACTGGCAATAAACAGTTTCAAATTAAATTACAAATTTCTATGTTATATTATAAAAATTTATTAACATGAAAATAATTTATTTTCTTTGTATGGGAAGGAAAGCTAAATAAACCCAACCCTACAAATGTTTTGAAGAAAAAAGGGCTGCATTGACACAAAAAATTAGGCTATGCCCTCATCTCTGCATCTTTCTTCAGTTGGTCCATCCATCTTGCCCGAGGTCTTCCAACTGGTCTCCTTCGCTTCCCGCTGTTCAGCAGTGCTACTTTCTTCATCCTCCCCTCCTCCATCCTCATAACATGTCCCAACCACTGCAGTCTTTTCCTTGATAGCAATTTTTCTAATGCTTCCACTTGTAGTCTCTCCCTGATGTTTTCATTTTTGATTTTGTCTTTCCACATGACATTCTCTATCCCATTCAGAAACCTGATCTCTGCCACCTGCAATCTGCTAATATCTTTCTTTGTCCAAGTCCATATTTCAGAACCATGTCAGTATGGGCTGGTAACATATTTTATAGAGAAGAATTTTGGCATCCTTCCTTATGTTCCATCTCCAGATTACATCCTTTATCTGATGATACAATTGTCCACTCTTCCTTACTCTCTGACCTATTTCTTCCACCATCTTTCCATTGATAGTAATTTTGCTTTCAGATACACAAATGATTCTACTCATTCCAATTTCTTGCCATCCAGTATTGCATCCTTTGAAGTGTTTTTGTCATCTTCATTATTTTGGTCTTTTCCACACTAATCTCCAGTCCATGTTTACCCATTGCAGCCCACTATTTAAGTAATTATCTTTCCAGATCCTGCTCTGTCTCCTCCAGTATTATGATGTCATGAACATATACTACTACCTTCACCTCTGTTGGATCTCTGTGTCCTCGGACTTCCGCTATTATTACATTTAATACTAGAGGGTGGGCGGAAGGTAACTCCCTATTTTTAATTTAGAATAGCTACTGATATAATGTGCAGTTACCTTGTTTTGTAGACGGTAGTGCGGCAGTATGTCTATTATTATTATTATTATTATTTTCCAGAGAGATGTCACAATGATTAAGTATTCAGGAGAAAGCAAAAATTGCAGAAAGTTGGTGTGACAACCTGTAACGCAGGTTCAAAGGTGGTGGAGAGGTGAAGATGGGAAACATGCTGTTTTTGATACAAAGACAATTAAAAATTGCCATAGGAAGTGGACACAAAGAGATTAGGTCGGCCTTGGTGTCAGAGGAAAAGGTGGTCACAGTGAGGGAGATGTTCCAGTGAAGCCCTGGACAAGCTGCAAGAGAGAGTGGTATGACACGTTATTCTGTGCATGAAATTCTCCACTAACAGTTTCATTGCAGACCACGGAAGCCTCATTATGTACAAATGGTATATCCTGACGATTGTGATAGACGTTTTGAATTTTGTGAAGTGATGCTTGCAAGGTATGACAATGATCCACATCTGTTTCAAAAAATTCTGTGGAGTGAAGAAGCTGTGTTTCATGTTGGGGGGGGGGGTTGTTAATTGTCATAACACCCATTATTGGGCAGAAAATGATCCCAGGGAGACTGTTGAAAAAATGCAGGGGAAGTGCATTGCGGATTAACTTCTTCTCACAATATTTGACCATATCTATTGAGAGACAATATGAACGCTGAACGATACCTGGAAACGCTACCAACTACAATTTCTGAATGGGACGAGTTACAGAACCTGTCATTTATGCAAGATGGACGTGCAGTGGCTTGATGAGCGATTCACTGGACGATGGATACGCCGCCGAGGCTCCACAGAATGGCCTGCGCGCAGTTAGACCTCACCCCATGCGATGACTTTTTATGGGGTGGGCTAAGGAAGAAGTGTAACACAGCAAACCTCAAACTCTTGGTTACCTTGAGAACAAAATCCAAGAGGTCATATGTGGTGTTCCTGTTGAGTTCTTGAGGAAGGCTGTAGCAAATGTACCTGTTCGTTTAAGACAATGTATACCAAATACTGGGGTACACATTGAATTGTAACTTTTGTAAATATCATGCCACACAATAAACTAAATGTGTACAAAAAATTGCCTTCAGACTTACATTCGTTGAGGAGAAAAACATTATTCCAGTAGCGAGATAGTTTCCGCTCACCCTGTACATTAAACAGGACAGATGAGAATACACTTCCTTGTCTGACTCCTCTTTCCATGTGAAACCATTCTGAATGTTTGTTATAGGCCTTTTTTTTAGGCCAATGAAAGCTACTGCCTTGGTAAGCTGATTTCAGACTGGGACACGGTTCCAGGGAGTACTCTGATGGCTCAGAGTGTAGTGAGAGCTAGCATGGGCAGCAACAGGTGGTATAGATTTTGGGAGTTAGCCCTTTGTGTGGTATTGTTAATTCTGCTGTATGACTGGTTCATGGTAGCGGTCTGGTGGCTCAGAGGTTAAAGCACTTGACTGGAGATCGAAAGGTACCCAGTTCGAATCCCTGTCTCGCACGGATTTTTATTGGCACTAAACCCGACTTTCACCTCTGCCACAGGTTGCTGTGTAATGTCAAGTACGCCAGAACGCTTCCGTGGTTCGGATTCCACATAAAACTGTAGGTCCCCTATACCCGGTAGGATTGCAAGATTAGGTTAAGGTGGCTATGAAAGGGGCGGAATGCGCAGCCAATACAAACCCTGTCACTAAGTCATTGCGATCACACAGAATTATTATTATTTATACTGGTTCATGGTAAGACCACTGTAAGAAATAGGGGGTAGAAGGCAGGTTATCAGGTACATGAAGTGGGATGTGGTATATGTGACATGTGATGGGGTAGATTGTGGTGGCTGGATGCTGCTTATTTTGCAACAAGGCCTATTACAAGTGAAGAAGCCCTAAGGTGGTTTGTGCACAAGTAAACTTGACACAAATTCTTCACGGGTTTGCCAGCGGATAATGTTTTCTAAGGACAAGCTTTCGGCGGCTTCATCATCGGGTAGCCGAAAGCTTGTCCTTAGAAAACATTATCCGGCGGCAAACCCGTGAAGAATTTGTGTCTAAGATACGCCCGGAAAGTCTTGTTTCTCATAACAAGTAAACTTTTTTATTTAAAAATTACATGTTAAAGATAATGCAAGAAAAAAGCAGGGTGCCTGCAGCACATTTATGGAAAAATGCTGTTTTAGGGATTCCAGGCCAGGATAGAACTAGGTGACAAATACAAGTGGGTTGGACCACTTTTGGCTCAGGATATCTCTTTACAAACCAGCACCAGGCAACATTTACAGGAAACAAGTGCTTGCATCTGATGACTAGGCTGTAGTAGAGGGAAAGTTTAGTAAAACGAGTGACATCTTTCAGAGAGTAGCTGTTGTTACAGATTTGTCATTCTGATGTGGCCAGAGATACATAGGTGGCAATCTATATAATAAAATTAGTCGCCAAATGTGTTGCTAAGTGCAAAACTCGAAAATGGCTCGAGCAATTTGGCTAATTGTTTTTTTTTATATTTTCATTAAGGCATGAGTAAGGTTCTTATGTAGAGAAAAAACAAAAAAATTGGAAGGTAAATAGTAAAAACAACACTTTTCTTTTCCCTCAATCAAAACAACACAAAGGCGCGTTAGGATTATCTTTGGTATGCCTTCAAGTTGATTAGGCTCTATGGATATTAATCTATGTCTGCGTGTGATCAGCGAAAATAATATCACTGAAGTTCATGTTATCATTACTTCCTCCATGCGTGGCATTTTCTTCGTTGCTTTTAAATTTTCGCTTCTCTCGAAAATCAATTGTTCGTTTATTTGTTCAGTGTGTTTACATTTAGACCCATGCCGCCTATCACGAAAGTTTCAACTATGAAAATAAAATGATCAGTTTAGAAGGATGCAATACTAAGAATACCTAAAAAGCAAATTCGATAACTGTTATTTCAGTTGAGAAGCGATATACATTAGCGTCTAACAATCGAGCCACACTTATCCTATTATTTTAAGAATGCAAAGTTCTGGTAAGCCTTGTGGTGATGGGTTCCATTCGTTTTAAATTATGTTCAGGTAGAATTCATGATAGTTGATTTGGCTGCGAGTAATGATACTTTCTTACTTTTAAAATCTATATAAATAATAATGAATCGCCATATGTGTTGCTAAGCGCAAAACTCGAGACTGGCTCGACTGATTCTACAATTTTTTTAAAAATATTTTCGTTAATCAACAAGGAAGGTTCTTAGGGAGAGAAAAAACATAAAAATTGTGAGGAAAATAGTAAAATCAACACTTTTCCTTTCCCATACAAACCAGTCAATCAAAACAAAACAAAAGCGCATTAGGATTATCTCTGGTATGCCTTCAAGTTGGTTAGACTGTATGGATATTAGTCTATGTCTGCCCTAAATGAAGTTCGAAGGAAAAAAAGGGTTTGCGTGTCATCAACGAAAATAGTATTACTGTCAGTCAATCAAAATAAAACAAAGGCGCTTGATGACTGACTATCTTTGGAATTGCATAACGATTGATCTGAAGAAATGTTTTCAAAACAACTCATTGGAATTGGTAATGACAAAATCCCTATAGACTGGCTGCATTACATTTCCTGTCATTTTCTTGGTTGACCGAACGAGCTACATTACAGAGACAAAAACACGGATCTAAATTAAATATATTTCAAAATTCAAGATGAAATTGCCGGTGAATTAAGGACATACAAATCAGTTGATTGTACAACTAACCAAGATGATGTCTTCAACTATCAACCAGAATTTTTGAACTCACTGGATTTGCCAGGATTACTGCATCATAATCTTCAATTAAAAGTATGATCGGTGGTCATATAGTTGCGAAATATCAACCAACCGCGTCTTTGTAATGGCACATGCCTAGCAGTAAAAAAATTACTGAACAATGTGATTGAAGCAACCATTCCAAAGGGAAAATATAAGGGAGAAGATGTGTTGATACCTCGCATCCCAATAGTTCCAACTGACGTACCATTTGAATTTAAACAACTGATTTCCAGTGTGGCTTGATTTCGCTATGACCAAACAAAAAATATCGTGTACCATAAAGCATTACAATAAAAATATCATCACATTATTACTAATGTCTTGCAGTGTACGAAATAGAAAACTTATTTTTGTAAGTAATCGTTGTTTATTATTGAGACATTAAATCAATAAATAAAGTGACCACTCCATAATGAGTTTTATTTATTTATTTTTCTATTCGACTACGATAGGACAATAACTTTTGACAGAAAGAAGTCTGTCGGGGAAGCTAGTTATGAATGTATATCAATGTCAAGGAATATGATGTTGGTATAAGAATATAACTTTGTGAAGTTTAGGGAGTGGATGCTGTTCAGGGAGTTTAGGAAGTCAAGTAAGTGGTTCTTACCATGGATTCAGATCTTAAAATGTCAGCTATAAGCCAGTACCACATGGTGGGTTGTTAGGTAATCCTTTGAAAGAAAGAGTTTCAAATTCTGCCCATGGACAGGAGGGTGTTGTGCCTCATACCTGATGATATATGTGGGACTAGAAGGTGAAGAAATGTTTGGAAAAAGCAAAGTGACCAAATTAAATAAGTAATGAAGTGCTATGAAGGGTGATTAAGGGGATCATTTGAAGGTAGCATTCAAAGACACTAAGGCCCTGGCAGTGTGGGTTGTCGGTGAACAGAGAAGTGACGTTTAAAGTGAACAAGAAGGAATGTGCAGACAGGGGTCTGGAAACTGTTGATAGATGTTCTAGGAAGTGTGGAGTATCTTTCATATAGGATGGGAGGGTAATTACAAAAGGTTGAGGGTTTTGGTGCATGAATACATACAATTTCTGTAGGGAATCAATAGACATTAACTACGGAATTCACAACTTGTTTATATGGGGCAGAACATAAAGAGTCAGTGTTCAGAGGTAGTAAGCAGGGAAACAGAGCACTGTAAAAAACCTAGAAGTATTTCTAGGCAGATCCATAAGTGGTGTCAAGAGAACTTTCTTAGGTAATCACTCCAATCTATCACAAATCCTTATGAGCTGGGAGAATAATGATACGATATTTTGAACGTTGTCTCAAGGCCTGAATTTCTGCCATATTCAGGTTACTAAAATGTGAAACTGAATTAAAGTAGGTAGCTGATGAGAGTGTAGAGTTGAAGAATTCTCAGAATAAAAGAAGGGGATGGCTTTGTAGAGGCAGCGGTGGATCTATTTGGGGAGGAATTGTTGGAAGCTGTTACAATAGTTGTCACTTCTGGTAATGAAACAATTTTGCTACTGGAGGGAATGGCAGAAAGATATTGTGTCCCTAGTCAATGTAGCACAGTCAACTACTGGAATGGGAAAGAAAGTGAGGCCCTCGGAGCGAACAGCAAGCTGAGGTTGGGAGAGGGGGACTGAAGAAAGATTCACTATAGAAATTTTGGATTTGCCAAAGCGTATGGAGTGAGTAGGGTTGAGGCACTGAGTGAGGAAAGTTGAGAACATAAGAAAGACCTGGGGTAGTGGCTAAAAGCGGTGGTGAGTTGGTATGTTGACTGCTGTAGGGCCAAAACCAAGTAGTTCTTGTGAAGGGAGGAAATTTTAAGAGATGTTTTTTATGCATTTGTTTGGTAAGTACATGGTGGAAGTGGCTTAAGATAATCTAAAGATGATGACTATTTTACAATTTTTTTTTTTTTTTTTTTTTAATTTAAACATGGCTGCATTTCAGCAATGGTGAGAGTTGTTCAGGTGAAAATGATAGCCAACAAGTTGTATCAATTAGGTTTATTTAAGCTTTTTTTTATTTTGACCACGGTTTCAACAATCATAAGATCACATTCTTCAGAAGGACCTATATGACATTTTAAGAACATTTTTTACAAACTGAAATCTGAAAGTAAATAGTGTAATAAATGTCATCAGATATACAATATTATATGATACTCACTCGTGGAATCACATATACTCAGAAAAGAGCCAAATAACTCTTGTCATATCACAGTACAATATGCGCTTATGTAATTGGTTAAAATATATATTTTACAACTTCAATTACATTGTAAAACATGTTAAATACATATGTGGACTGGTCCAAAATGTACATGTTGGGCGGATGATTTCCGCCGACTGGCTAAGATGTGGCAACGCTAATAAAAAGTAAATAAAGTAGATGGTGCTACTGCATACAAGCATGCGCATAGCCACAATGAATGACCCAGACATACAATAATAAACCTGATTGATGCAACTGGTTTGATGATGAATATTGTCAGGAAAGCAAGGAGAGGGAAGATAGTATGAATGTTGGTGGGACATTTGGAGATGAAGTTTAAGTATTAGGCAAGTGAGTGCTAAGGACTGGTATTAGTGGAAGATATGTAGTGCAGAATGAAATTAATGGTGGTATCCAGATACGGGAAGTTGTATGGTAGGACCATTTGGTGGAACATTAAGTGAAAAACATGATTGGAGGAATATAACGTGAGACCTGAATTTACCAAGATGGGAAGAACAGAAAAAATAAAGGGGAAGGTATCTCTAAAGTAGTGATGTGGGGGACAAAATGTATATGTATATAACATTATTCTTGCAGTAAATGAAACACTTAATGAGCTCAGATGTTATTACATAATGCCCCAACAGAGAATCCTTAGTGGGGATTGGTGCGATTATCTCTGACTTTGTTAAGTGTCCTATTGACGTACAAGAATAAGTGTCAGCCAAAAATACATATGTCATTGGGTCCCATACTACCACACTGTACTCAGGCAATGGTCAGAACAAGCAATGTATCCCAGATCCCTAAATTTCCTGGTTCATCATATCATAACCTTCTCCAGTCAAAGCAGGATTTTTAACCCTTTCCATATCAACAGCCTAATGTGTCCCGACTAGTCCAGTTTCTTATTAAGTTTTATGTCAGTATAGGTAATCAAAAAGAAATTTTGTTATTCTATCTGTTAAATTCCCTTATCCTAATACGTTATTCCTGTGAGATTGTACATTGTTTAAATCCCATCAAAATCTGAGCAATACTTTTGTAATGTGCAGACATTTTTTTCTCAGTGTTCAGTCTGCCAGTAAAAGCCCCTGCCAGGCAGACCTCACACACAACGCGCCTGCACGCCGGGATACATATACGACTCCAAACAGGCGCAGAGGTATCAAAACAAACCAGGAAAATAAATAGAATCATCTAGAGGCTAAGTGGGACCTTTTCTTACAGAGGTCGCCGTACTACCACACAACGGAATTCCTGCGCCAGGCCGCCTATATAAGCGTAGCCGACAGCTCCACCGACAGTTCCGGCCTGACCGCGGAACCAGCGTCAACTACAGAAGACCACCGGAAGTTCGCGAGAAGTAGAAGCCGTCACTCTACCCCGGATCAGGACCAGGCTAAAATTCTCGACGGTCATCTGATAACTGTACCCACATTTGTTTATGGTTTACCAGTTGTTTTGTGTACAGAGTAATAAACCTCAAGGAACCGTTAAGTGTAGTTCACTTCAGTGGCGACAAGGTTGGGATAAGAACTCTCGACCATCATGGCTACGCCAGCAGCACCTACGGAATGGCAACAGTTCTTCCAAGGACTTCTACATCAGTTCACAGCAATGCAGCAGCAATTCGCAGAATCTCAGAGACAACTGATTGCGGAAGTCAGGAATCTCCGCCACCCCACGGCCCCGCCTCCGTTCCCAGCATTCAACGACGACGTCGAGGAATGGGAGACCTACGAGAAGCGCATAAGACAACACTTCGCAATTCATCACATATCCAAAGAAGAAGACCAGCGTGCATATTTCCTTTCCTGGAACCAATCGAAGATGTATGTCTTGCTCACCAAACTTCAGCCACAAGACCCCGACACCCTCACCTTCACGACCATCTGTACGACACTGAATGCATACTACAGACGCCGGTACCATGTTGTCGCGGCCCGTGTCGAATTCTATCAATGCCGGAAGAAGCCCGATCAGACGTATCGCCAGTGGGCGGCCGAACTCCAAGGCCTTAGCAGAAAATGTAAGTTTCAAACTCGTCGTTCCCACGAATCCTACGCCGACGACATGGTGCGTGATCACATCATACAGGCTGCACCAGATGCCGCATTCCGGCATGACGCCCTCAAGTTAGAGGACCCATCCCTGGAGCAGGTCATCAAACTTGCCTACAAATTCGAAATATCTATGGCCGCAGATCGCCGCCTGGAGTCCTGGGCGGATGTGGCCGCAATCCGAACCGACGTAGAGGACACGGAGGACGTCGCCGCCATCCAGAGCTCCCAGTCGCGCTCTTCCCGACACCACAACTGGGGACCGCTTCCTCAGAAGGACATCGAAA
>JARYHS010008074.1:7834415-7880415 GCA_031002005.1 Vandiemenella viatica | reverse complement strand
ATGGTGGTAATTAGAAGACTAGGTAAATTGGCATCAGAGTGTTAGCTCCATCGCAATGAAATTAATAATAATAATAGATGCTGGAAATGTATCGGTCTTCCTGTAAACATTGTCAGGTAGCATCTCGTACACCTTTTATTTTGTGTGCTTATGAACTTAGGATTTCAATAGTCTATGAGGTCCCTACTTTCACAGGTGAATATTTTGTCAAGTCACAGAAATTTTTATTTTTGACAGTTTCACAGGCATAGTAGCCTTTTCAGTTCCCTCCTAATCTCTTCTGATGGTCAGTTTGGTGCCCCTGATCATTTCCCTTTGTAACGTAACCATGAACGTTACGGTTATATTTGGAGTGGATAGTGTAATCTGAGAGGTATGTAAGGTCTTTGGCGGTGGGCGAGCGCCGAGCGGGGGAGTCAGTGATGGTCAGTGGTAACGTAGGGAACAGCCGGCGGGAGCGGAAGGTTTACGGCAGTGTGTTTAACCCGTGAATACAACGTACGGCCGCTTGGCGTGTGTTCCGTACTAAAGAACACTGTGGGATGTGTGCTAAGTATATGTTGGACTATGAAGGTTCTTCCGAGTGACCTGATTCAATATAGACTGTGTTTAGTAAACTACTGCAGAATCGGACTATGGCGATTGTTTGTTAATTAGTTTCGAGAATTGTGCTCACTGCTTATTTATGTTTTGACTGTACTTGAATCTGCTATCTTCGGTGACGAAGAAACATTAGTATTATTGTCTGGTGGCATGCTTGTGGACTGTGTAGTCTCAGAGGAATAAATTTACGAAAACTAGTTCGCATATGTGTTTTCCTTCTGTGACTTTAATTAACCAATTAGCATAGCCGAAAGACTGGCGACCGCACGGCAAAACGAACCTTTAATTAAAAGAGTAATTAGTGGTGGAAGAAAGTTTAAGAAAAATCGTGTTAGGAAGTGTAGCTGCTCAATTGCTTCAACGAACTTTTAACTATACAAACACGAATAGCGTGAGAACACGTTACATGGCTCAACGTGACAGGACAAGTTGCAGTTAAAATTGTTAAGGACGGACAGTGATTAATATAAAAAAGTGCTGGAAATAATAAGCAGTGAGTAGAGCGGGAAGACAACAATCGGCGATGGTACGGCTACTTCGAGGCGGCGAGTGCAGAACAATGTAATAAACGAGAGGACCCGAGCTTTCACGATCGGAACCGATCAACGCAGTCTGACGGGAAGCCTTGCCCAAGCAAGACGCGACAGCGGAACAACGCGGGCACGCAGAAGCGGCGCGGCGTCATTGCGGTCGACGGCAGCGCGGTCAGCAACTGAGATTCTTCGAAAGGGAAGTGCGAACAATTTTTTTAATTAAAGAAAGACACAAACTGACATTAAAATAAAAAATAAAAATATACCGTTTCGATTGGAATCACATTTCCGCGGTAGTAATTATTTCTTTTGCATTAATGAATCTTCAAATGAGCTACTGACTATGCGGATTGCAAATTTTATGCATGCAAGCATAATTTTATTCTGATTTGGGTCAAGTTATGTCAGTTTCTGTTAACGAATTAATTTGTAAATTTTTGTTGATTTTCCAAAGAAGGCATACGTTGAGTAGAATTAATAAATGTCTTCCATACAATTTCCTGTAGGTTTTGTCTGGGAGGTTTCTGATATTATATTTTATTTTCTCCATGGCTGCGAGTGTTAAAGTTTATGTTACCATTTTGTGAAGATAGGGGCATTATTTTACATCGAGCTTATACGGAGTGGATCATGCAATATTCAATTCGACTTGGAAAGATTTCTTCGTGCAATATTTTCTTTCAGATCCAGCAAACTTGCGTTTTCACCCAACGTTGTTTTATTCATGTGCAGTTCCTGCTAACCTGTGTTCTGGTTCAATGCTTTGTAGTTAGGAAACTGTTTGTTTTACATGAACTGTAGCCTGGATTTTATGGTTTTTCAGTGTTCTCAGATGGATTAGAAGTTGGGAAAGATGGACTTTGCATTTGACTGTCCACAGTTTAAGGGTGTGGAAAGATTCTTAAGTAGCCTAGACTTTCTTAGGGTTCACATCAAAGTAGAGGATAAAGATAAATACACGGCTATAATAAATGTTGTTAAGAGGGTGGTAGCAAGCTTTAAGGAGGAATGCAAAGTACATGTACAGCACAGTAAAGAGTTCAGGGATCCTGAAATTCTAAAAAATATAGATTGGTATATAATTTCAGTATGGTCAAAGCTTGAAGAAGTTCGAGAAAACTTGGGTAGTTTTTGTGATAAAATATCCATGGTTTCAGTAGATTCTGCTATTGATTATATCAAGGGGGCTATACCCGATGTTGGTTACAGAGTAAAATACCTTGAACATAAGTTTAGTTGGGTGCGAAGGGTGAAATTCGAAGATGATGTTTGTAGTTATATTGGAGGATTATTCAATGCTGATTGTGAGTTAGATTCAAAGTCATCTGAGCCTGTTGAGGAGCAGCTTGTGGATGATAATGAGTGTATGAGAAGTGTAGAGAATAATGAAAATTTGGAAGAGGACTTGTCAATTGGGAGTAAGGATTTTAGTAATCTCATGGTAACTGCAACTGGTAAAGGGAAAGTAGTTAGTATATCGGCGAAAGAAGAGAGTTCAATTTCACGTGTTGACATGGACGATGATAAGAAGAAAGAAGAGGAAGAACTAAGTGACAAAGAATTGCATGAAGAAGTTTGGCGAGAAGAAAACTCGGAAGAACCTGTGACAAAATATAAAATTACTAGGGAAGAAACAGAAGAATCAAAGGCTGAAGAACCGGGTAACAGTCTGAAAACATTTGGTGACAGTCTCGACGCATTTAGAGCGGAGATGAAACGGGCGTTTGCGGAATTTGAGTATAACCTGAGATGCTACTTCGAACAAGAAAAAGCAAAGATAGTTTCAGAAGAAACTTATAGATCAAATGGAAGAGAAACGGTGAATAAAAACAATGTTTGTGAGCCACAAGAGCAGGAGGAGACTTGTGTAACTGACGACAAGAATGTTGAGAAAGATACTGTAGCAAAAGAAGAAATAATGTCAGTAGAAGAAGATGGAAAACAGCGAGAAGCAGTCCTTGAGATGAAAGAAACATTTCAGGAGACAGAAGCAGTGAAGCATGAAACTTTGCCGGAAGGGAACCTCGCAGTGAAACATGGTATGATGATAGATGAGTACTATTCATCATTTAAAGCCATACAACAGAAGGTGATTAATGGGAATAAAGAGATTATGCAGAAGAGAGGAAACTATGTGAAGCCTGAAGAATGGTATTTGCTGAGAAGATATGTGGAAACAAGTGGAGGAAGAAGAATGAAGGAGGAGTGGAAGAGGCGCAGGAAGAAGTTACGGTTATATGATGAAGCAAAGAATGTAAATAAGAAGAAAGGAGGAAGAAGAGAAGAAAGTTGGAAGAGACGCAGGAAGAAGTTACGCTTATATGATGAAGCAAAGAATGGAAATAAGAAGAAAGAGGGAAGAAGAGAAGAGAGTTGGAAGAAGCGAGGTTTAAAGCTGTTTGGTGAAGGAAGGAATATTGTAAAGAAAAAGAAGTAGGTACATTAGGTAGAGGGGGTGAGGTACAGTCTTCAGTGGCCTCACTACGCATGATGGAAACATCCATGCATAAATACCTTAGCGTTATGATAGGTTTAGGCTTTTAGGTTTTTTTGTCTTCACAATTATTTTACTATGGTATTTTACAGTTGTTGTATCAAATGTCTGTTGCGGTTGTGCGCAGATTAGCGACCCGCACACTGTTTGTTTTGGTTAGGGTATCACCGTTTTTGTCACAGCCGAAGGAGTTGGTTATTGTGACTTACCTTTTCCTTACATTAAAGTGTTAAGACGATTTAAATGTGGCGCAGCGTAATGTCAGTTTGCGTCTTTCCACGTGTGGAGTGATCAGTGTTGGTGTACAACAGTCAGTGAATGAGGCACCTGCCTGAGCAGGGCACACTGTCAGTGCACTGTCGAAGTAAACAAGGCACGATTCAGTGCATGTGTCATACATCAGAAAAAAAGAGAGGAAAAAATTGTTGTCAAAATATATTGTAACTCAATTTGTAATTTCTTGGTTATATGTCATGGATCTAAGCAAGGACATATGGACATTGAAAGGTTTGATGATTTGTTTCATGCTGTTTCAGACTGTGTGTGTTATTCTTAATGTGTATGTAATTATGTTAGTTTAAGGATAAGCAAGCAGCCACCCAGACTTCCCTTTATGTTTGGTAAACATTTGATCTTGTATTTTTTTGTAAATGTTTCTATGTATATGTGAACAAGTGTGGTTTGTGATGACAAAAGTCGGTGCTTTGTCAATGCCGACTTTTGCCACATTGTAACGGTGGGGGTGTAACGTAACCATGAACGTTACGGTTATATTTGGAGTGGATAGTGTAATCTGAGAGGTATGTAAGGTCTTTGGCGGTGGGCGAGCGCCGAGCGGGGGAGTCAGTGATGGTCAGTGGTAACGTAGGGAACAGCCGGCGGGAGCGGAAGGTTTACGGCAGTGTGTTTAACCCGTGAATACAACGTACGGCCGCTTGGCGTGTGTTCCGTACTAAAGAACACTGTGGGATGTGTGCTAAAGTATATGTTGGACTATGAAGGTTCTTCCGAGTGACCTGATTCAATATAGACTGTGTTTAGTAAACTACTGCAGAATCGGACTATGGCGATTGTTTGTTAATTAGTTTCGAGAATTGTGCTCACTGCTTATTTATGTTTTGACTGTACTTGAATCTGCTATCTTCGGTGACGAAGAAACATTAGTATTATTGTCTGGTGGCATGCTTGTGGACTGTGTAGTCTCAGAGGAATAAATTTACGAAAACTAGTTCGCATATGTGTTTTCCTTCTGTGACTTTAATTAACCAATTAGCATAGCCGAAAGACTGGCGACCGCACGGCAAAACGAACCTTTAATTAAAAGAGTAATTAGTGGTGGAAGAAAGTTTAAGAAAAATCGTGTTAGGAAGTGTAGCTGCTCAATTGCTTCAACGAACTTTTAACTATACAAACACGAATAGCGTGAGAACACGTTACACCTTCTATGAGTCAACTTTGGTGCTTAGTGCAAAGTCCAGTGATATTGCTTGATTATTAAAAGTTCCTTCCCTCACTCCTAACCCCAGAGGCTTGCTACATATCAATGATGCAAACAGCTCATAGCGTGGACTTAGTGAGCCGAGTCTACAAGAATTTCTCCAAACATTTTCATGAGAACATTGAGTTTTGGTGTTTCCATGGCATCCGAATCTTCATGTTTCCATCTAAAAATTTCTTAATAAATTTTAAAAATGTGACTACCTATCTTAGACGTTACTGATTAACTAATTGATATTGTTTTTTATGTGCATGTATTACCTTCTCAAAATCTGTTTTAGGTGCAGTCATGTTTTGAATGCTGACAGTGCTCCTGGTGAACTTGTTCATATTTGGACAAGAAACGAAATGCTTTTGTGTTCCTATTATTCTGAGATATTGAATGCATTAGATGGAAAGGTTAGTGGATCATAATATTACTCTTTCATTGTCATGGAATGTAACGACTTTTGTTTCCAGTGGCCAGTTCAGTTGACCCCACTTTTTAATCTTATAACTGTAAGTGGGCAATTCGTGTATATATATTTGGGATCTCGGAAATGGCTTTAACGATTTGGGTGAAATTTCATGTTTAGATTACCTTTCTCCAGTTTACCTAAATAGGTGTCTTCCCTGCAGAAACATGATATTACAACAACAAAAAAAAGCAATTCTTGTATTTGGTATCTCAGAAATGGCACTAACGCCATGTTGCAGACATTTCTGGTAGCAGTAAGCTGGACTGAAGTTAGTTATCTTTTCTTTGGTTACAGCAAGGAACTTGTTTAACTTTAAACAAATAATTTTTGTACACAGAGCTGATCCGTGTGAATTGTATCGTGATAGTAATATAATAATGGGGAAATAAGTAAATGCAAGTATTTATTATGATAGGTATTTTATTTTGGAGAGTAGTAATAAATCACTTTTACGTAAAAAGTGTTGATAATTAAATACTACATGTTTAATTGAAACATTTAAAAAGTAGATGTATAAAAATTTGTCAGATGTTTCAATTTTCTTTACTTTACAAAACTTATTTGAAAAATATATTAGTGGTTTTAATGTGACCATCATTGATTTTTTGACCGTATGTATCTTTGGCACAAAAATGAATATTATATTAATCTACAAGCTCAGGGAGGGGGGGGGGGGCATTATGGATGTCCATACAAAAAAAAGATAAATACAACCCAGGCTTTCAAAGTGTCTGACCTTGTGCTTTGTTAATGTTAATGACAAAAATTACTTCTTTATGGAATTGTTTTCTTATCATTTGGGAGGGCACGGTTAATCAGAAGATGTGAGGTTGCTGCAAGGTATATGCATAGTCTTATTGGAGTCAATGAATTTAGTACTGACAATGTACTCATTTAAGTGAATTGGCACTAGCCTTGCACCATTAATTAATCCTTGATAAACATTAAGAATTGTTGCAATGTTGTTGTAGGCCATTTTTCCGCAGTTGCTCAGTAAATTAATTCATAAAATGACGCTAATGCAACTGTATTATGTAGGTAAGATATTATTTGAAAGTATGCCTAATTATGAGCAGTTCGATATGTTCAGGGACAGTATTATGCATGAAATGTTGATTTAAAAGTTTGTAATTATAAGTGTTGATGCGAGCTACGATGTTTGGAGGACAATTTGTGACAGTTTACTAATTCTGATATCAGTAATCTTTAGAAGTTCCAGCTGTATCGCTGTGTAAACTACAACCAAAATATATAAAACATTGCAAGGTTATGAGCTACATAACAAAAATTCTATATATTTCGGCAATTGTAAATAATTGCGTTGCCAGAACATTCTCTCGTCATTTTTTATAGGCTTAGAGATTGTGTAAAATGTATCTTAGATCCCTACTATTGAATCTGTCCGTAGCTGTGTACATTGCAGTTTGCTCTTTTTGAAATAAATTTCATCTGCAGCAATTGGTAAGGGAATTGAGGAAATCTAGGAAGTAGTTTTCCCTATGTGTTGTCCAGCTCATGAATGTGTTATCTATATATATTAACCACACAGGTTCTGGAATTGTTTTCCTAGACAGCCCAGGGCAAGGCTGGTCTATATTGGGGGCATGCAGGTACCCATGGCTGTACTGTATCTTGAATGATAATCTTTGAAATTGCAGGAGAAAAGGTTAGAGGTGTTGATCCACGAAAGCTGAAATTCATCCAGTGGGCAATCAGTATGCTGAAACATTACGTGGGCTGGGATTACCAGCCTTTGGTATAGGGAAAGATAGGTCTGCGGGTAATTTAAGGCGTCAGGACAGAAACAGATGGTGATGAGAGACCTGGAGGTCAAAGAAAGAGGGTATTGCCTGGATAATGTGACTGGTGGAATTTGTTGGGTGTAAAAGATGGGTGTTCATGTCGGAAACCTTTCTAAGGCCTTTAACATCATAGTTACTATGGTCCATGACCATGAAGGTGGGGCACTCTCCAGCTAGTAGGATAATGATTTTTTGGAGATTACTGGAGATTGTGATTGTGCAAGGAATTAGCATCATAACACTGCATTAGTCAAATGTAAAACACCACTATAAATACTTTCCGAAGTACATTTAAAGTATTCGTGCTGGTGTTTGGAATGTTGACTACTCGAATTCTTCACACCAACTGTCATTCTCTGCTGTGGCAGCAAAGTGATGGCATACTCCAGCAGCGAATATGGTGGAATCACACAGCAGTAGCACGGAACAAGTGAGAGAGAGAGTCCCGCAGTAACGCTTTGGCCTCTCGTTCAGGAGGATGCCGGTTTGAAACCCCGTCTGTGCATCCAGATTTGTGGTTTCCATGGTTTCCCCAGATCACTCCGGCCGCATCCGCTGCTATTTTTCAAGCCCTGCTCCCGGCCTGCAACTCGCTCATTCGCTGTAACTCGTCACGTGACTCTCCAGTCACCGATATATCATCTGCTTGCCCCTGTATACTTACAATGTCCCTGGTAACCAACTGCATGACCCCTTTTTATGATAACCTCTCCTTGGCCCAACTGAAGAAAAAGTTTCAGACGCAACACTCTCTCAGCCCACTTGTGTGTTTCAAATATATTTGTGATCTGTACCAGTGGGGAACACTACTTCCTAGATTTCTGCAGTTCCCTTATTAGCAGCCACTATATCTACTTGATGTGGGCCTACCCTCACACACTTGCGATGTTTTTAGTGTGGCCATTTCCCAACAACTCTACACATCAAGTCAACAATTTTATAACATTTTGATAATTGTTTTCCGTTCCATACCACACATCTCCTTCTTATTGTCTTACTATCCATGGCAGATACATCTCCATTCAGAATTCACTGTCCAGGTATTCCCAAAACCTATCACAGGCCGTCATTTCTCACTGCTACCACCCTGATCTTGTATAAAAACAAATTACTTGTGCTAACATCAGCATCCTCATAACTCCTGTTCTGTATCCTCTAAAACTGACTGCAGCACCATATTCATCATCCATTCTCTCCTAGCCTCAAGTCCATTAGCCAAATACTTTGCCTTAAGTATCTTATTCTCTGTCTCTTCTCTGAAATATGCATCCTCCTTTTCAAAATCATATTCAACCATTCCTTGAACATGCTTCATCAGACCACCCAATCTCAACAAATACTTGTCTTATGACTTGGACTGTGCAAATGTTTTCCATGCATTAGACCTTACTGCAAAACTTTCAACACGTAGCTGGTCATTGTTATTTATTCCAATCCTACCACAGGGGAATCATTTCCTATTACTAGACATTTTATTTGCACTACTAAACACCTTATTTTCCAAATAGCCTGCCTTCAATACACAATTTCTTGGTGTGCCTCGCCATCGACCAACTGTCCCATCGGGATTACAGTGGCAACCCAACTCTGAACAGTCTCAACAACTGTTAAACAGTGACAGCTGTCGGCATTTTTCATGGTACTACTTCCCCTTCAGAATTCTGTAAGTAGGAACTAGCATACCAACATATATTTCATGCTAGCCACCCTCTTGGCCTCTGCCTCCATTAATACCCCATCTGTAGACCTATCAGTTATTTTGATTGTAAACTAGTTTATCCGACAGATGTTGTACTGTCCAATTGTCAATAAAATTGTTTATTTATTTATTTTCAAATAGCCTATGGCTAATATATACATACAATTACAATTCATACATCATATTAAACAGAAAACAGAAAAAAACAAATATAAACAAAGTGTTAATTTCAATGAACTCCTTCCCGAGAAAATATTACAATATCTTTCCTCTAACCATTTACCAAGCTTTTCTCTAAAACTTGCAACAGTTCTGGTCCTTTTTATTTCATCAGCTAATTTGTTAAATATTTTTAAACTTTTGTGCAACACAGTTTTCTGTGCTTTACTACTTTTATTATAAGTTGAATGGAAATGATTTGCCTGCCTTGTCTTATAATTATGTACATCATTATTCTTTTGTACTAATTTAGTCATATATCTTGGTAATAATCTACTTTCCAACCTATATACAAAAGTCAGTACATCTCTAATTATTTCCTTTTCAATATGTAAATATCCTAATTACATAAGCATATTACTGACATTTTCAGTTCGACGTTTATTTAGAACAGCCCTCATTCCCTTATTAAAATTATTTTGCAATTTCATAATTTCTCTTTTGCTTGCCATGATTAATACTGTGGAACAGTATCTTATGTGAGGCAGTACAATTGCTTTAAACAATAGCTGTTTACCTGGTTCAGATAACATTTTTCTTAATTTGTATATTAAATTTACCTTTTTTTGCTACTTTTTTATTTATATAATCTACATGATCTATAAATTTAAGCTTATTATCAATGACTACACCAAGATGTTTATAATGTTGAACCCACTTAATTTTAGTTCCATTAATCACAACAGAATGCAGTGCCTCTGCCTGTTCCCTAAACAGTTTTTTCCCCATCACCATACATGTTGTTTTTGCCACATTCAGACTTAACTAATTTTTATTTAGCCATTCATTAACTAATTTTAACTCTTTATTAATTACCTGTATCATTTTTTCTAGATTATTCCCATAATAATAAATTAGTGTGTCATCCGCAAACGTGAATTTTACAATTCTTTAGTATTTCTGCCAGATCATTTATGTACAATATAAATAAATAAATAATGGGGAACTCCATGTTTCACTTCTCTTTCTTCTGATAGAACCTTATTGAATCTAACCCTCTGATACCTCTTTGTTAAATAATTTTCTAACCAAGCATAAACCTCCCCAGTGATGTTATACATATTTTTTAATTTTTTTAACAGCAGTTCCCTGTTTGTGATCATTTTGTGAATTTGTGAAAATTTGTAAACAAAGTGAAAATTAGTGATCATTGTATTAATTAACAATTGTGTCCATAATCATTCAATTTGAGGAGGAGTACATTCAAAAGTATGCCAGTGGGAAATTTTACATGTGAGATGAATTCTGTCAGCAGTTCACCACTGATACAGTGGAAATGTGTGATGTGCCTGGAATGTGATCAACTTGGAACCATGCGGTTTTGTTCCAAAATTTATGTCACAATCAAATTAAGTCAGAATTTCATGTTAACCAAATGATTTATTATCTTCCATTAAATTTGAAACCTCAATTAATCCTAAGATGTTTTAATTTCATTTTAATCATCACACCACCTAAACAGTTTTGATTGTTTCATAGATCTTGCATCGTTCAATCTAATGCCTCCAAAGAACATTGAACATTAATCTCAAACAATAAGTTTGCAATTCTCCAGAAATTTGGGTGTTGCATAGTTCTTTGAAAGGTTGCATGTTGGAGTTTCATTGATTTGCATATTCAGTGGCAACTAGAATGCTGATTGAGCTATTTGACAGCCTTCCAATAATGTACAATGTTCAATTCCTGATGAAGCAAGTGAACTTCATGAGATTAAGAAGCTCATTAAACCAAATGCAGAATATTCAAACCCCTTCACTTTGTCTGAATAGGATGCTGCATTGAAGTATACTAGACTCCGCAAAGCCACTGGACATGATGGTCTGTACCCAGAATTCCTTGTTAATACAGGCCCTATCTCAAGAAAATGGTTGCTTGCACTTTTAAATGGAATATTACAGATGTCAAAGTTGCCTCCTGCCTTTAAAAAAGCTAAGCTGATAGCCATTGTTAAACCGAGTAAAGAAGGAAATGTACCAGAACACTAAGGGTCAATTTCTCTCCTCAGCACAGCATATAAGCTGCTTGAAAGAATGGTGCTGGCTCGGAGTCACAACGCCATTAATAGTCATTCCCCCAGAGCAGTCTGGGTTCAGGCCAAAGCGTGGCTGTGCTGAGCAGTTTCTGACTCTTGTGACCCACATTGAGACTGGATTTCAAAAGAAATTTAAATCTGGAGCTGTGTTCGTCGACCTATCAGCAGCCTATGATACTGTCTGGCGTGAGGGTCTCCACCTCAAATTCCTAAATGCTGTACCGTGCAAAAATATAGCGGATCTGTTTAACAACATGCTGAGTAATCGCAACATCCTGGTCCACTGTGGGGCCCCAAAAGAGTCGCTGGCGTGTTCTCAACAATATGACTGCCTCAGGGTTCGATGCTGAAGCCTGTGCTTTTTAATTTATATATTGTGGACATACCTCAACTAAATTGCAGGAAATTTCAGTATGCTGCTGACCTGGCAATTACTTTCCAGGATAAAAACTTCCAGATTTGTGAAGATAGACTCTCTGAGACTCTTAACCAGCTCTACGCATTCTTCTCTAAGTGGAGACTAAAACCAAATCTAACAAAGACAGAATCTTGTTGCTTCCACCTTTCAAACCAGCTCGCCTATGTCAGAATAACACCAACCTTTGGACCCCTTGGAGGAGTAGAACACAAAGACCACGCCAAATATTTGGGAGTTACCTTGTATCGAGCCCTCACTTTTCAGAGAAAGTGAAGATCCATGTGAACCTTGTAAAGAGACTGGCTGGTACGTCATGGGGTGCAGGTGCTCAAGTTTCTCGAGGAGCAGTCCTTGGTTTGGCGTTCTCCCCAGCAGAATACTATTGCTCTACATTGCTCCACCACATCTCAGGAGAAAATCGATTTTGCTTAGAGGATTGGAAGGAGTGGATGAAAACATGATTCCTCTGCACGATGACCTTCTTCACCTTCCTCGAACACGTTTAAAATCTAGGAGACCTGCCTACATGGAAGCAGCCAGTCTCAGACATAACAACTTTAACTTGTATGAAGAGAGGAGAAAGGAGTGGGAAGCCAACAGCCCACACAATTGTGAGCTTATAAAAGATCCGAAAATCTGTGTGCGACGGTTTGACTTGTCTAGGTGTCTTAGGTGTCGATTGAACAGATTTTGCACAGGTCATGGAGTGTGCAATGCAACATTGCATAAATGGGGTCTCCATGAAGATGCATTGTGTGACTGTGGTGGTATACAAACTGCTGATCACATTGTGATGGACTGTCCAGCAAGATTATCTGGAGGCCTTCTCACACTGCATCAAGCTGGACCAGCTGCCAGAAGATGGCTTTAATCTATATCTATAAAATGAAAACCAGACATATTTGAAGTATAAAAACTCGGAATATACGGAGCAGATTTCGATGGGGTTTTCACCGTTTTAAATCTTTGAATCTTAATTCACTTGTCTGGCATGTCTTATGTTTCAACGTTAAATAATGTAAGAGCATTAATTGAAACTCTGAACGTATGGTGAGGAATTCCACAGGAGGAATCACTAGATGTCGCATACTACTACAATACAATATCTCTGACCATAGCCTTTAAAGAGCAATTTACAATAATAACCATTCTTTCATACTCCACACTGAACAAAACTTGAAACATTGTTTCCTTTAATATGGGGTGTTTAGTTTTTATGGCCGTATTGAATGCGAGGAATTAAGAATGAAAAATCAGTAGAGATTTTCTTTGCCCCCGATTTCTGGCAATATCTTTGACCATCAGCTTTAGTATTTGTCTCTGATATCAATTGTGAAGTGTATTAAATCAAATGTACGAAAAATTTACCTAAATACCAGTAAACTATTGATTGTGTTTTTCAGTATTGGATTTTCTATATTTTCATAAAAGACTGAATCTGTATAGCTTGGATCTTACAGATTCATTTCCTTCGCAGTAATTAATACGTATGCTGATGTTTTGTTTTTTTTTATCATTAGAAGATTGTATTAAAACTTTAGTGTTGAAAATAATAATGGCTTAGGACAACTGTAAATTATTTGGAATTAGCCTGCAATAATACGCTATGCGCGCGTGTTCTCACGTAATCTAGGTTTTATTCATTTATATTTTATCGCGTTGTTTAGTAATGCAGTGGTTTTTAACATCAACAGAAGTATGGATAAGTCCTTAGTGTTGGAAAGTAACCCATTATAACAACTGATTCTGCACTATGCACTTGAGGTTTTTTTTACATAATCTAGCTATTATTCATATTATAATGTATTGCATTGTTCAGTATAGCAGTTTCTACACCCACTGTGACGGCGTAATTTCGTGATGAATTATTATTTAACTCAGTGAGACAGATAGTAAAAACAAATTACGTATCTCGCTTAGTTCTCGAGATATCGAATGTCAAAAATTATTTATAGGTATGTTTCCCCCCCCTTCCCCCCTCTTCATGGCGATTTTATTTTGCTTCAAACTACGTTTCAACTTGACCACAACTGCTAGAAATAAATCAAAACACCCTTTGTACTTATCCAGCTTGTAGTGCCTTGTGACTGTCGAACTTCTTTCTGGTCCAGGTTGCGTTTCAAACTAACCACCTCAGTTTAGAGATTCAGTATCTCAAGAACAAAGCAAGATAACCCAATATTTTACTATTCTCTTTCAATGTGTCTCGTCAAGTTAGATAAGAATGCATCGTTGATTTAGCTTATACGAATTTTTTTTTCACGTCCAGGCCGTATTTCAATCTAACCATGTCAGCTGTGAGATAACATTTAACGAGACGTGTAATCGAGATATATAAAAGAAATATCTTAAATTTTCATTTGTCTTGTGGTATTACATAGGAATTCTCACGGAATTGGAACGTTGTAATTAATACGTACGCTGATGGTTTTATATCATTAGAAGTATGTATTAAACCTTAAGTGCTGAGAATAATAACGGCTTAGGACAACTGAACTTTTTTTGGTATATACGCTGATGGTTTTTTTATATTAAGCTGCAATTCTGCACTATACGCGCGTGTTTCTGATGTAATCTAGCTTTTATTATTTTATATATATTTTAAGCGTTGTTTAGTAATTCAATGGCTTTTAACAGCTTTTATTAATTTCATAATTTATTCAATTGTTTACTAATGCGGGTTTTATATCAACTGTTGTGCCGCAATTTGATTATGAATTCTTATATAACTCAATGAGACAGATACAAAGTAAATAAAAAATGTCTCGCTTAGCTCTCGAGTTATCGAAAGCCAAAAATTATTTGTAGGTATAGATTCTTTTCCTTTTGACAACGATTTTCTTCTCAACTTGACCACAACCGCTAGATAGAAAACAAAACTCCCATTGTACATGCCCAGCGTGTAGTACCTTGCAACTTTGGATTTTTTTCTGGTCCAAGTTGCATTTCCAACTGTCAACCTCGATTTAGAGATATCATATCCCAAGGACAAAACAATATTTTACATTTCACTTTCAAAGTGTCTCGTCAAGTTAGATAAGAATCCATCATCTGGTTTAACGAGAAGTGTAAACGATATACATATATAAAATCTTCAGTTTTGATAATAATCACCAAATTGCAAGCCACAGTTGAAAGATTTTTCATAAAAGCGTATTCACATGTTTCTGGTTGGACGAATACTGTTATAGTACTAAATCGACATGGAATTTTGTTTCCTTGTGAAGAAAGTTTAAATGCAACATTTCTGAGATACAAAAACTTAACTCAAACGGCAAGAATACTCTGTTAGGTGAAAAAGGGTGTGTGGAGAAATTGCTACAGGGGAGTGTGTTCTATCGCAATTAAATTAAACTATAAAGCGAGCTTGATGGTTGAACGGTAGCGCTCAAGCCTTGAACTCGAGATCACCTGTATTCAAATCCCCGCCCAGCCATCAATTTTTCGATTTTACATGGTTTCACAAGCAAAATACTCAGGATGTAACGCATACCTCTTGGGCCTGTAGCTAAACATTAAATTTTTTCTTACTTTCTGACATAATCTAGCTGTCAGTCGTATTATAATCTATTTAAGCTCTCGATATATCGAATGTCAGACAAAAATATCAGGCATTTGGAGCTGAAATTAGAGTCATTGTGTTCATAATAATTAATGCGTAAGCTGATGGCTTTTTGTAGAAATAGAACGTTGTATTAAGCCTTTAATGTTGCAAATTAAAACAGTTTAGGACAACAAAGCAGATTTTCTTCATTTTATAATTTATTGCGTTGTTTCGTAATGCAGTTTATATGATAACCATGGTGCCATAGTCTGTAAATTCCTGAAATAAATTAAAAGTAAAGAATTTTTATTTGTTATTTCTCGCTTATTTCTGAATAACTGATATACAACTGTGAATACCTGATATTCAACTATACAGGTATGAAATAGAATTTAATTTTGAGCTACAGTGCAAGATGAAGTAACATAATGAGAAATTTTTTAAAATCCAGCGGCAGATGAGCCAACACAATCAGACACATCTAATGTTTGATGCTACGAAAAGTCGTTCAAAATCGATTCAGCATTTTTCAGATAATGCTTGATTATTCTTAAAGTAAATGTGTCGTAATGGCGTAAAATATACCTAAAATTTTAATTTTGAACCCAAACTTTCAAATTCTGAAAATCCACTCAAAATATGTATTTTTTGCGTAATGCCGGAATAAACAGATACATTCCAGATACATTTTTATGTATGTGGTATGTAATAATGTGTGTAATGTTTCGACTTTTGAATAATGTGCGTAATGTTTCAATTTTCGAGTAGTAACATTGGCAAATGTAATTAGGTTGATATCTAACCTGGACTAAAATGAAACCGACATTCCGTATCATAGCACCCAAACCACCCCGTTCTTGGAAGTGTGCTGTTAAATCACCGCTTAGCTTAGTACCGGAAATGGCCGGTACGAAATCAGTGAATCTTGGCAAGTACAAATCTGTTCAGACGAATAAAAATAGTGTACGGATAAATCAAATTAAACCCACTTCTTTCTTGGTAAGGTGGGGATCAATCTAGGTATGCTTTAATTCCAGAAATTGATGGCCCAAA
This sequence comes from Vandiemenella viatica, assembly GCA_031002005.1. Taxonomy (NCBI): domain Eukaryota; kingdom Metazoa; phylum Arthropoda; class Insecta; order Orthoptera; family Morabidae; genus Vandiemenella; species Vandiemenella viatica. The sequence goes on along the minus strand of JARYHS010008074.1, from coordinate 7,864,063 downwards.
TTGTATGAAACTTGGAACATGTTACTCATTGCATAAATAAAAACAGTGTATGGGTAAATCAACAACTAAACCGGGCAACGCCGGGAACTCTGCTAGTCTATAGATATAGTTATTTGGTTGTAAATGTCTTTTGTTGAACTTGGCATACCATAATAATAATAATTGCCAATATCAATCGGATTTTTTTTTCCACCGGGAGCATTCAAGTAGAAATTCCCTCTATTTCCAACATTCACAACTTTCATGAACATGTTGTTTTGCTGATTCAACAGTGGAACATTATTTCAAACTGGTTCTCTCAATGCATCACAATCATATTGTTTTTCGCATTTGAACCCTTGATTAAATGTCCTGTGTGTCGGACGATTGCGTGCTGTCATGACTAATTGAAGTAATACCATGTTCGATATCATCCAGCACATGTCCTCAGTTGATATCAATTGAATAGAGATAAAATAACTATATTTGCTGGAAGATTGCGAAACAACATAAAAATAAAATCAAAGGTAATTTTATTTTAATTTAAGAAGGAATGCATTTTTCTCCAGATCTTGCAGTCTTTTTTTCAATAGAAAACATTTGTGTTATTTCCATCCCAGGAGCATAAAGAACGAAACAAAAATAATAATAATAATTACACTTATCCATCATTCAACTCACGATTTATGGTCCTGAGTTTGTACAAAAATTCGATAGAAGAAAAGCACTTTGTCTTTTTTCCAATTTTCTCAGTAATTTTTCCAATTTTTATGGGGAAGAGAGTATTGGTCTTTGTAAAACAAATGAAGACATTATTTTCCTCTTTGTTTTAAAGTAAGTGTGTGAAAATTAAGGTTGAGAGGGGTTGGGTATTTTTTGTTTTTAAATTATATGTGGACATTATTTTTGTTTGTTTTAAAATATACATTTCCAAAGTTCCATCAAAATCATATAAAAACTGTTGGTATGTATTTTTTTTTTTTTTTTTTTTTTTTTTTTTTTTTTTTTAAAATGTATGTGTGTGCAAATTGAGGGGTGGGGTTAGTGGTCAGGGAGATTGTATTTTTGTAAACGAAATATGGACATTATTTTTCTCATATAAAAATTGTTCTCGGGTGACTAGCAGAGTTAAAGGAGTGTTATAATTACACAATAGTTTGGCTATCTCATTCGCTGTCGCCATCTTCTGGTGAAGTGCTAAGTAATTATTTCACTCCATTAAATCTGCTAGTCACCCTAGAACAATTTTTATATTCTCAACACCTAGAAAAACTGCGTTCTTATGTATTTTTTTTCTCCCCTTTGTTTCCATCACAGTTGGATAAAATCTGTGGACTTATATCAATGACAAAAATTAGGTTGGGGTAAAGGGGGAGATCAGTTTGGTTTTTGAAGACCAAATATAGACATCCCCTTTGTTTTAGATTAATGTTTTCAAGGTTCCATCAAAATTGGGTTTGTGTAAAGAACATTAGCCAAAGTTAGGGGTGGGGGGTGGAGTGCTAAAGGTAGCTATTGTAAACCAAAATCAGTTTTGGCCAGTATTTTTCTCTTTGTTTTAAACTATATATGTTCAAAGTTCCATCAAAATTGTGTAAAAAGTGTGAGTTTCTATTAAAAATATTGGCCAAATTTAGTTGGGGAAGGGGGGTGGGGTTAAAAGGGATGGGTAGGGTTGTTGTAAACCAAATGTAGACTATTTTATTCATTATGACATTTTAGTTTTTCCCGATGTATTGTTGAAATAAATAACTCTCGGGTTTTTTGCCAGTTAATTGATTTATTTAGATCTTTTAACAACGTTTCGGCAACTGCCAACGTTGCCTTCATCAGGTTAACTCTCACTTGCAAGGACAAGACACTGACTGACTTGCGAGCGAGTCCTGGCTCCTATAAATAGCCTGTTGCCAAGGGAAGCTTCACGCTGCTCTTTGATTGGTCGGCGGTGCACACGGCCATAGACGGGGTCAAACCGGTTTGGTTGCATCTCTGCATCTCGTGGCTGCATCCCGTAGCTCAGCAACTGGATGGCATTCAGTAGATCCATGGCAGTATCTTGAGTGGTCACCCATCCAAGTAAAAACCACACATAACGTTGCCTTAACAGTTTGCATGTGCGGTCACCCATCCAAGTGCTCTCCACACTCATCGTTGCTTAACTGGCGGTATTACTATCGAGGAACGCCGCAATGAGCACCAAAGATATCTGCGGTTACTACAACTGGACAGGTCCGCATTAGCAGAGCATGCTATAGAAAATTTTCACAGCATCAACTTCGACAACACTGAATTCCTGGCTAAGATATTGTATTTCTGGGACTCGGTGATCAGAGAAGCGCTGGAGATTCGATTAAGTGACAACAGCATTAACAGAGATGGTGGTCTGTTCCTGAGTGAGGCTTGGGAGCCAGTCGTAAAAGACCTAAAACAGCAACGTGTTAGACACAACCTTCCGAGCAGACGCCGTCATGACACGTCGACCAATGGGAGATAAGTCGTTGTTATTGGTCAGTTCCAGAGCCCTCGTGTAATGCCACCGGTTAAGCAACGATGAGTGTGGAGAGCACTTGGATGGGTGACCGCACATGCCAACTGTTAAGGCAACATTATGCGTGGTTTTTACTTGGATGGGTGACCACTCAAGATACTGCCATGGATCTACTAAATGCCATCCTGTTGCTGAGCTACGGGATGCAGCCACGAGATGCAGAGATGCAACCAAACCGGTTTGACCCCGTCTATGGCCGTGTGCACCGCCGACCAATCAAAGAGCAGCATGAAGCTTCCCTATTTATAGGAGCCAGGACTGGCTCGCGAGTCAGTCAGTGTCTTGTCCTTGTAAGTGAGAGTTAACCTGATGAAGGCAACGATGGTAGTTGCCGAAATGTTGTTAAAAGATCTAAATTAATCAAGTAACTGGCATATAAGTGAATTAGTCTGTGGAGTCCCATAGCCATACACATTCACAGTTTTTTCTTTTGTTACTGTATTGACAGACAAATAACAAAGTTACAAATAAATCTGACAGTAGTGGGCAGTTAAATTCAAACATTTTGGTATTTCTGTATTTTAATATTGAATTTTCTCTGTATGTAAGTTTATCATTTTTGAGGTACTATTGTGTTGTTCAAAAACTGAAGTTTTGGTGAATACTTTGTTAAAGTTAATACTATTGGGTAATTTGCAACTCCTACAATAATCATATATATTATTTCTATAAGGTATTTTTTTGTCACAAGCCACTATCTCCCTTAATACTTAACTGAAATCAATATACGAGCTGTCATTTTAAAGCTTATGGTCTCCACTTTGGTAACATCATATTTTAAAAAAGGAACTTTTTGGAATTCGACCCTTAAAGGGCAAATATGACAATTTTTCTAAAATGTGTTTTTCTGTATTTCGAGTCATTTATCTCCATTGATACCTATCTGAAATCATTTAATGTAGTATCGTCTTAAAGATTAAGATCTCCGTTTTAGTGATGTCATACATTAAGACAGAAATTTTTCAGAATTCGACCCTTAAAGGGAAAAAGTATCAATATTTTTGCAATGTGTTTTTGTGTCACGAGTGATTTATCTCCCTTAATATCTAACCGATATAGATAAATGAGGTATCATATTGAAGACTGAGGTCTCCCCTGTGGTAACATTATATTTCAAGAAAGGAATTTTTCGTAATTCGGCGCTTAAAGGGCAAAAATGTAAATTTTTAAAAAAGGGGTACTTTGTGTCTCAAGCCATTTATCTCCCTGGATAACTAACCAAAATCGATAAATGAAGTAGAATGATGAGGAATAATGTCTCAGCTTTGTGACATCATATTTTAAGAAAGAATGTTTTTTTAATTCAACACTTAAAGGGAAAAAGTATAAATTTTTCTACAACGCATTTTTTTGTCACAAGCTATTTATCTCCCTTGATATCTAACTGATATAGATAAATGAGGTACCATATTAAAGACTAAGGTCTCCGCTGTGGTAACACTACTTTTTAAGAAAGGGATCTTCAGTTCCGTTACACCATAATTTAATAAAGGAATTTTTTAAAGTTCTTTCCTTAAAAGGAAATAGTATTAATATTTTTACAACGCATTTTTTGTCACGAGCCAATTATCTCCTTTTATACCTAACTGAAATTGATAAATGAGGTATCATGTTAAAGCCCAAGGTGTCCGCTTTGGTCACACCATATTTTATAAATTGAATTTTTTTGAATTCAACACTTAAAGGGCAAAAGTATTAATAATATTTCTACTACGTGTTTTTTTTTTTAATTTCGAATCATTTATCTTCTTCGATACCTAAGCGAAATCGATAAATGGCATATGATTTTAAGGATTAAGGTCTCCAATTAGGTAAAAGTCATCAATTAAGAAAGAATTTTTTGAAATTTGATGCTTCAAGTGGTTGCGCGTATAAGACTGTTCAGTGCCAAGTCCGTAGATTGCAGCAGCATATTTAATTTTTTTTTTTTTTTATAAAATTAGCTTCTCGCTCATTTTTTTTTCTGTTACAGAAACATTTTTGTTTTGCTTTACAATTTCAGTATGAACATTTTACTCGCACAGCAATTTATATCACAGAGCTGTTGATATGCTGTCTCCATTTTGTTCAGATTCGTTGCATTCTGTTAAGATCAGTGCCAGTTTGTCATACATACACTGTGTTTTAAGTTTTTCTGTTTTGTAATTTGTTGTAAGTATTTTCCACCTGTTACACTAAACAAAATAAATATTTGCTACAAAAATGCGGTTCTACTTTTCATTATTTTACAAGCATTTAACCTCACTATTCACTCTATTTTATTCGCAAAATCTTCGCACGGGTTGTCTAGTCTGAATATATTATTATTTCAGTTAATTTAAGTAAAAATGTGTTTGGATCGGCACCCTTTGATTTTTCTCCATATTTAGATTGTGTGGCACATCCTGTTCCATTTCTGTTGATCTCTTCAGATTTCTTCCTTGATCACTTGGCTCCAATTGCCCCCCTTAGCTTCCTACTGTACATGATCTGTCCATCTTCCTATAGACTTGTCCCCCTCCTCCTCTGTCTCTATGGTATTTTCAGCATTCTTTCTGAGGCAGCGAAATATTCTCCTATGGGAGTAGGGGATGATAGCTTGAGGTGGCAGGTCCCACAGATGGGTAGCAGGCAACTCCACTGCATAAAGTGGGGAGGCGGCAATGACGACACTCAAGGTGGCAACCATGGGGGTGGCAATCTCACAGTTTTTGCCGGGGTCGAAAAATTCCTAGATCCACAACTGATGTAGGGGGTGGGGGGTGATGGGTGGCTGGTCATATTTAGAAATACGTCCCTTTTCTGAGGGTGAGGATTTAATGATTGGAAAGATGCGGTTCAGTGCTCCAGCCTGATGCATCCAGCTTGGTGCAGTCCTCTCCTGGCTCTGATTGCCTCTAGATGTTGAAGAACCGTATAACTCTAGAAATAGAAACAAATATTTTTCCTTCCTTGTGACATTTTATACTCTATCAGAAACTTCAACTCTTCTGCCTTTAGCTGAGCCTGGTGAGTGAACAGTAATGCTCTGGCCTGACATTTAGGACAGTGGTTCAAATCCTTGTCAGGCCATCCAGATTTTGGTTTCCTAAAAACACTTCAGGCTGTGGCCAATTCCTTCCTGTTCCTTACCCCTTATACTCTCCTTCCTGTAGTGACGTTTATATCATCAAGCTGTTAAGCCCAAGAGAGAAAAAAGTTTGCTACCTTAGATTTCAGTTAGTATTTCTAGTTTGTTTTGTTTCTGATAGCTCATAAAGTATCTTATATCATTTAACGTCCATCTTTTAATTCCTGTAAATGTTCTTCCCAAGACTTTTCATGTGCTATTTTTATCCTCTTTTTTCTGAAGCTTTAGCAGAATGTTTCCATTTAGATAACTTTTTTCTGTTCTAGCTTTAAACCATTCTGTTCACGTTATTGTTTTACCTTTGTACATTCAATCAGGGAGTTTCATTTTTCTTACTTTTTTCTTAATGTCCTTTATATGTTTATTCAGGTGCAGCAACTATTATCCCTCTCCATTCTTTTCTGTTGTCCTTTCTTCATATGCAGGAAAATATGTTCTTACAGATTCATGAACATTTCAACTGTATTGAGTAATGGGAAAAATTCCAACACGGCACTCTGTGGATTCTGCTATTTATCACCTTTTCCATATCTACAAGAACAATAGTATATAAATACAGGTAAATGCTAAGATTTAAAGTGAACTGTTTTATATACATTTATAAAAGGATAGGGAAATAAGACCCATCACTCAATATAGTGGAAAAGGGGGGAGTTGTGGGGGGGGGGGGGGGAGATAGTTGTGGTAAGTAGCAGAGACACAAAAATTGAAATGAACACAGTTTACAATATTTTGGTTTGAAACCTTAACATGCTGAAAATGAGAGAAGCCATTTGGGAAGAAAGTGTATGCACACTACAAGGTTTACTGTATGAGTGCCAGTCATGTGGTAATCCTTGGTGTGTGCACATATTCGCTTGATAAATGACCTGACTCTCCCTGTTTGAATAAACTTTTAAACAGAAATAGAAATACTATTCTTGTATATATATTTTTTATTTTTTTCTATTTTGTGTATCTTTTCTGCAACGCTCCTGTCTTGGTCTGGTGAATGATAGGGCTTTCTACCAAACCTCTCTTCCCCTAGATCAAGCCATTGAGTTTATGGATGCTCCCTATTTATAACAATCCTTTTTGGCAGAATGAATGATAAAATTTCCCATTTTGAAATGTTACATTTCTGATCTGTGTTTATTCGACACCAAGACCCCCAAGAAGTTTGTATTGCATGTTACTTTTCTACAGTGTTTCAAGTACTTGCATTTCTGTTTTCATCTTAAAAATCTGTTGATATTTGAAGGGGGAAACTTTCATTTGTTTACTTTAATAATAGCTGACCAATTGAACCAGAAATTTAAGACTTGGTTGTTTGTGACTGTTGAAGTGGCTCATTAGCTCATGGTGGAATACTAACTTTCAGATGACATGACTTTTTGTAGTCTTCTGGACAAAGTTAGTTTCACATGTGCGAAGTACACTGGGAATTCTTCACACTTTGGATTTCACACTGAACTGTAAGTCCACCACAAATAGAATCAGCCTTGTTATCGCTGACACTATGGTGGATCTGGAAGATCCAACCAACTTTCATGCAGTACACTGAGTTAAAATTAGGAATTATTAATTTGTTTTACAATTTAGTTCAGCCCTTATTCTGTGCCAAAATATTAACTTGTTTCTCTTGACCTTTTATTTTCAAGGCTGTGTTGCCCAAGTGACTGCCAATACATGTTGTCCATTGTTTGTCAGAAACTGGAAGAGTAAGTAGGCTCCTGCCCATCACGTTTAAAATTCTTGTAGAGGTATATAAGTCAGAAAAGATAAACAGCTTACAAATCATTGCACTAAAGGGGGTATATAATCTTAAATTAGATTGATTTTCTCCTGGGTAAATTATTCCAATCCCAGAGGTTGTAATGGCTGTGTAAGAATCAATTGATAAAAACCAGATTCTTCAAAAGTTGCATTGATTTTTGAAGAAACTGACATCCTAAAAAGTGATACCCCCATATAACACTAAAATGTAAAGACTATTCATCTTTGTTGCCTGTCATTTCACTTCTGACATAATTGGTATCTGATGCTGCAAGCTTATCTTTTGCTGTCATGTTACTACATGACACAGTACATAGAGGACAGGTTACGAGTGTGGCATTCATCGATCTCACAGCGGCGTATGATACAGCCAACCACAAAATTTTTATAAGTAAGGTATACTCCACCACAAAAGACTACCATTATTCACAAGTCATCCAGTGTTTACTACAAAACAGAAGGTTTTACGTCACCCTACACAATAAGAAGGGTCGCCGGACAACTCGGAATAGCCTCCCTCAGGGTAGTGTGCTGGCGCCGCTCTTGTACAACATATATGAAAATGACCAACCAATCATTCCTGGAACAAGAGCATTCAGTTATGCTGCTGACACAGCACTTGCAGGACAAGGTAAAAACTTTGAGGTGGTGGAGGTGAAGCTGACAACAGCTCTTGAGGATATGGCCAAGTATTATGATGCTAATAATTTGAACCCCAACCCTGGAAAAACACAGGTCTGTGCATTCTACCTGAGAAACAGAGAAGCCAGAAGGAAGCTGAACATCAACTGGAGGGGACAACAACTATTACACTCCGATACTCCAAAATATCTGAGAGTAAAGCTTGATCGATCTCTCACATTCAAAACCAATTGTGAGGATCTGAAACTCAAAGTATCCGCCCGGAACAACATCATCAGAATACTTACAAGTACCTCCTGAGGAACACATCCAAATGTGCTTCGTACATCTGCCCTGGCACTTTGTTTCTCTGCAGCTGAATACTCAGCACCACTTTGCCAAAACTCTGCACATGCTAAGCAGATTGATATAGCACTGAATGATACAGGCCGCATCGTAACAGGTTGCCTGAAACCAACTCCTGTCAGCAAAACATACCACATCATGCATCATGGGTATAGCACCACCTGACAATTGAAGGAAAACAGCTGCAGAGATGGAGAAGAGGAAACAGGAAACAGACCATAGACACCCGTTGTTTGGCACGAGCCTCAACCTGCAAGGCCAAAGTAAAGGAAGAGTTTCTTACAGTCAACTACAGCCATAACATCTTCACCTGGAGAAGGCCGTGTACAAATATGGCAAAATTCGTTTCCTGAAGGGCACTGGAGGAATATCAAAGAGGCACCGGCCGCGGGGTGTAATCAACCATATGCCATATGCAAGGCATTAAATAGATTAAGAACTGAAGTGTCCCGATGTAGATCTAATATATAAAAAAAATGTGGTTACACTACTGACAACGAACTGTGTGAATGTGATGAGCTGCAGGACCCACAACATCTTCTGACCGAGCGTGGTGGTGTAACGGCTAGCGTTCTGGCCTCGCATTCGGGAGGACGGCGGTTCGAATCCCCGTCCGGGCATCCAGATTTGGGTTTTCCATGGTTTCCCTAAATCACTCCAGGTGAATGCCGGGATGCTTCCTTCAAAAGGCCATGGCCGAATTCCTTCCCATTCCTTGCCCCCCATCCTTTCCCGTCTCTAAAGACCTAGTTGTTATAGGAGACGTTAAGCAGTTAAAAAAAAAAAAAAAAAAAAAAAAAAAAACATCTTCTGGTATGCAGTAATCTACCTGAAACCTGCACTCTCGATGACCTTTTTAGGGCAAATGAGAAGGCCATCAGACTGCGGAATTCTGGTCACACTCCATTTAATTGTGTTCTATATTCCATAAGCTTAATATTAATTAATTAATTTTGTTTCTTTTGTTTCAACTTGTAATTTTATGTCCTGGACATGAGAAATAAAGAATAATGTTGCTGCATTATTATTATTATTGTCGTATATCGCTATAAAGGAGAACAAAAAGCAATTTTCGTTGGATTTGTTCAATTTTTCTTTGGGATGTTATTATTATTATTATTCTGTACTGCTCACTGTCGCTTAAAAAATAGCATGTAAAATCAAACATTGATAGAAAACAATGTGTCCTTCTGCATACTTTTCAACCCAGTACAGTGCAAGATGTCCCTGAAATATGGAATTGAGCATATAGGTTCATAACTGTCAAGACCCATATTTATTTATCAACAACAACATTCCTTTTTTTCCAGATAATATTGTCTTGGGCTATCCTTGTCCAGTTTTCTCCAAAGACTGTTTGTCTCTTTATCCCATGAATCTGATGGTCTTCCCCTTGTAATTTCTTTTTTTTTTATGGTAATATTTAGAAGTAAGATGGTAATGTATTGTATAGTAAACTGATCTCTTATCAAAGCTGAGGGCAGTAGGATAGCCAAGACATGATAAAAGACAAACATGCACAATATCTTTGGTAATCCTAAGTCATTGCAAATAGCATTGAGAGGCATGGCATTGGGTGTACACATTTCTAGTATCACCATGCAAGTCACACAAAATATGATTCACCTGGTGAAACTTATGTGCACACTGATCCTCTATATCATATGGCTTGTTTCTCTTCAAATTGATTGGGTGATTACCTAAAATACGAATTTGCTTTTGTCTGGTATCTGGTTTCTTTTATGTTGTCACTGCTATCCTTTCTTCATCTCTGGTATGTGGGAGGACACCGGTTCGAATCCCCGTCCGGGCATCCAGATTTGGGTTTTCCATGGTTTCCCAAATCACTCCAGGCAAATGCCGGGATGCTTCCTTCAAAAGGCCATGGCCGAATTCCTTCCCATTCCTTGGCCCCATCCTTTCCCGTCTCTAAAGACCTCGCTGTTAAGAGATGTAAAGCAGTTAAAAAAAAACTCTTGTAAGTCTGGTAAGTGATGGGTTCACTTTCCTATTTCTCTATTTTTAGATTCTTTGTAATTCTTCATTAATATAGTCCATGGCCAGTTTCTTTCCAACATTGCATAGGGGAACAGATTGTTACTTTGGTCTGTAATGACCATAATTTGTTGTATGTTTAAAGGGCACCAAACTGTACGGGATTATTCTGAAATTCATAATTTTTCATGTGAATGTTAATATTACATTACTTTCTGGGGTAACACAGAGACTGAAGAGTAATGACATTGAGAAATGATTAATCCTCTGCAATTAAACAAACATGGTAAACATTACGGTTTTTTATTTTACATTATGTTTAATTTGTAGGGCAAGTGAGAAACCTAAACGTCCATCATTTAACAGCACTTAAAGAGTTTCATAGCATTTCTCATAACTGTTGACACTTTTTCATTACTTTGCTGTCCTGCTAGCTATTTGTTAGGCTCATTGATGTGGCATGTGGCCAGTGGGGCTGAACACCCTTGAGTTATTCACCACTCATCTATGCATAAGTGCTCCTCCAGTCTCCATGATGCTCATGAGATGCAGTAGATCATCATCTGGAGTTAGCTAATGAGCTGTTCAAGTAGTTAAACATGCCAATTCAAAGCCACACATTATTTTTCATTATTACTTATCATTCATTTTGACCATGGTTCATTATAGGTCAGATGTGCCCGACACTGTTTCATGATGCAGAAATATGAAGATTTGTTGATACAGTTAACCCTTTGACTGCCGCCCTGTCTGTGCTCCAGACGTGTATACACGCTAGCCTCTTAGAGACCTCGTCATGTAGCCATATTTCCACCCAGGGTGGTTAGTTTTTTCCTTATTCAACACTTGAGCGTTGGCAGCTGCGATCTAACTTGTGTTTCTCTTTTCCTTTTAGTTTTCGTGTTTGTACAATGGAAGAAATCATGGAGATTCTTATTAGAAGTGACAATGAATATGATGTCATTGATATGGATCACAGTGATGACCCTTCTACAGGATCTCGAAGTAATAGTACTAAGCTGTGTACATCAGCTAGTGAAAAATGACCATTTGTCTCCACAAGTGAAAATTCTTCAGAGAGACGAAAAATGCCAGTTGCAGAGTTTCATCTGTCTCTGGTAAGGGGCATCCATACGTGAGGTGTTTTTCCGGATTTCTGGCCCCCCCCCCCCTTCTTGTGAGACCTGGTTCACGTGAGACCCCCCCCCCCTCCCTCCCCTGGAAATTGCCCTCACAACTTTTTGAGACCTTTATTTTTTTAGGTCTCAACCTTCCAAAGCTACACTTTTCGAGGAAATACCACCCTAAAATCTACTTTAGCGTCATTTGAAGACCTTTTTTTTATTTTAGCTCTACAGTCCAACAAGACCTCCCTCTCCCCCTTGGTAAGACTTCGCCGGAACCCTCCCCCCCTATTTCACTTCACGTAATTTATGGACGCCCCTTGTTGAAGCATATACCAAGAATGAACCTAGCAATTGAAGATGCTCTGATAAAGAATATCGTCAAGGATTTACTGGGAGACATTTTCCAAATGTCATTCATATTGAAAATTAAAAAAAGAGCATGCCAATGCCTATATGCGCTGTATGTTCGAAACAGAAGGTACATTGAGAAACCAATGCAGAACATGTAATGTACCACTGTGTGTTATACCATTTTTCAAGGCTTATCACACAAAAAGAATAATTAACCATGTGTAACTGCAGAGTAATAATTATATTACATTTATATGCGACTAAAACTAAACAAAATATAAAAGCATATTTTTAACTTGCCAGTGGCGGTCCATAGCCGGGTCAAAAAGGTTGGAAAATATATGCAGATTTTGTGAAAGGTATTGGGAAAGGTATTCTTTCCAGATAAATTACTACGCTCACAAACAAAAAACATTTCAGTTGCTGTAATATCTATTTAATATATGAAGTACCGCATGTTTGCTTACGCAGACATTCACTTTTATAGGAGTTGTAAACTGAAAAACTTTAGATGTTATATTAACAGCATTTATTTTGTATCTGGGGTTTCAAATCGCCGAGCGACAGCAGAAGAACGCCACACACAACACTCCAGACGTATTCAGTACACAGCGGTCCGGTCAAATGCGGCATTCCAGCGCAGGTAAACAGCTTAGGCGTAAACAAAGGAGCACTCAGCGAGAGCTCGGCCGGGCGAACCGTAGCAGTTAAGGGGTTAATAACTTGCTCGATAGGATTGTTTAGAGCTGTTAAAATTGTATAAAATTTATTTAATTTAAAAAAAATTGTGGTACTACACTTGAGCAAACCTGGGGGCTGATGAGTCGCAAAACATTATAAAATCTATAACAAGTGAATCACCAAAGTTAGAATGCTTTATGGGAGCTGCCAAACTGCATTCAAATTGCAGATTCCTATTCAGACTGGTTTGTGACTACCAAAGGTAGTGCATTATCACCGCCGTTGTTCATCATTGTAATGGACGAAATTATGAAGAGAGTACAACAGCCACTCAACCCTGATGACTTTAAATCATTTGCATTTGCAGATGATGTTCTGATTTGGGGATACACAGAAGAGGAAGTGCAACAGAAACTGAACCTCTGGAATAAGCATTTTAAGGAATTTGGCTTTAAAATAAGCCACACAAAAACAGTGGTAATGGCTGTCAGCAGACAGAATATGAAGCCCGTTATCTATCTGGATGACGAACAATTGAATCAGTTGGATAATTTTCAGTACCTTGGCAATAAAGTGACCTCTGACAGGCGATCCCAGAATGAAATTACTAATGGGGTACAAAAAGGAGCTCAGTTTTACCATCAAGTTAGACACCTTTTGTGGGACAATCATATTCCAATTACAGCCAAAATGGCACTGTATAATTCATACTTCTTACCAATTACAACATACAGCCTGGAAGTATGTACCACTATTCTACCAAAAATACATTGTGCAAATCGACAATTTTAAACACACTTAGCCCAGTACTTCGCAACCTCAATCACATTGTGTGTTGCTTGAAACAGGTCTTGGAAACAGCTATGACGATTTGGATGAAATGTCATATTTAGATAATATTTTACTTTTTAAGCAAAACCCCAATTTTACAAAATACGAACAATTTTTGCTCTTGGTATCTCGAAACCAGCTCTAACGCCATCTCGTAGACAATTCAGGTACCAGGAAGCCTACTAATATTTTCTGTTTGGTATCAAGGAACTCATATATTTAAATGAACATTTCTTGCATACATTTCTTCAGAGGAATACTAGCACTACATGTTTAATTGTAAAATATTTAAGAAGAAGATTTTTAAAAAATTGACTATGTCAGAAGTGATACTTTACAAAACTTCTTTGAAAATAATATGCACCATATATCAAACATCAATATTACTGAATTGTAAAAAGTTATCATTAAATATTACCAGTTTAATTGTAAAACATTTAAAAACTAGATATTTAAACAACAGATACTGGCTTTGTCAAATGCTAGGTTTTTTCAAACCTAAAAAAAGTTTAACGCCACATTGTGTCTACTGTTTTATCTTTGGTTGTTGGAAACAACTGTTAGCTGCCCATGTAAAATATTTAAAAAGAAGATATTTAAAAGTTGGCTTTGTAAAAAGTAATTCTTTACTCTACAAAACATCTTTGAAAATAATATTAGCTGGTATAATGTAATCATCGTTTACTTTTTGACCGCTTGTGTATTTAACACAAACATGTAAAAAGTGGTGGGTGCTGTGCAAAGTACGACCAGCAGAAAAAATTGTTATTTCAGAATGAAAATATGATTAACGCATTCCTTAGGCATTATTTTTCAAGAAAAAGTGTACGGGAGGTAGACAAAACAGGTAAGACGAGTAATACAGTTCAAATTGTCAGGTTACGTGCAGTATTAGCCAATATGGAGCAGCCATCTTTACCGTGAATGTGTTGATTTCCAAGGAGCTGTATGAACGGCGGGTGTGGTTAGATTTAAATGCAGCCTGGACCTGCATGAAGATTAATATTCCACGGAGTATCATGGCCTTTGATTTTTGGGAGAATAAGGTGGCTGCACTACCGAATTCTAACTATAATAACGTCACAGGCGGCTCGAAATGTCTATTGCTGCTAAGTCAGCAATGTGCCTAATCTTGTTGTGTTTAGGTTGAATGGCAAGCCTTGACCAGAATGACTACTAACATTCCATGATGCTTAGTGGATTCTGAGTAAAGAAAACAGCTGCCATGCCAAATTCTGACTGTAAAAACGTCACAGACGGCTCAAATATCTATTAATGAATAGGCAGTAATGTGCGTAATCATATGTTTTGGCGCTAATTATAACTTTGTTACATCTTTTACGGCTTTCAGGTGTACTTTTCCTTAAAGTGCCAAGGAAGCAACTAGCCGTATTTTCAAACCGATCTAACAGTTTTTTCTGCTAGCCGTATGTTGCGCTGTAACCGGTTATCATTAAAAACTACCGGTTTAATTGTAAAACATTTTATGTAAGTAGGAAAGAAATATATTGAACGTATAACAAATATGGAGCAGTCTGACAGCTCAAATTTAATTATTGGGGAAAAAGTGGTTTCTGTGCTAGCTCTCAAAAAATTCTGGCTATGATCCCGTGTTCAAATCCCGGCGGGGACAAGAATTTTTAAGATCTGTATTTGATCTACATCTACATCTTCATATATACTCTGCAATTCACAAAATTGTGGGTGGCAGAGGGTGTTCAGCACCAAAGCTAATCTCTTTGTTTTGCATTCCAATCCCTAATGTTACGAGGGAAAAAAGAATTCATATAAGAATCATTGCGGCACCTTATTTCTCTAATCTTATCTTTCCTGACATTCCGGCTCAAATAGGTTGGTGGAAGAAGTATTTCACTACACTCAAAAGTGAAAGTGGGAGTACGCATGTTTTCCAATAAGCTTAAACGAAACGTGCGTCGTCTATCTACCAGAGACTCCCAGCCTAGTCTACTAATCAGTTCTGTGACGCTTTCATAAGGACTGTAGCAAGCGGTCACGAATCGAGCGGCTCTTCTCTGTACTTTCTCTATACTTTCGATCAACCCCTTACGAAACGGATCCCAAATAGCACAACAATAGTCAAAATGTGGACGCACAGGAGATTTGTACGCTATCTCCTTTGTTTGTTCATTACAATTTTTCAATATTCGACCTATGAATCGCAGCCTAGAATTAGCTCTACCTACCAACGAATTAATGTGTAAGTCCCATTTCATGTTCCTTTGTACTGTTACTCCCAAATATTTCATAGAATCGACCATATCAATAACTGAATTGTTTAACTCGTAGTTCTGAACAATTGGATTCTTTTTGTTAGTTATGCTCATTGTCTTGCACTTTTTACAATTTAGCGTAAATAATATCCAGATCACGCTGAATTTCTAAGCAATCGGCCAAATTCCTTACTTCCCTATAAATAACCGCATCATCAGCAAACAATCTAAAAAGGCTTTTCACTTTGTCTTCGAGATCGTTTATAAAGATTAAGAAAAGAAGTGGTCCTATTACACTTCCTTTAGGTACCCCCGATGTAACATCTAGACTAGAAGAACTTTCTCCTTCAACGACGACATACTGCGACCGACCAGTTAGAAAGTCCTTTATCCATTCACAAAGCTGATCCGATATACCGTACACTCGTAGCTTCGCTAAAAGGCGGTTGTGTGGCACAGAGTCAAAGGCTTTCTGAAAATCTAAAAAAAATTGCATCTACTTTTGAACCTGCATCAGTAACTTTCATTACGTCGTGTGTAAATAGGGCAAGCTGTGTTTCACATGATCTTTTCTTCCGAAATCCGTGTTGATTTGCTGTAAGCAAATTATTATCCTCTAGGAAGTTCATAATGTTCGAGCATATAATATGCTCCATAACTCTACTACAAACAGATGTTATAGATATTGGACGATAGTTTCCAGGATCACTTCGATCACCTTTCTTGAAAATCGGAGTTACTTGCACGATTTTCCAGTCTGAAGGTACTTTTCACTCTTCTAATGATTTACTGAATATATCAGACAGAAATGGCCCGATTTCCGCCGCATATTCTGAAAATATTCTAACTGGAATTCCATCTGGCCCTGGTGCTTTCCCCCATTTCAGGAGCTCTAATTGCTTTATGATACTTGCAGTATCTATCCTTTCTATCATATGAACTGCGCTGGGGCGTTCTATGGTTCAGGATCTATGTTAAATTGTAGGTCCCAGAGGAAAGGAACTGGCCGTCTTGCCTCTGATACAATGGCTTAGTATACCTCCTTCTGGAGGATCCAACCAACCTTCAGGTTAGGTTTTTATACTGTCTATATATTTAATTTGTCCAATCTAATACTATTATATGGGGAACTCTTGTAAATAGATAAAATTAAATTCTCATAAACTTCTCTAAGGATTTTGAAGAAATCTTGTATACTGAACAGAAATCTAAAGATGCCAGGCGAAGATCGGTCACCCAAAGTAATAAGAGGCTCTCGTAATATTATGCCATTGCTAATGAAGGAAAATGGTGAATAATTCAGAATCCAGCATAGAGAAAGTAGAAACTTTGAAATAATATCTTCAACAATACTTTCACAATAGAAAATGTTGAGGAGATCCCGATATTTAATAAGGGTACTGACAAAATTACGAAAGACGTTGATAGAATAACAAAACTGCTTAGAAATGTAAAAACCAATAAGATTCCTGGACTAGACGGTATTCCTATTACAGTCTATTCAAGTTACGCAAAGGAAATTGCACCATATTTAATAAAATTATATGCCGCCTCCTTGGTTCAAGGAAACATACCCACCGAGAAGAAGTGGGAATGTTACTGATCCTCAAAATTATAGACCGATATCGATAACTTCAATATTTTCGAGGATTTTAGAACATATTCAAATGTCATGCAGTTTTTGAATGAAGATGACCTTTTAAACTCAAGCCAACATGGATTCACGAAGGGCCGATGCTGCGAGACACAACTTGCACTTTTATTCACAACTCGTGCCGAATTATAGATAAGTGATCCTGAGTTGACTTAATTCTAATAGAATTAAAAAAAAAAAAAAGCTTTCGACACTTCCTCACACAAGATGACTTTGTAGTTATGGTATATCTAGACAAATATGTGACTGCGTTCAAACATTTTGAAGGGTAGAATACAGTGTGTAGTTCTTGATGGTAAGCGTTCATCACTGACCAAAGTGAGGTCCGGATGTCCCCAGGGAAGTGGATAGGCCTCTGTTGTTTTTCATACATGTTACTGATTTGTGTGACATAATAAGGGGGAGAAAAAGACAAATTACCAATGATGCTAATGTTTATCGTGAAATAAAAACCAAGGATGACTGCGCTTTGTTACAAGCTTATGTTATGAAAATAATCGGTTGGTGCAAAGACTGGCAGCTGCTAAAAAGTGCCAAATCATTCGTATAAGTAAAAAGGTGACACCATTTAGCTCTGAACATACAATTAATGGCACTGTCCTTAGAATGGTAAATTCTGCTAAATACCTATGGGTAACAATTCATAATAATTTGTTGTTGAAAGATCATATTGAGAAGTTAATTTGGGAAAGCAAATCATATGCTTCAATTTCTTGGTCGTAATTTAAAACAGTGCATACCAGAAGTTAAATTGATTGCATACAAGTCACTAGTGCGTCCTCACTTAGAATACTGTTGTTCTGTATGGGTGTCCCCATCAAAAGGTGTTAATGGTGGCATGGTAAAAAGGTCGAAAGAAGAGCCGCCCGATTGGTGACAGGTTGGAGAGAAAGCGTAAGTGTGATGTTAAACGAGTTAGGTTGTGAAAACCTGGAACACTGAAGGCAGAAGCTGAGTGAAAAATTTACGATTGACCTATTCCAGGATGACGGCAAACACATATTACTACCAGCTTCATTCATATCTAGGAATGGCCGTAAAAATAAGATAAGAGAAATCAGAGCCATAACCAATTCATTTATATACTCTTTTTCCACGGTCGAATAGATAGTGGAACAGGAAGGAGTTATCAAGTGAGAGAACGTAGATTCTGTTAGAAGTAGGTATCTATAAACATCCTGATCTGGGTTTTCCATGATTTTCCCAGATCGCTGAATGCTGGGATGGTTCCTAAAAATAGCCCATGGGCGCCTCCTGCCATATCCCGTATATCACTTCCTATGCACAAATGGTTACACATTAGAATTGATGTAATGCACCCTCTGCCACCCACATTTAGTGAATTGTGGAGTAATAATAATTTTAAATGTTGTCATCGTGTATTCAGTAGGCCTACTATCCTTGGCCTCTTCTACAATGGTTTTTTAATCCAGAGTATTTGTTGTTCTTACATACACTGCTGTGATTTATATTTTTAATCGGGTGAGGTGTTATACATTGGTGAAATTATAAAAACCTCTCTCTAGTTTAGAGCTCTTTCACAGCATTACCTATCTTCTTCTTAGCTTTTCCAGTCAGAAGATGGCTTTTTCCACCAGCGCCTCTCAGAAAAGTGCAGGGACGACCTACATTGGCTGACAAGTAGATTTGACTTGTCTCATCATCCTGCAATTGTACTTGCCGCTCACAATCTGCAGCCCATTCGTGGCTTGGGACAACAGACATCCCCAGAGGTAAGAGTCAACAATATATATTCATTTCTTACATACAGTCTAATTTAAGGTTTTATATTCAATGTAAAATGAGTTATATAGAGGTGCAGTATAGAAATTTTGAATGCAGGTTGACAGGGAAATCTTAAATTTCCACAAGTGTGTAAATGCAGTATGGTGTCACAAAATGTGTGGCCAAATTTAGGGGAAAACTTTATTCCCTTCACCAACCACTTACCTCTGTTTCATTATGTTGACTAATGGTGACAATGAAACTGCCGTTAGACAACGTAAATAAAACAGGATGGATAAAATAATCTGTCACATACAAAGATGAAGGTGGGAGGGCCAGATATGCACGAAAAAACTAAACTTTACAATACAACACACAGTAGACAAGGTAGATTGCAGAGGAAACATCCACATGTAAGCGCCTTAGAATTTTGGTAAATTCTAGTTGGCTTAGCTTAAGGCGTAATGGAGTAAGGTTTCATTGCAAGCATAGGTTATAGAAGCTGATACCACAACACTTAATATAAGCATTAAATAAACTTTCTTTACTATTAAACAAACTTTATACTAACCTGAAACAGGGTATTCCATTATTGACCAACTTGTAAACAATAAATTCTTGCTACGTGACCATTTCACTATTTATGAACACTTTTAAAGGCAGTAAAGTAATTTTAAAATAATAATAATTCAAAAGAAAGTTAAATTCACTAAAATTCCATAGTTCCTGACCGTGTAAATAACATAAATAAAATTTTAAACACTTCAATAAATGCACTCCCAGTTTTAACATTTTTTATCATATTGTTAAAGTTCTTTGGTGGGTTTATTTACTGCATTAATTAAAAGTCCACCAATAAAACAAGGTTATGTGAATGCTCGTTTATTTTCAATCAAAACAAGTCTGCGACATTCACAAGCATAGTTGTTACAATCCAAAGATGCAATACTGACTTGCATGAATGTCTCTGTAACACTGAATGAATACTTAATGCAAAACTAAAACTCTCTGTCCAGGCGATCTGTTTATATAGAGTCTATCGAAATTACGAGAATTCTTCAAAGGCATCCGCCCGATATTTCTCGATCATTAACAATCACTCAAACAATCAAACATATTAAAAACAATCGGAATTGATACAAAATTAATTAATAACATTACAAAATGATTGGAAATGGTAATTAGAGATACTTAAATACAAAATTATTTACAGAAATCCTTTCAAGTGGTGGAAAATTGTACTGTAGACATCGTAAATTACAGTAATACATGGAATTACAAACTTTTAATAAATTCTCTTGCATCATTCGGTTCTTAAACATATTAAATGGTCTTTAAATAATTTCTTACCTAAAACAAAGTCTATATACACTTATTTACAAGAATTTACAAAATAAACATATCAAATCACTTTCAAGCAAACTTTGGCTCACTACAAATATTTCACACAGTCCAATACTATCCAAAATACAGGTATTAGGGCTGTTACAACCCCTCCCCAGGATTCACTTAATTTTACACAGATAAAATTGATTGAAACCGTCATGAATCTAAGCAGGTTGAATGTACACATAATGCAGACACGAACAGATTACAATCAATCAACCATAATGACTTTTACAATGAACAAATACAATTCTTCATACAACATCTGCACATAGTCCATGACATTGATTTTGTTTACAATAATTGTCTTTTCTCAGGTCCAATCATTTTATCATTTACTGTTTTTACACAACAAACGTTCAATGCCATCACCTTAAGTTACAATTTTTTCACTCCAAATTACACACTTGATGTCTGCTTATTTATGACAACAGTCTATTTACATTTTACAACTGATAATTTGTCACCACAATGTAGAAAATCACAACATCATGAAAATACCAAAAGTCTCTACACAAAACTGTCACAAATTATACATTGAAATGCTTACATCTGCCTCTGAACTTAAGTACTCACACAAACTATTTACATGCATCAATTGACATACTTATTTACAAATTAGATATTTACAGGTATTGACCCCTCCCCAAACCATGCATTTCAATTAATTCTCATAAGTGGGTTTCAGGATTTCCCTGGAAACCCAGAACCATGTAAGTTACTTTTTCCTAACCTTCCAGTTTTCTTCAACTTTTGTATACACATTTAATATTACACTTCCATTTCACAAAGCTTCATTATATACATACAGAAACACAAACTTCCAATCATCTCAGACATCAGACTTTGGTACAACCACACAACAGCTGAGACATACAATGGTTCTGTTTTAGCAAATTGACTGTCACTTAAAAGCAATGCTGCTGACTCAACTGGTAATACAAATTTATTATTCTCACAACTACAGTTTAGTCCATCATTACTCCCAACCCCACTCTTCATCATCTGATTACTACTTAAACTTACCAAATTACATGAATCAGTACCTAAAACTGTTTTAACATCTGGCTTACTGACTTCATCCACCAAATAATATTTTCCTCAGCAACTACTACTTCACTATTAGCTTCCACATCAAAAAGAGTACAAAAGATAGCTGTCATCTAAGTCACATTCTGTACAATTTTCCAAATTAGAAACTGGTTCAATTAAATCCTTACTCCCACCCATTTCTTCAATGTCATCATCTACACCAAATAAAGAGCTAAATAACGTGTCAGCTAGGTCAAAATTAGGACGTTTTTCCAACTTAGGGATGGGTACATAAGGCTTTTCAATCTCTCTCTCTTCAGAAGACAAATACTTTGACTTACAATTTTCCTCCTCATCTGGGGTCTCCTATCCACACCACTGTATCACCTTCATCTTCAAGATATTTGAGAAACTCCTCGATTCAGCACTTCTACAAACTTCATTACCACCTATACTAGCACACATAGTCCCAACTATGCCATTCTGGACCTTATAAGTTTCCGATAGCCACACTGTAGTATGCACTATAAATTCTGCCACCCTTTTTTGTAATTAAGCAGTGACCATTTCGAAAATCTTCTACATGAAAATTATTTACTTTCGCACACTGATTCTAGTGATAAGGTACTATGGTGGTCCCCTTCCCGCTTTATCTTATTATCAACCTTTACACCATCAACATCATTAATTACATCTATCATAACCTTATCCTGAAATTTACTTGCTGCTAACCCCACCTCTTCCAATAAATCTTCTTGGGGATTATTCATGAAAATGGTATTAACGCTATAGCAGTTGGTACCTGGACCCACATTCTTGTCCACCACTGTGGGGCCCATCACAGGGGTGGTCTTTAGTTTGTCTGCCCCCCATGCTGCCTTTCCCTTTCAGATTGAGGGTTCTGTTCTCTCACTTCCCCATTATCATTCCTCCTTGTGTAATTATCACGAACCCTTCCCCTCGATCTACCATCCCTTGACCCATTACCCCTTCTAGGGGGACTCCTGCTGCCCCTCCTATGGTGTTGATGGTGGTAATGTTGTTCATTGAATGACTCCTGGGCATCCAAGCGTCTCAACAATTCCGAAACTCTATCCACATTTACTACATCCAAAGTGGCAATTAAATTTTCTGTTTGCTGAGGTAGCCTAGCTCCTATCAAATCAATGAATTCTTCCTCTCCATAAGGATGGTCTAAGTACTTACAACGGATCCAACATTTATGAAAAAAATCATGTTGAGTTTCCCTACCAGGTTTATAGGGTCTACCAGTCATCAACTCCCTCTTTCTTGAATCTGCCTGCTTGTCGACCAAAAATGTTTCAGAAAGTTTTCTTTAAACAGCTTGTAGTCAGTCACTTCCCTAGCTTGTCTATCACCCCATGCCCTAGCATAAGATTTTAGATGTTTACCCACAAGTGCAATTTTCTTACTATCGGGTAACAACTTAAAGTAGTCTGACCTTTCAAAATTATCTATAAATTCAATAGGGTGAAGCCTCCCACTATCATCATAAAAATCAAATTCTTCCTTAATATCAGCACTGATAACTGGACTACCTGCTAAGGGAATCTGACTTAACTGAACCTGTAGCCCAGTAACCCTTTTTTTCCAACTGATTTACATTCCTTTCTAATCCATGCGATAACTGTTCCTGTTGCTGCACCAATGTATTAATATTTAATCCCACCTCTTGTCTCAACTCATTAACCTTAACATCATTAGCTTGGAACAAAGCAACATATTCCTCCTTCATCTTATCACAATTTTCACTGACTTCCTTCACCTCTTTATAAATCAAATTTTCACATTCAGCCTTATTCTGTTCACAAAATTTTGTAACTTTCTCAAATTTCTCCTGACATTCTGTTACTACCTTCCCCAATTTAGAATCTAAATTGTTAATATCTTCTTTGAATTGAGAGCTAAAACCCTGAAATTGCTCTGTGATTTTAACATCAAAACATTTAGTCAAATCAGAGAATGTTTTATCATTGCTTTGTTGCAGTTGAGAAAACTTGTCATTGATTTCAGCAAATTTTCTGTCATTATCATTCCTTAACTCACTTCTAAGTTCAAAAAATTGAGAATTGATCTCAGAAAATTTACCATCAAGATTTAACTCAGTTTTAAATTCAGAAAATTTATTATCAAATTTGCCATCAATTTCGGAAAACTGAGACTTAATTTCAGAAAATTTGCTATCGAATCTGGCTACAAAAGACTCTAGAATTGCTTGCAGGTTCTGATTATCAGCCATTTTTAGTAATTATCAAAATCAACATAAAAAACAAAATTAAGGAAAATTAAAATCTTTCCAAACTGCCACACATTTACATGCAAAATAAATCACTTGAATATTCAATGCAGTACTTACAAATCCTCCTCAATTTTGTATCACATTAAATTTCACTTAGAAGCACTTATTTAACCATTAAACACCACACTGACTTCAAACACTTAACCACACTTTTCACAATTCACTGTAGGAAGACGATTTTGAGGCCGAAGGAAATCCACTCGACGTCGGAAGATTACAGCCAATTGCCGATGAAAAATCTCCGCCTTAGGCCGTCAAATCCGTGTCGTCGCCGGTCGAAATTTCCTCGCAATTTTCTGCAGATTCTTTTTAGAAGATAAACATCCCACAGATGTTTAAGAACTTCTCGTCATGTCAACGGTCGCCATGTTAAGGTTCTTTGATGGGTTAATTTACTGCATTAATTAAAAGTCCACCAAAAAAACAAGGTTATGTGAATGCTCGTTTATTTTCAATCAAAACAAGTCTGCGACATTCACAAGCATACTTGTTACAATCCAAAGATGCAATACTGACTTGCATGAATGTCTCTGTAACACTGAATGAATACTTAATGCAAAACTAAAACTCTCTGTCCAGGCGATCTGTTTATATAGAGTCTATCGAAATTACGAGAATTCTTCAAAGGCATCCGCCCGATATTTCTCGATCATTAACAATCACTCAAACAATCAAACATATTAAAAACAATCGGAATTGATACAAAATTAATTAATAACATTACAAAATGATTGGAAATGGTAATTAGAGATACTTAAATACAAAATTATTTACAGAAATCCTTTCAAGTGGTGGAAAATTGTACTGTAGACATCGTAAATTACAGTAATACATGGAATTACAAACTTTTAATAAATTCTCTTGCATCATTCGGTTCTTAAACATATTAAATGGTCTTTAAATAATTTTCTTACCTAAAACAAAGTCTATATACACTTATTTACAAGAATTTACAAAATAAACATATCAAATCACTTTCAAGCAAACTTTGGCTCACTACAAATATTTCACACAGTCCAATACTATCCAAAATACAGGTATTAGGGCTGTTACAATATGTTTCCAATAATTTCCCGAACCAAAAAGTAGATTTTCCGAAAGAACTAAAAATCTAGTTTAACATTTAAATTTAGTTTAACATTTAAATTTCAGAACATTTTATGCAGTAGAACAGATTTTATATACATTTTAAAGATTATTTTGTCATTAAACACACGTGGTTCATTTGGGATTTATTTGTAATCAAACCAAGTCACTCCCAGAAATAAAAGAACTTTTAAAACACATAACTAAATTCAAAGAAAATTCCGATAATTTCACTTTTTCAATATAAACAATACTTTAAGAATTATTAATGAAAAACCAAGTGACTTCTAAACAGTTGCACTACCAAATTTTGTCTAAGCTGTAACTTCACTATTTCACCAATGATTACGATAAAAATTACCTCACTGGAATCAGGAATTAATGTAGAACACTTTGGCACAATTTTATTGTGATGATTTGCAATTCAGCAAGATTTCCAAAAAAGTACTTAAAATTCAGATAAAATTAGGGAAACACCCACTGGACTTTGGGACTGTATCAATACGCAGTTTAAAAACTAAATTCATTTTTAAACAAACTAATCATTCAAGAATTCTAACTAAACACTTTTTATGTACCTTGAGGACATTTTCTATGATCTCAATCATTTTACACTATTTTAGGAAAGTAGGTGAATACCTGATGTCGCGCGGATGGGTTATATAAGCGGGTACCTCGTAGGGGTCTTGGTCTTTTTGTTTTGTCTTCAGTCCGTACTCTGGGAACGCGATGTAAGGTAAAGCTGCGTAAATTTGTCATGGTGTGGATCAGTTTTAAGCCGGAAGCTGGCTGGGTTGGGAGCGTGTGTCGGCCATGATGACTTGTTTTGTTATCGTGTTGTGTTAACAGCTATTATGAACTTATAAATATCTTAAAGAGGTCGGCCGGTATTCTATTCTCTCCACAATCTGCAATTTTATGGAAATATTTGTTCGATCGCCTAGTCAACTGTAGAACAAAATTTTAAAAATGTGATTTCTGAAAATAAATTTCAGATTTTTATCAAAGTGAACTTTTGTGATTTCATAGTAAACCGAAACCTTTTCTAAGTTTTGTGGCTTAAACAAATTTTGTGACGACCTGTATGCATCTCAGTTGAGAATCCAGACAGGCAACATGGTCATTTAAAATTATTTAGTCAGATTCAACAGAACTTTTATTTCAAGTGAACTTTCAGTTAAGGTACCAAGCCTGTACTCCACCCCGGTATAAGCTTGGGTCCTTACACACACCTACCGTATGAAGTAATTTAATTTAATTTCAGTGGATCACATGCTCTGGTGGCAATTCCCTTTGTCATCTGATTACCCCTTTTTATGTTGAATTATCTTATATAAGTTTAGTGTTAAATTCCTCCCCTATCTATTTTTGCGTTTTACAAAATTTAATTTTAAATTCCTTTAGCGTTTTTGCTAAATTATTCATCCTTTCCATTTTCACACTCCATTGTGCATGAAATCAAGTGCCAGCTTGTGGTCATGGTCATCTTTCCCCTTCCATCCTCTATTCCTAATTCTTCAACCAATATCCTTTCAAGCCCACCAACATAGGCCTTGTACTTATCCAGCGCTCTTTTCATCATGTACTTTCCTATCAATGACTCCCAATCCAACTCCTTTATCAGTTACTGATTGGGTCCTAATATAATTTCCACAAAATGTGCGTACCTTACTGTACCACCATATTCAACCAATGATTTGACCAAAGTTTTGTAACCCAATTCCCTAACTTTCTTGTACATCTTCTCATTACCCTCTCAAGTAAATGAAGGATTTTGTAACTTTTTCCTATCACCTGCCCAATTTGCTCTCTCCTGTTGAGTTTGCCAAACATTATGCGGAGATATTTGTGCTTTAAGCCTTCAAATGACAATTCTAACCATTTATTGATAGTTTCAGTTAATGTCCACGTTTCAACACCATACAGGAGGACAGAGATCACATTGCAGCGCAGGAGTCTCATCTTCGTGTTAATTGATAAATTACCAGTTTTAAAAAGGTTATTCGTTTTATTGAAAGTATCCCTGGCTTTCCCAATACGTGACTACTTCGTTAGATGGATCCCATTGGCTGTTTACTGTGGTGCCAAGATACTTTATCAATGATCTTCTGGTTAATCACAATATGGCATTGGGAGTTGTTGTTTTTACCAATGACCATTACTTTTGTCTTGTTTATATTATTGTCAAGTCTGTATTTGTGGCTGCTTTGTGATACTCTATCTATAAGATACTGTAAGCTTACCTGACTGTCTGCAAAAATGACTGTGTCATCTGTGTAACGAATATGTTTATCCAGTTTCCATTCAACAGCACACCCATCTCCACATCACTCAATGCCTCCCTAAAGATATACTCTGAATAGATATTAAAAAATAAGGGGGACAGGATACAACCTTGTCTTACACCACGAAGAATTTTTACTTCATCCGTATTTTCTCCCATCAGTCTCACATGAGCAGACTGGTTCCAGTACAGGTTAACAATAATTCTGAGGTCTTTGTCATCCAAGCCAATACTTTTTAAAATTTCTATCATTTTCTGATGCTTTGACCTGTCAAAGGTCTTCTGATAATATATAAAACAAGCATAGACACCACAATTTATATCTCTGCAGCGTTGCAATAGTACTTGGATGCCGAACAGAGCTTCTCGTGTTCCAACTGCACTTTTGAATCCTAACTGTGTATGTGATACATATTTTTCACAGAGCTTATATATCCTTCAGAAAGAGTTTTAATATGTGGCTCATAGGCTGATCGTTCTGTAGTCACCACATGACTTAGCTCCAAGTTTTTGGTAATGTAATAAACTCTAATTTGAGCCAATCTTAAGGAATTCTGCCAAAGTTGTAGATGTCATTGAACACTGAGGTCAACCACTTTGTACTATCTTCATCAAGCAGTTTAAAAAATTCTACATTTATCTTGTCATGGCCTGGAGTTTTATCGTCTTTCATTCCTTTTATTACAACTTGTACTTCAGTCAGTAAAATGCTTGGACCTGTTTCACATTCAAACTGTGGAGGTTCCGGACGGCTATCTACACGTCTCTCCCATGCATCTCTGATATCTTGAGTATCAACAATGTCGTTTCTCTCACTGCCATTAGTTTAATCGCTGTATTAGGTCTACACCTTCCTGTTACTTCTCTAACTTTCCTGTGGATGTTGGAATTGTCATATTTCAACTGGAGTCACTAAATAAACCAATTTAAGAACAATAAAGACACTCAACACACAATATTAGCTCTAAATAAACATTTTATAATTGCAAAGAAATTTTAAACTAACCTGGAATAGGTTAATCCATTATTATCCAACTGGTAAACAATAGATTTTGGTAACGTGATAATTTCACTAATTCTTTTCAATGCAGTAAAGTAATTTTATAATAATAATAATTTTAAAAAAGCTAAATTCACTAATATTCAATAGTTTTAGACGGCGTGAATAACATAAATAAAATTTTAAACACTTCATAGAGCACACTGTCACTTCAACATTTTTAATCATATGTTTTCAGTAATTTCTTGAACTAAAATTTCCTGAAAGACCGAAAAATCTAGTGTAACATATTAAAATTTCAAAACATTTCATGCAATAGAACAGATTTTAAACCAATTTTTAAAATTATTTGGTCGTAAACCACACGTGGTAGTATTCAGAATTTATTTGCGATTAAACCAAGCCACTTCTGTAAATAAAATCACGTTTAAAACGCATAATTAAATTCATAGAGAATTCAGATAACTTCACTTTTTCGATATAAACAACACAAGAAGAGTTATTAAAACTAAGAACTGATTTTTGCTGTATGGTGTTGTGGAAATTTCAAACCCAATCTTTGTTAGACTAATAACTTTGCTATTACACAACTGATAATAATAATATTTACACCATTTTAATCAGGAATTAAAGTAGAACATAATGACAACAATTTTAACACGATAATTTCCAATTCAGCAGGATTGCCTAAAAATTGCCAGAATTAACACACATCTCGGGGAATCACTAATTAATTTTTGGAATTTTTTTAACATTGCACACTCAAACTAAATTCATTTACAAGAAAGCTAATCATTTGAAAATTTTCACTAAACACTTTTCATAATCCTTGAAGGCCAGGCTACACACGATTAAATTTTGAACACATTCTATAATTACACCTTTTTACAATATTTTTGGAAAGCGTCGGTATACATCAATCATCCGGAGAGGGGTATAAAGGGTAACGTAATAGCGTGGTCTTTTGTCTTTATCTTTCGTCATTATTCCGGGAACATTGCATGTGTTCGACCTGTGTTAGGATGTATCAGTGGGGTGGTAAAGTGATTGCTGGTTAGGTGGAACAATTTCCAGTTGGCCCATGCACTGCCACATTGACTGTAGTTGACGGGTGACTTGTTTTAGTAAGGACTATGAACTTGTAAAATTTTCAATAGGGCTTGGTCGGTGAAAATCTCTCTCTTCATAATCTGCAATTTGTTTGGAAACATTTAGTTCAATAGCATACTCAACTGTAACTGCTAATTTTTTAAATGTTACTTTGGAGTAAAATTCAAGTTTTTCATCAAATGGATTCTCAAATATTTTAGTAGTGAACTGCAAGCTTTCCTAAGCTTTTGATTCAAATAAGCTATGTGGCAGCCGTTAAGCTTTACAGTTGAAGATCCAGGCGGCAACATGGTCATTTAAAATTATAGATGCTAATTCAGAGAAATTTTTTTTTCTTTTTTTTTTTTTTCAGGTAAACATTCAGTTAAGGTGCCTAAACCTGATACTCCAGCCCCAGTATCAGCTTTTTCCCTTACACCTTCATGTCCAAAATCTCATCTGTCATCCATGTCTACCT
>JARYHS010008074.1:7784113-7833415 GCA_031002005.1 Vandiemenella viatica | reverse complement strand
CGCATTCCAGAATGTTGATACACCAGGAAGTATCTGTAAATTGTCGATAGCGTGCGCCCGTTGAGTATGCAGTTTTACAATACTTAATGCAGTTTCTGTATCGCTTGTGCGGGATGGTCGGAAATAACGGCCTTTGCTTCGTAATCGCAGACTGCTTGTCGAGACAGCGTGCGCATTCGAATCTACAAAGAGACAATGGCTCCGAGCACACCTGTACAAACTTGTATATGGAAATAGCCTGAACCTGAGGGAACCGGTTTTTTTCTCCCACAAGAGAGCGACAGAAGAACCGGCGGGGGCGTGCAATGTCTGCGCAGGTTGAGATTCTGCCGGAAGGTGCTGCCATCTGGCGACAGTGACGTCAGAGACCAGACCCTCCACGCCTCTGGACTGTTTGGCCCACTCGAATCTCCCGCGTTAGAGACGTCATACGACCTTGGCTACCCCCACACCTGTGACGTCACATAACGGTAAACTCTCCAAAATCGGCCTCCTCACTACTTACATAATATTTACGAACCATATTTCCAACAATTTATATACAAATTCAGAGAAACGAATGAGACGTATGCCGAAAAAGCACTTGCTGGCTCGTGACGTCACGGGCGTTGTTTGGCCCGCTCCAGGAATCAAGTGAGTGTTTTGGTGGGCTTTCAAATACTTTAAATTTTGACGTTGAATGTTACGTCAAAAAATAAATAGTACCGGGTGAATAACGTGTATCAACAAACAATTTAAAAAACCATTTTAAAGAAGATAGTCAAATGGCATATTTTATACTTCATATTTACGTATACCATAAGTTGTGGTGGATATGAAACACCATGTAAATGATAGCTTTGTTTTTACAAATCGTTTCACATTAAAGATGTACACCAAATATCTCTCCGAATTCGGTTTTACGATTACCCTTCTTGGCACAGTTATAGAGTCAATTAGAAACATATAGTGATTTAATTGTAATTACAATATATATGGGACAGGCGCTCCAGATTGCCTCGCCGGAGCGTAAGTCCAGACGCAAATTGAGACGCGTATAGCACGTGTGCTATTGTTAGCCCATGTTCTTTACCTTTTAAAAAAAAAAAAAAAAAAAAAAAAAAAAAAAAAATTAGTGGAGACTTTGGTATAGTGTAAAGAGCTTTATTAAACAAAATATTTATATTGTATTAAGACAAAACTGAAGAATCGGACTTGGAGTGTCACTGCAAATAATTGTAATCTGAAGGACAATTAGTATTAGCCATATTTCCACAAATAGCCATTTCACAATTTTTCGTTAATACATATCGTTCATACTAAGGAAAGGATTTTCCCAGTTAGTACCTCAAAAAGTAACGTTCGCTCTAACATGTCCCTACAAAACATATAGAATGTATTACTTGCACAAATGAAGCGTGCTATGTTGTCAGTATTTTCCAATCATAACGGTTTGACCTTGCCACGAAACTGCTCCTTAATTGTGGAAATACTCAGTGAAATTCTTCCTCACTTTGAAAACAGCTGAAGAAGTTTCTTGTTCTAGCAGTGATTGAGTTTGCTACAACAGTTTGGTATCGTTCACATCTTCTGCTACCACTACTAACTTGAAGACCATCAGACATCTTGAGAACAGATTTCGATCAGCCGAGTATATGCTGTAAGGATTTACTCCATATGTCTCTGTTACAATCAATTCTGCAAAATGAACCCTAGATATCACAAAAATTGTTAGCCCTAGACTGAAAGCTTTAATTTAATTTAATTGCAATGGAGCACAGGCTCCGGTGGCAATTTCCCTACACCCCCATCTTCCCCCTATCCTGCAGCCACTTACATTTGCCCTCTACAAATTTTATCTTTAAATTCTTTCAACGTTTTCGGTAAATTATTCATCATTTCTCTTGGTAACTCATTCCAATCCCTGACACCCTTACCTAAAAAAGATAATCTTCCCACACCCTTGTGCCTGAAATCGAGTGCCAGCTTGTGGTCATGGTCATCTTTTCCCTTCCATGCACTACTTTTCATACCTATTGCAATATCTTTCCATGCCTCACGCTAGTATATGGCCTGTACAATCCCATGACCCTCCTCATCCTCCTCCTGTCTTGCAATGAATCCCATTCCAGCTCCTTTATCATATCCGTCACTGATTGCATTCTGCGATAATTTCCAGAAACAAATCTAGCAGCCCTTTTTTGCACCCTCTCCAACTCCCGTATTTGATACGTAAAATGAGGGTCCCATACTACACTACCATATTCCAGCAATGATCTAACCAAAGTTTTGTAACCCAATTCCTTTACTACTATCGTGCATCCCCTCATCACTCTCTCCAAAAAATGCAGATCTTTGAAACCTTTTCCTACCACTTGTCCAATGTGTCCTGCCCAGGTAAGCTAGTTATCAAAAGTAATGACAAGATATTTACATTTCAAGTCTTCAGCAAGCAATTCTTCCCCCACCTTATATTCATAATTAACCTTTTGTTTTTGCTTTGTCGTGGTGTATGTGGTAGGGGGCCTACTTCCCATTATGCGAACCCGGTTTCAAATACCCATATTACCGAATATTTCTATTTGTCACATTAAAAATCATTTAGAATTGATTTTATTCCATTTAAAATTCATTTACATATTTTATTATGCGATATAACGTTTAAAACATAAACTCTTACCTATTTTTTTTAGAAAATCATTTTTTATTGTATATTTTTAATAAGTTTATTTTTATGTGTTTTCTAATGATACAGGTATGATTCTTCTTCATCTTTTCTATATTTCTATCTCCACAGTTAATATTTTAAAGTGTAGTAAGTAGTTGTTTAAAATGGGAGCTGATTTTAAAATATATTTCACCGTGTCCATGTTATTATCAAATGGTTTCCTGAACACACGAAACCATGAAGACAGTATACCGAAGGCGCACTTTGCTAAGTTCAGTCTGCCATTTTATCAGTCAATATCAGTAGCCATCATTCATAGACGCAAATAGCCTTACAGTAGTGCACCAACGATTTTAACATGTATAGTCAAGTGCTACAATAAACAGGTTGTTCAGCAGCTAGCGTCGTAGGATAGATTATCAGCTGGTCATTTGACTAGCGCTAGCCTTCCTATCCACGTTGCTGGACGTAAACCAGCTGGTGTCAGACCTGACGTAATTAAATGCACTACTAGCAAATACATTTCCATTGCCAAATCTGCCCATAGCTCCAATATCAATGGTGATGAATTTGTAATCCGCATCCACTGCTTTTACTTTTCGACAAAATATATTCATTAGGCTATTTAAATTTCTTATTCAGCAAGGAATAAAGCAAAACTCCATGTTATGCATCATCTGATTCTAAATAGTGACAAATGTTAAAAATAATAATAATAATAATAATAAAGGTTTTCTTCGCGTGTCGTGTATTTTCAGACGCGAGTGGTACGCTCGCCACTTGGAATCTGCGTCTCAATGTGCGGACCACGACGCTACGCGTGTCTCACGCGCGCGCCATGCCGCTCGTGTCACGTCACGTCACACGCGCGATACGCGTCTCAATTTGCGCATGGCCTAAGGTTGGATCGGTTGCGAAAGGCGAAATTGAAGACGGCTGGCGCCGCCATATTAGGGGCAAGTAATCGCGGGAAATTTGAAATATTCGTACAGTTATATAACGAACCACTGTTGAATGGAAATTTTTATGCTGTCAAGGGTCTTCACTTGCCCAAGGAAGATCGAATGAGGTTAACCACATGCTAATTACAGAATCTACACTTACTATATTAGCTTTCGGACTTGTTTTCTTCACTTTTAGTAATGTTAATTATTTTTCTCCGTCTTCTAGCAGGCTAATGCAATTGATCCGGAAAGATGTTAACGTTTCAATAATAGAAACCCATTAATAAATATAATGAAGGAAAACATTACGAAATACAGGTACACAAATTTAAGAACTAAGATCATTCCCTTCTAAAGACTTAACAACTCAGCACATGGCTCTAGGAAATCCCTGTTAATTAAACTTTACTATGTCTGGCCAAGGCCAACAAATTAGTACATTAAAATAAATTTTGATATTACATACTACTTCAATGTAAGCACACCCACCCTCTAATTTGAAATTATAACCTTGTATGTTAAAGCCACTTTCCATTCTACTATTTTACCCACTTTTTGTATAGACCTGAGACCATCAACTAGATACCAATGTATGCACTAATTTTATACAATCATTAATCTGAAGAATAAAATTTCAAAATTAATAACAATCATATCATTCATATGAGAATATAATGAAAGTAAATACAAGAAATTACCATTTTTACTTCTTTTATTGATTACAAAACAACAAAGATTTCTTTATTTTCTGTCTGATTGACGCTTTCTGCTTTTCATTGTGAATTGTTGCAACATGATACATTCTCAGCCTGAAAAACATATCAATAATTTTCTTTGAAAGTAGGATAACATGATTCCTTCAGAGAAAAACTATGATCTAGCTATTGGACTTAATTTGAAATATATGTACCTAGCAGCCTTCTTAAATAATAGACGCGTAATTTAGCAACGAGATCACGTCTTATACAATATTTCTTTACAGACACATTCTCTGATTAAAACGACATTTGTGTTTCATTGCACTGGTATTTATTTATTCTATCCACAAATCCATGCAAACCACTCCAGTCACGCTGAACAATACCAGTTAGTCCTCGAAGATGCAAAACAAAATCCACAATCCCTTTCGCCGATATGTCAATCACATTAAAATGTACATTGTTCCCAGGCAAAGCTAGAAATTTCGTTCTTATAACGACATTGTTATTATAGCAAACAAAAATTCACTCAAGATTGAGATACAAACACGAAATCGGCTTTAACTAAACCAATTGTATTACTAATCGGATTTTCGAAACGTCTTTTAAAATGCGAACTTTATACCTCAGCAGACTACACAGTACAGATTTAGAAAGAAAGTGCTATGTGTATAGAGGGCAGTGTTTATACGGTAATTACGTAAACGATAAACTGGAACACACATTAATGAGTTATTCCCAGCAGTATCTGCCATGGAGGAAGGAATATATGGAGACGAAATAAGGCCAAATCGGTGAAACTTCACATAAAACCTCGTCTCTTACTGCGCATG
This sequence comes from Vandiemenella viatica, assembly GCA_031002005.1. Taxonomy (NCBI): domain Eukaryota; kingdom Metazoa; phylum Arthropoda; class Insecta; order Orthoptera; family Morabidae; genus Vandiemenella; species Vandiemenella viatica. The sequence continues at coordinate 7,828,293 of JARYHS010008074.1, read as the reverse complement.
CGCGGCGGCCTAGCACTCACCCCACAACATTGGGCTGTTTGCACTGTGTATGCTGCTGTGAACATTTCATTTTCTAATATTTCAAAGTTTTTTATAATGCCAAGTTGTGTTGCATACAGTTGCACAAATAGACAAGATAGGAAACAACCTGGAATAACGTTTCATAATTAACCACCATTGTGATTATTGTTCTTGAAGTGGTTGATAGATAACTGCAAGATTAGAGCCATTCGCTATAAATTTATTCATTGCTCTCAATAGGATGATATCGTTCTCAAATGTTTGTTGTGTAGTGCAGACAATCAACCTAAGTTACTACTTAGCACCTAAAAGGCTAGCCTTATTGTGAAAAAGTATTGAAAGTTTAATTTAAGTGGGTCAAATTTACATCGCGATACAGTGAATGTGGATGCTTTAGTTGAGTTTCAGTTTACACTGAAAGTGTACGATGAAGTTAATTGTGATAATTTGTGCTGTGTGAACTACTAAACATGATGAAGCAAACGTTGCTGTTAACTCGAAATGTAGTTCGCGATGCATTTCATGTGTTTAAATCTGTCCACATAGTGTGATTTTGTAGCGGCAATATTAATGGAAATGTGGATAGGTTGAAATGTGGCGTGTACCAGTAGGGTACAAACAATTTATTTATTATTAGTTGTTACTAATTTCATGAGCACTATGTTGGTGAAACAATGTGTATCGCGATATAAACCACTCCCATCTAAGCTTCTGACTTTTGATGTATGGTAAGAAGATAAATCCACTGATGTTGCTAGCAAAGTTATATAGGCCACAAACAATACAATACCTTCTGAGTAAGCACAGAAGCTGTGTCGTCTTATGAAGGGTTCAATTTTTTTTAAGTTGTAAACATTGACCTAACGAAATTAAATCTTCGGTATCACAGGCACAACGGAATCGTATATTCCAGGTGATCTTCCGAAAATAAAAGCAGAAAGCGTTGTAGACGTTCTTGGAAATGGTTACTTCGGTGTATACTGTATATGTGATTGAGAATGCTTTTGGGTTTTTGTGAAGCTTTTAAACAGATACTTCCGAATGTAAAAAAAGATCTTGTACTGATTCGAGCTGGGAATAGTACAAGTTCATACATATAAGCCAATCTAGATCCGCTAAAGAGTAAATTTATCATCATTAAACTCTCATGAATTATGCCGCATGAGCAATTAAGCGGATGACTGTGAGCAATGCGAAGCCAACTGGAAAAAAAAAACCTAGGTTCACGTCAAACAGGAAACGCAAGGGGGAGCTAGTGACAACTGCCATCTCCTTAATATTAAAATGTGATGTGCCGTACCGTACGAGAACTTGAATTGAACTACAAGAAAAACAAAAGCACGGCAAGTATTCAAGAAACCAACAGTCTTAATACGAATGAGAGTATTCTTCTTCAATACTAAAACGTGACGAATTTTGTCTCAGCTGCACCTCCAGTTGTAATTGACTATTCACTACAAAATGATCATTTAAGCTGGCCTAAAGATTTATTTATTTCGTATGGCACAAGAATACAAAACAGTAACTACATTGAATCACAATAGATAGAAACAAACAGGGATATTACTACAGACTGATGTCCAACGATTGCAGCCATTCAATTGCTTCTGTGGTTGCTTCGTGAATCTGATGCATTGTACCACTGAATCTCCTAAGAGGGCATTCCATGGCGATGTAGTGAATGGTTTGCTGGTGGTTACCGCAGTCACAAGAAGGATTCTCTGTCATTCCCCACTTGTACATCCAGTAGTTGCATCTACTGTGGCCTATTGTCACTGGGTTCAGTGCCGTCCAGGTTTTCCTAGAAAGGTTGACTCCAGGAGGCTGCCGTGTAGGGTCACGGCTGGGATTGGTCCACTCAGTGCACCATACTTCGCGCCAATGTTGAAGTTATTTTGACCAAACTTCCACGTTGAATACCTATATTTAGTCTGTTTGGAGCTTTTTGTGTGCAATCCTGATGTATTGGAAGGTGTGGATAACTTAAGCATTTCTGCCATTCCTTTTTTAATGCCACTTGTCTTCGGAGACTTGGAGGGGCGATGTTAGAGAGTACAGGCAGCCAGTCTGTAGGTGTGGATTTCACAATTCCAGATATTGTTCTCATTGTGTCATTTAGTTGAATGTCGATCTTTTTTGTGTGACTGCTATTTAGCTATACTGGACTGCAGTATTTGGCAGTTGAATATAACAGAGCAAAAGCTGATGTTCTGAGAGCTCCCCAACCCGTTCCTGCGGTGCAAAAGTAGACTAGCCTCCTTGTGGCGCACCCTGGGTGGTCTACATCTCAATAGGCGGCTGGTCCTAGAACTTTAGCTTCTGGATATCTCTGCAATTGGAGGATACAGAACAATGTTATCAACTTCAAATCACCTGAATGTAATTTGAAAGCAGCGAGAATTTTCCGGCTCCACGCGCGCATTCTGCTTCATATCTTGCTGTAAAATCCACAAGCTAAAGTAGTTTGTATGGAACCTGGGTTGATATCATAACGACTATCTTGGACGCACAAGGATTTAAAGCGATAGATGGTGAATTTGTTTTCAAATTGGTCGCCATCACTTGAAGGTAATGAACCAATTACAATGGTGTAGACAATTTCATTGGCAATTTCGTTGCTGTTTCGTGGTGCGTCCCAGAGCTTACTTGGGCCACAAGTCTTACCTGCTGTCTCCCTGCCAATTAAAATGATGCAATTATTTACGTGAAGGGACGGTACAATGCTCGAAGGCGCTAGAAGATTATTCAACATATAGTCTGCTACAATATTTAGGATCCATGTCACTACAATAACTATATAAATATTACTTTACAAACTTGAAAAAGGCATCCATTTTATAAAGCTTTGTGTGTTATTGAATATGTACTATTAATCGCCCATTATTAGTTAAAATAAATAAATCTAATAAATTATAATTTGATTTTATGTGTAATGTTGTATACATTTACAGGAAGAAGAAGGAATAGCAATTAATAGAATATACTTCATCCAGCTACTAATCAATCAACTGTATATGTAATAACAAATTTAGAATATGGTAGCAAATAGTTCACAGAGATTGGTTGAAGGAGGCGTTGCTAGAAAATGAGGATATCGCTGAGGGTTATAGAGTGTACCGCACGGATACTGGGTGGGCCGATGAAGGAGTATTCACTATTCACACTGGTTAGGAAAAACTACTATAATTCACTGGCATTCGTACACCATAGCCATAAGTTTCTGGTGGTAGATTTCAGGATAAACAGGAAAGGAGAGAAGGCTCTTGGCTGCTTACAGCAGTGAAGCATTATTGATTGAGAGGAAATTCTATTGAAAAAACGAAGAATTACCTACATTCGAGAAAGGCAGAGATATGAAACTATTATGGACTATCAGCCAGGGATGTAAGAGGAGGAGCTTTGCCACACAAGTAGAGCTAGGTAGCAAATCGAAATAATTCCAAAGAATGTTATGACGAAAGTAAAAAGTTCAGTGAATGTATAACTCTAAAACAAATAACTGTTTAAATTAATCACTGGGTGTGGTGGGTGAACGGATAACGTTCTGCCCTCGCATTCGGGAGGACGCGGGTTCGAATCCCCATCCAGGCATCCAGATTTGGGTTTTCCATGGTTTCCCCAAATCACTCCAGGCGAATGCCGGGATACTTCTTTCAAAAAGGCAATGGCCGAATTCCTTACCGTTCCTTGTCTCCATTCCCATTCCGCCTCTAATGACCTAAGCCGTCCACGAGGCGTAAAGTCGTAAGGAAACACAATAAAAAAATAAAGTTAGTCACAAAGTGTACGGTAGTAATCGAAACCAGAAGAGTTATATAACGCAATAAGGAAAAAAGGGATAAGTATGTTTCTTTCCGGGCTGATGGAAAGTATTCAATATCATCATGTGAACCAACATTCGACATCCTTAACCCTGAATGAGGGGGCAGGGGCAGCGCTCACCAACGAGTTATTCCTGGCTTCTACAACAGTGCGCCTAGCTGATCTCACTCCCCTAATAGTCCAGTCATTACAGTAAGTTCACCTCGGAATTCGAGATACCCAGCTGTAAGTCTGTAAATACTTGTATATTGACACCCTAAAAGTAGTCTCAAAACCTACATATGGTAGGGTGTACGCAACTATTAAATTTCAAGGTCAAAGGTCACAAAAATCGTTTTTTGCGCTTTTTTTTGTAAATATCTCATTTCCTATGGGTTTTTTGCTATTTGTATTTTTTATCAATATTGTAGAACACAAAATTCTCTACAAATTTTGTTTAAATTTTTTTATACGGTGAACCGTTTTCCAGATAGAGGGCGGAGAGCGCGCGGTCACAGCATCACTTCATGTCAACCGGTGCCTCCGGTCGAAAACGCGCCACATACAGTTGATGAACTATCGATAAATCGATGAGTATAAATATTTGTCAATTTTTATTAACTATTATATTATATTTTATCATTTTTTTCCTAACCTATCCACTTTTTATTCAGTATTAATTTATTTAACAACACTTACCTGCCAATGTAATTGCAGAATTGTTAATGAAAATATAGGAATTATATTTGAATTTTAACCTAATTAATATTAATAACTTCTTACATGATGAAAAAAACAAATAAATTATGAATTAATCTTTTTATTTAAAAATATCATTCAATACATTTATTTTTATTAAAAGTAAAAAAATTTAATAAAGGGTACAAAAACTACAATTTATAATTTTAATCATCTTCTTCCTCTTCTTCGTCGTCTTCCGGCTGATGGTAAATTTCAAACTGGTGTTCATTATCGTCTTCAACGACATTTGTCTCAAGTTCTTCCATGATTTCTGGGTCAAAGGTTCCATCTTCGTTAATGTCGCATTGAGACAAGCTTGCCCATTACATTGGCCACAAGCTAAAGAGCATTGCAAGCCCGCTTTCCTGCATCCGCATCGCGAACCACAACCACTCTTGCAGTTGCAGAAAATTGTATTTAGCTAATCTTCTGGAGCAGGTGGTAAAATTGTCATGATAGGCTCCAGAAAATCGTTTCGCATTGCCCAACCCCATACCTGGGGTTCCAAATCATGCCCTAACCAAGTTTGAACTTGATAATATACACGTTTGAAATGTTGATGAGCAGCTGCACTTGTTGGTGGAATATTTGAAAGCTGCACAGGTTTATTAAGTTTTGTAGACTTGACGTAATGCATATAACGAAGATGATCTAGACTTTTCACAGATTTCGGAGCATTAAAATACACTGCCAATAAGGTTTGAGTTCCGCTCTCTAATAATCTCTGGGCCGAACAATTTTCTTCCTCAAATGCTGCAGCTAGTTCATCCAAATTTGTCAGTTTCTCAAAAACTTTTAAAAATGATTTTTTTCCCTTTTTAAAAAGCGCTGAAGTTGTGTCACAGGCACTTAATGCATGCAGAAATAAAATATGTGTTATGGAATGAGGATAATTATCAAAACTTTTAGTTGAGTATATCTCCGTTTTTACATTCCCTTTCCCAACTTTTTTAAAGAAAATTTCTTGTTCGTAAGACAGTGTACGCCCAATTAAAATGACAAGTAAATCAATATCTTGTCCTATTATAACTGCAGTTTTTTCAGACTTTGATTCTTCAATTGCAGTTTCAACAATAAGAACATCCGCATCATCTCTGGCTTGTTTAGTAGTAATTTTTGCAGCTTGTAATTTTTCAATTAACATATTAATGAGCATATCTTTGTTATTTCGATTTGATAAGAATTTTTCTTGAGTAACTGGTACAACCATTGTTTCATCGAAACAGACCTCATACGTTTTTGAAAGTGCAGCAGTTCTTCTCTGCTGCTCTATAGCTTTTACATTCTTACTATAGTCTGAATATCCGTCAAATACAATTATTTTGGAACTGTAATGCCTTTGTAAATAATTCATGTATTTATCAAAAATAATAGAAAAAGTATCTTCTCTGCTCCATACAACATGATGAAGAAGAAATCCGCCATCAATAATGAACGTCACATTATTTTCATTGAGAACAAAATGTATTGGGCTCATGTTGTCATACAATGACGATTTTGTTGTTTTTCTCATGCCATCATTATCAAATAGAGCTGTTGGATACGGACTCAATTCATATTGAAGATATTCTTCAAGATTACTTTCAAATTGTTTGCTGACAGTAATTCTTTGGAAGAGTAATAATGGATCCACTGCATTTATTTTTACAGATTTGTTAACACTGGAAAGCGGCATTACTTTTCCGGAACGTTTCAACTTTATTTCATTAAATGATGAGCCGTTGATCTTCTTCATAGACTCTAATCCAATTTCGTAAGCTCTGTGGCAGTTAATTTGCTCATTTCCAACAATTCCAGAAGCTATCGATATTAACTGCGTAGTATACTCCTTCGGTTTTCATGGATTTCATGAAACACAAATCAGCCATAGTTCTTGAAATTGTACGTCCGTAGTTACCAAGATACGATTCAAACTGAAAGAAAGAGAAGACGGTCGTAACTATACAATACAATTGAACATCTGTCCCTACTGGCTATAAATAGAAAGGTCCGTAGTGTATAATAGGGGCCCGTATAATTCCCCGGAATAATTTTTGACGTAGTGGAAGGGTTTTAAAATTTTCAGATTTTAAAGAAGATGCACTTAATTATTTTCTATTTAAAATGTCATTAGTGTAAATGAGAATATAATTATACTATGATTTAAGTTTTTCCCTTAATTATTTTTTAATTTTAGGAAACGGTTATCAGTATTATTGAATAGATTTAATGCATGAAGAAAATGATAAAATATAGTATAATAGTTAATAAAAATTGACAAATATTTATACTCATTGATTTATCGATAGTTCATCAACTGTATATGGCGCGTTTTCGACCGGAGGCACCGGTTGACCTGAAGTGATGCTGTGACCGCGCGCTCTCCGCCCTCTATCTCGAAAACGGTTCACCGTATAAAAAATTTTTGTAGACAAAATTTGTAGAGAATTTTGTATTCTACAATATTGATAATAAATACAAATAGCAAAAAACCCATAGGAAATGAGATATTTACAAAAAAAAGCGCAAAAAAACCGATTTTTGTGACCTTTGACCTTGAAATTTAATAGTTGCGTACACCCTACCACATGTAGGTTTTGAGACAACTTTTAGGGTGTCAATATACAAATATTCACAGACTTACAGCTGGGTATCTCGAATTCAGAGATTCTTATCTAATTTAAGCTTAAATGACTGGACTATAATTAACCTTTTCCCTACGTGTCAGTTTGGCGATCCCATTACTCCACCCTAGTGTTGCAAATTTAAAACAAAAAAGAAGTTTTTTTTCAGCTTTGTGAAAGAAAACATGAAAAAAACCTAGAACCCTTGTTTTTTTCTATTTTTTTTTTTTTCTCTTCAGGAAACAATATATTTGATAAATTATAGTTTTGTTTACTGAACTTACATTTTACATGTGTGTTTTAAATCTTACTGAAAATAATGTCTTACACAATGATTCATAAATGTATCTAAATAGGAAACACAATTTTATTCATCCTCTATGTCAGTACCACATTCATTAGTATCAGCACTACCAACACTAGTTCGGTCTGTGTCGGAATTTTCTGTTTATTCTTCTGTCTCTTCCAGATCCATAACTTCTGAAATAGTTAAATTTTCTTTTACTGGTTGTTCTTGTATTGTACGCAAAAGATTTTGAGATTGCAATTTTAAATTGTGAGCAAAGTACACACTGTGCATAAAGACTGGCCGATAATTCTTTTAAGTTTGAATTTAAATCTATTATCATACAAAATTCTTTTCCAATCGTTGGTTTACGCCAACGGTTGCAAGGAAACGATTCATAATTATTGAAAATTTAATGACTCAGTATCACTATACGCTGAGAGTTTAACAAGTATACAAATATAGGGAAAGCACAATAAGTAATAAAAAGAGGCAAAAAACCGTCGATAAATTTAAAATTCCTAATTTTTTGAAATGATCCGTAGGTCTAGAGATAAATTCGCAGCGCTGGCAGCACTAGTTCGAATAGCGAGTATCAATCCAAACAACGGGGAACGGGGATTCCGTCTCGCGCAAGCTAGCCTCTTCGGGAAGTCCCCGTTCGTAAAATAAAACTTCAATCAATGTTGCCAATATTTTCTTATTTTTTTTCTACTGAACCAGAAAAATATAGTAGTGTTAAAAATTAAAATAAGTACAAACTCTGAAACAGTCATATTAAACGATAAATGCCTTACAAGTTTGAGACTTAGTAGTTATGAAAAAAAACATGTCCCAGAAAAAAAACGTGTTTTTTTCATAGTTTTTTTTTTTTTTTTTTTTCAAGTCAGGAAAACCACCGTTTTTTTACAACACTACTCCACCCCTCCAAGTATGACTAGCAGTGGGTTTCGGACGAGGAGGCACTCTGCGCTGTCGACAGTTCATTGAACATTCTGGTCATTAAAATGACTCAGAAATTGACGGATACGTTCTTGAATCTCCTGTAACACCTTTGTCACCTCGTGTTTCACCGACAATTCTACTGATATCGGAGATGTTGCCAGTGATTCAGGTAAACAGTGGTCCGCAACCTTTTCCTACTCGCGGCACACCATAAGGTTATCCATAAATCTCGCGGCACATCTTACCGGTCGGGCGGTTGAGCAAAAGAATCCTCTCTATACGAAATTTTTTTCCGTGGTATACAGACCCTTAACACATAAAAAAATAATAGTGGTTTCATAAAATTAATAATCATGCAGTTTTATATTGCTATTAAAATAAATAATTGTACACGATGCTTAAATGCACACGGGTGGTTGATCCGTGGAGATATCGTGGACAATGCAAGCCTTATTTCTTCATTGACGGATGTTAGTCTTTCCCTCTTGAACTTTTCAATCTCAGTCAACGTCGAGAAATCCAATTCACATAAATATGTAGTTGGAAGTGGCAATAACACATTAACTTCCGGGTATTCATTTCTTTTTGTTAGCCAAAATGTATCTAAAGGAACTTGAACAAGTTTTAATTTCAAAGTTCTGTCAGATTTAAAATCTGCGAGTTCCTCTTAAATATTAATTGGAAGATGTTCAGAATCTGCAACCAATTTATCACGAACCTAGTCGAAATCTTCAACATTTTCTCCAAACTACTTTTTGAATCAGTACCCATACAGTTGGAACATCTCACACGACCCATTTTCAAACCTCTGTAACCACAAATCCAGCTTATTTTCAAATCCTTTAATCTTATTCATACTAATAAGAATACTTTCTTTCCTACCTTGCATTTTGACGTCCAGCTCATTCAAGTGTACGAAAATGTAGGAAAGATATACCAACTTACATACCCATTCGCCATCTGCGAATAAATCCGCGTACTTGCGTCTTTCAACTGTCAAAAATGCCTGGACCTCTTCTCTAAGTCCAAATATACGCGTTAACACTTTTCCTCGTGACAGCCAGCGTCCTTCTGTATGTAGCAGGAGTGTAGTGTGTTCTGAACCCATTTCCTGATATAGTCAGGAATTAAGGGGCCGCGATTTTATGAAGTTCACAACTAGTGTTGCATATTAAAAAAAAAAAAAAAATAGCACCCTTGTTTTTTTCTAATTTTTTTTCAGAAAACATTGTATTTGATAAATAATAGTTTTATTTACAGAACTTACATTTTACATGTGTGTTTTTAAATCTTATTGAATCATATAATGTCTTACATGATGATTCATAAATGTTTCTATACAGGTAACAAAATTTTATTCATCCTCTATGTCAGTACCACATTCACTAGTATCAGCACTACCAACACTAGTTCGGTCGGTGTCGGAATTTTCTGTTTCTTCTTCTGTTTCCTCTAGATCCATAACTTCAGAAATAGTTACATTTTCTTTTACTGGTTGTTCTTGCATTGTACGCAAAAGATTTTGAGATTACACTTTTAAATTGTGAGCAAAGTACACACTGTGCATAAAAAATGGCCGATAATTCTTTTAAGTTTGGATTTAAATCTATTATCATACAAAATTCTTTTTCAATCGTTGGTTTACGCCAACGGTTGCAAGGAAACGATTCATAATTACTGACAATTTAATGACTCGGTATCACTATACGCTGAGAATTTAACAAGTATATGCGAATATAAGGAAAGCACAATCTTATATATAAAAATCAATGTTTGTGGGTTTGTTCGTCTTCTATGCATTCCTGTACAATTTACCAGATTGCAATGAAACTTTGGAGAGTTTTCGAGTGAGCGTCTGCAAAGGTTCCTGTGAAAAAAAAAATTCCAAAAAGTCACCCCCTATTCCCCATAACACCCCATAATTTAGGCAAAACCACATTTTTTACCCGATTTAGATAGGAATTTGTACACTTATACTTTAAAACAAACAGAAAAATACTGCCTACATACGGTTTCCGAATATCCATCCCCTCTCTCCCTTTCCAACCCCATTACGTTTTTACCCCATAATTTAGGCAAAACCACATTTTTTACCCGATTTAGATAGGAATTTGTACACTTATACTTTAAAACAAACAGAAAAATACTGCCTACATACGGTTTCCGAATATCCATCCCCTCTCCCCCATTCCAACCCCATTACGTTTTTACCCCATAATTTAGGCAAACCACATTTTTATCCTATTTAGATAAGAATTTGTACACTTATACTTTAAAACAAACAGAAAAATACTGCCTACATACGGTTTCCGAATATCCATCCCCTCTCTCCCTTTCCAACCCCATTACGTTTTTACCCCATAATTTAGGCAAACCACATTTTTATCCGATTTAGATAAGAATTTGTACACTTATACTTTAAAACAAACAGAAAAATACTGCCTACATACGGTTTCCGAATATCCATCCCCTCTCTCCCTTTCCAACCCCATTACGTTTTTACCCCATAATTTAGGCAAACCACATTTTTATCCTATTTAGATAAGAATTTGTACACTTATACTTTAAAACAAACTGAAAAATACCGCCTACGTTGGTTTCCGAATATTCATCCCCTGTCCCCCTTTCCAACCCCATTACGTTTTTACCCCATAATTTAGGCAAACCACATTTTATCCTATTTAGATAAGAATTTGTACACTTATACTTTAAAAAAGAGGGAGAAATACTGTACACATTAATTTCACAAAAACCCAATCTCTCTCCTCTCTTTCCACCACCTTAATTACTCCCTCTTCCCCATAACACCCCATAATTTAAACAAACCCGCAAACCGTTCGTCCGATTACGGTGAAGCTTTGGTGAGTTGTCGACGGGATAACAGAAAAGGTTCCTGTCAAAAAAAAAAAAAAAAAAAAAAAAAAAAAAAAAAAAAAAAAAAAAACACACCCCTCCTCCCCATAATTTAGACAAAACCACATATTTCATCAGATTTCAATGGGAATTTGCGCACTTATACTTTGAAACAAACAGAAAAATACTGCCTGCATATGTTTTCCAAAGTGCATCCCCTCTCACCCTTTCCAACTGAAAATGAATGAAACAGCAGTTTAAAATTTATATGTAAATATTTTTTCATTTAATCTATGTGCCTACTCAAGTCCAGCAATAGTGAAGCATTGCCGGGTAAGCTAGTAAGTAATAAAAAGAGGCTAAAAAACCGTAGATAAATTTATAATTCCTAATTTTTTGAAAAGATCAGTAGGTCTACAGATAAATTCATAGGGCTGGCAGCACTAGTTCAAATAGCGAGTATCAAACCAAACAACGGGGAACGGGGATTCCTTCCCGCGCAACCTAGCCTCTTCGGGAAGTCCCCGTTCGTAAAAACTTCAGTCAATGTTGCCAATATTTTCGTTATTTTCTTTTCAACTGAGCCAGAAAAATATAGTAGATTTAAAAATTAAGATAAGTACAAACTCTAAAGCAGTCATAGTAAGCGATAATGTCTTACGAATTTGAGATTTAGTAGTTATGAAAAAACGTGTTTTTTCATAGTTTTTTTAATTTTTAATTTTTTTTCAAGGCAGAAAAAAACACGTTTTTTTACAACACTATTCACGACTTTTACTACTTCGTCCAGCACATCTTTCAGAGAAGGAAGAATGGCTTCGCGGTGAATGAGACAATGATCACATCGTAAGTTGGGATTTACTTCGCTTACCAAACCTGCAAATCCTTTTTTCTGGGCCTGTAGTAACAACCGCTCCGTCTGTACAAACACTAACGCAATCCTTCCATGTTAATTCATTAAGGAGCAAATATTCATCAGTTAAACTAAATATTTCATCACCGGTAATTTGCTCTGGACGTTGTTTGCAAAAAAATAAATTATTTACAATACATCTCCAGCGATGTAGCGAATGTAAGCCAGAAGTTATGCGTGGTGGCTAATATCAGTGACCTCGTTGATCTGAAGTCAACGTATGACTGTTGTTGATTTTCTCATTTATAATGTCTTCAATATCACGAGACTTATCAGTTACTCGGCGACTGATTTTGTCAGCAGAAAGAGGAATTTTGAAGTTTAACGAGTAGATTCTAAACCCAGAACTATTCACACCATCTCTCTACAAACAGGCTTTAACAGCGTTTCACCTATTGTTTGTGGTTTCTTGGCCTTTACGATAAGTTCGGCTGCCTTATAACTATCTTCCTGTACTTTTTCAGAAACACGTACTGTAGCGGTCATGAAAGTTCTTTGGTTTTTCTTACTTTCCAACAACCGAAGAAAATAAATGACATCTTTGCTTGACAGATAAGAAAAATATTGCTAAAAAGGAATAAACAAAACTAACGCAGATGTGAGTAAATAAATAAATAACATTTAATTTCTTAGAATACGACAATAAGTAACAAGTCGCCGCACATGAACCTAAAATATAATTGATAAAAAAACTTGCCCATTAATTCCTTATAATGGGTAAAATTTCGCGGCACACCTTTCACCTCGCCGCGGCACACCAGTGTGCCGCGGCACACCGGTTGCGGACCACTGAGGTAATAAAGCAGTTTGTGTAAAAACAAACAAAAAGGCAAGAGGGAAGTTTTTCATAGATGTAAGCGAAATTAATGTATGGAAGAGAAGTCCCGTCAAGAGCAAATTCGCAAGAACGCTTCGTAATAGTTTGTTGAAAACCATTCTTCCGTTTTCCAAAAACTGTGATGTAAGTGACAATTTTTCTGTTTTCCAACAGATTATAAACAATAATATCATTAATGATCTCGTAGAGTTTACAAACATTTACCTTCAGCGGAACGGGAAGGTGGGTGATACACAAAGAATCTGTAAGAGAAGCGTGTTTGACACTAATAAAGTGGAAGTTTTGGAATTTTTATGTATTTTGTACTTATTGTGTATCAAAAATATTTACAAATAAAACCTTAATGAAACGGCAAGGGAATTTAAATTGTGTAGGAGGTCATGGAACTCAAACAATTCAGAAAGTCGTGTGTTGCCATCAGGTGAGACTTTTTAACTGCTTAACGTCTCCTATAACAACTAGGTCTTTAGAGACGGGAAAGGATGGGGGGCAAGGAATGGGAAGGAATTCGGCCATGGCCTTCTGAAGGAAGCATCCCGGCATTAGCCTGGAGTGATTTGGGGAAACCATGGAAAACCCAAATCTGGATGCCCGGACGGGGATTCAAACCGCCGTCCTCCCGAATGCGAGGCCAGAACGCTAACCGTTACACCACCCCTCTCGGTCATCAGATGAGACGACAAAGACACAAGGGACACAAGCAGAAAAAATAAGTTAGCTGAAGTGAGGCAATTTTTTTTACTCTTTCAATGAAAACTGCAAAAAACTTTGACCATCCGATTACCAACTCACGATTGACGAAATATTAGAGCCTTTCCGCCTGAGATGCTCATTAATTCAACATATGCGGAATAAGCCTGCAAAGTAGACTTTATTAGAGATTAATTTTTCTTCTATCTTTTTTAAAATAAATTCCTTTCCTTAATTTCTTTCTAATATATTTCCTAGTATAATACATTAATTTATACTGGAAAAATATACGGTAATTTGAAAAAGAGAATGCAAAAATGAATTGACGTACTCTATACACCACCACTCTGAAATTTCACTGTACGCTAACCCCTTCCAATTGAAGGTTAAGGAATAAAAGAGGACGCAAACAACACTCTTTAGAGAGGAAATAAAGAACATCATAAGTAATAATGAATAAGTTATCATTCTGTTGTTGAGTAATTGGAAGAGAAAGTCACAATTGTGCATTAGTAAGCACGGAGGTTTGGATAATTTGGTGCAGGGCAGATACTTTATTTGCTGGAAGCGTTTATGGCAACTAGCACGATGAGGAGCTGATGGATAATGTCTTAGGGTGTACCACCGTTTCAGTTTGGTGTCCGTGTGTTCTTGTGAAATTGGCAGTGACTTATTAAGCTTTCGTCATTTGACAGTGGTTCGGAATTGCAATAGACACCAAGGGGTTGGTGGAAACTAAGAATTGTCCACGATGTTATGATAAACTATACGGCATTTATGTACAAGTTGAGCTAGTGCTCTCCTGAAACATCATCGGCCAGCAGTGGGTCAAAGGACGCTGAGTGTCTCGCCGATAAGGTTTAGGGGTTCCAAACAGATACTCCAAAGTGAGTCAGTTACCTAATCGCTGGTGGAATATAGATTCCTCATGAGGGGGAAACGATAGTCACGATGTGCACCGAAATTCTAACAACGGACTTGGAGGTGAAGCATCTTACTTCCCAAAATTCCGGTTACAGTAACAACTTCACGATATGCAACAGAAAGATAGTGTTTGTGTTGCAAGTTTTAACATCAAATCTCGATGGCCGGGCGGGAATTCGAGCTGAGAGCGTCAGAGCGTCACCCTGTTGTTACTTTTGATCTCTCTTCACTTTTATAGTGATCACTCTCGCCGCCGCGAGCCGGCGTCGGGGCGCCCCTCTCCTCCTCCGCCGCAGGCGCACCTGGGCAGGGCCCTGCCGCCGCGCCAGTAGTCTGTCCGAGACCCCAGCGCAGCCATGCCTCCCGGCTCCGCGTGAGTACTGGCTGCCCCAAGCATCACACATTTCTGACTCGAATGTTTATTTCTAAGCCATTATTCTAAGCTCCTTAAGGACATAGATTCTACTAACATTATTTTACTGCGACGTATGTATATCGGATATTCGTAAACGAAATTTTCGATCTTGTCATACCGAAGACTTTAAAGAATGAAATTTTTAGTATTGTGTAGAACAAATAATAAATTAAAATGAGGTTAAAATTGTAAAAATCGCAAACTCAATCAAATATGTCCTGACGCGAAATGAGATGATAAAATAAATTACCAATAATGGAAAGCAAATTCAATTATGTTCATCGTAGAACAGATGTACAAAAACACTGTTCTAGATACAAACCTAGTAGCGCTAAAAACACTATTGTGAATCTCGCTTCGGTCCATAATACATTGTAGTGACTGAAAATATTTAAATGGTAAACGAGAGCTTCGAGTTTTGTAGCCAACTGGTATAGTTCACACTAGACAACCATGAGTGTAATACAGCAGTTGGCTTGGACCACTTCGCAAACGGCAGATATTCTTTCAATTAGATATCATCCATTTTATATCAAAACTGCAGAGTAATACTATGAAAATCGTGTTATTAATGACAAAATTAACGATATAACATGTTTAACAGACATAAGATGCAATAAATATTGTTTTCTTTCATCATTTTCTTCCATGTACTGGAATCGTAGGTCGAAATTGTTACAAGTTTTTGCGAACGAAAACAGATGTTGTAAACTAAACCTCCGACAATTGCGAAAAGACTTACGTATTTATCTATTTGTTTTAACATTTCCGACTCAGATTCATTTTATAGTTAACTAATATTTTATAATTAATATTTTCCGATGAATGGGAATCTTCAATGTATATGAAGTTAAAAGTTAGTCGTACAGTTATTTATACTTATAAAACGCAATTGTGGTCATCTGTAATGCCGTGACGTCACACTATGAGGTAGGCTATGACGTCACGTTTTTTGCCTCCGCTGCACAACAAACAACGAATAGAGATGTTCGAGGTTCTATTTATCTATGCATCCGCAATAAATTAACTGTCAGAACACTGAAAGAAAAAGACGTATTCCATAGAAACTGACATCTTTATTATTAGTTGCTTTTTCTTATTTAAAATTCGTTCGACATAGATTTTTCTTATAAACACTCGATACCGTTGTTACAGTAAGTTAACAAATATCTACATTACATATTTTTCAAGAAAATGATGTTATTTGATGCAAATTGTACTTAGTCAGCGAAGAAACGAATTGCTAAACTACCGGAATCGCGGGTAATCCTGATGGGTACTGGTGAGCCACAGCTTAATGCGTACCTCACATTACACAGCAAGCTGTGCCGGAACTGAAGGGATTTAAGGCCTTTGAAAAACCAATCTAGAGCGGGAACCGAATCGCAGACCTTGTTGTGACGAGTCTGACGCGTTAACCATTGCCCCTCTAGAACAATCTTTTTTTTTCAGATGACATAATGGGATTAAAATAGGAAGAGATTATAAACTACAGGGACCTCTGGCGGGTGGGTAAAACATGGGTTGAATATGAATGCCGCAAAGAATCGGCGATTAATTAGTACTGATGGAAAAAATAAATGCTTTTTTATGAATATAAGGTAAAGATGAAACTGCTTTTACTAGAACTGGAAATATAGTGGCATAACATTTGATAATAAGCTCAGCTAATTGATGAGGGAATACTACAAAGAAGTGGGGTACTAGGATATAAATAGCTTAAATATGATAGGGTGGCAGGACTCCCTCTTTTTCGGTATCAAATACAGGAGTCAAAGAGGATGCTATGGAGGGCAGCGTGATTAGCTTACCACAAAGCACCATCAGTAACGGATACGACAATGGGCGATACTGGAAGAGAGGAGGTGGATATATCAGTTTTGGGTAATACGAACTAACATTGAAATCTCAGAAGAAAAACACTAAGTATGTGATATTAGAATAAAGCTTTTTAGCTGCAAGGGGCGGCGTAAGGTACATACTACTTTTGACAGTATAGAGCTAGGGTGTCGTCCACACGGGGGACCCCCTCGTCTCCCCTGACATTTCCTCGCTCACAAAGTTTATAATCCATACTATATTATAAATCAGTAAGCAAGCTGCGTGTGTCTTAAAATTTGAAACGGTATCACGCAAAGACTTTTGCAGCAATTTGAATGATGTTTTCAAATTTGAAGAGCTAATGGTGCGGATTAAAACCTGCGGAAATAGCTTATGACTTGTGTGTACTGAGAAATGGAGCAATAAATTAAAGTCATTTTGAAATGGAACAAATATTGCCATAAATCACTTTGTAGTGAGACGAGCACTCCTTTCAAAAAAACACCGACAAAAGATCACAATGCTAATTTTTTAATTTTTTATTCTGTTATATTTTGTAACTTATTTTATTTTCCAAATAGATTTTTGAAATGAAGTCCATTAAGTTAAACGGAATACGTGAATCAAACGTAATAAGCGTTGACTTGCCATCGTAACAGGTTGGCTACCATGCGAGATGCGTCAGATTATTAACATTGTAGGCATATATTGTCTCAGGTAGACATTTAAAACAATTTTTATTGATAGAACATTGCTATGGTCGTTTTACGTTGTACATTAAAAAATGATAATATGCCAATACTTCGAAGAAATACGCCTGGGAAACAGCTACTATAAACATCAACAAGTAACAATACGTATTTCTTTCATCATAACTTGTGTGTAATTGCCTATATTTCAGACGAATTTACTCATTTAGTACATATTTGGTGGTCATAATGTGTAAGTATCTTTAAATAACGTCGTTCAAGAAACGTATGTACAAATTTTAGTTCCAAAAGAACGATTCATTTCAAGGTGGTACGTTCGCATTACGAAGGAGCCATACTAATATAGGTAATAATATGGATATTAATAAATATGGATAATTTGCAGTTGTCCAGGAAGAGCGGATCGAGAATTAATTGTCCATTGGTGTGAAGTTTGTAACACACGTTCCTTAGGCAGGAATATTTTAGAAAATGTGCATATTAAAGCTACGAAATACACACTAATGAGGTAATCTTTTTCCCTTGTTTCAATGTTTCCAAATACCCTCATCATGTCGAAGCAGCTGGTTAAGTTAAGAATTAAAACCACGCTATTTGTTTTAGCATAAGGCACGAGGAATTTAGTTTTCATTGATAACTTAAGCTCGTTTGATTTTTGGGCGGCAATGTGCTGGCGATTAGGTTGCAACTCTGCCTGGACCAGAATGAAAAATGCTATTAGCAATCGTTATTTGGAACTAAGTATATTGCTATCAAAGTCATGAAAACTTGGACGCTGTATTACATTCTTTATAACGTCACAGGAATATCTTCATATGATGTAACGATATTTGCCAGCGATATTACGTTCTTTGCTGTGAATAATATGGATGGCGTCAAAGATATGTTTAGAAATGGCCACCGACAGTACTGCCGACGCTATCACAAAAGGTAAATTTTAAGTGGCATTACGTCTAAATTATTATTATTTTCCTTTGATATGAACTTATTCTCAAAAGGCAAGTCCTCATGAAAATGAAAAATTTCTAATCAAAGAGACAATTTCTTTTTTGAACGACCTTATTTGGTCTATGGTTTTCCACATAGCTTTTATTTAGTACTACGTATCATATGAAGAGAAAACCATTTCTATACACACCAGGGTCCGCGCGCTAAGCAGCTGGCAAGTGCCAGTCAGGAATACAAATGAGCAAACAACAGCCTGTGTCTGCAAGGCATCATCCTGCTTGTGGGATGCAAACCGAGTCCTCAAGTCACGCAATGGGGACAAGAGGCCTGCCTGTCTGGACCTGACGCATGCCTTAACCAACAAACCCCTACCGTCCTAAACTTGCCGTAAGAGCAATTTTCGTACTTTGTTGCTAGATTTCATAACTGCCTATCACCGTCTCGACAAAGCCGTTCGCTACCTTAGATTCTGATTCAGGTCCACAATATCCCGTATAGGTTCAACAGCAGAATTTGATTGCACATTCAGTCAACAAAACATACTACTTTAATTCGTTATGTAACATTGTGCATATGTAAATCAGTTCCAGCTTTCTGTATTACGTAGACTATTAACCACATGGGCGTAAAGAAGCAAACCAGCGTGAAATGGCAACAGCGTCATTATAGGCAGTTTAATTTTAAAGAAATCTTACGTACATCGAAAAGAGATACCCTTTAACAATCAGTCAAAGTTAATTTGATTTGTAATAATAGGGAACATGCATTAAATTCAAATATACGTCAAATACTTTTATTTGGAAGCTTTATTACAACGTTTTTTCCCCTATTTATTCGCTTTTTATTTATCGATTTTAAGTGTTAAAAATACAAGGGAAATGCAACTTCGCGAAACGCAACGTTTTGTGTCAAATCGAACCGTGACATCAAAGTACACGTTCATATTGTAAACTAGGAGTAGTTACTGGGCGTTTTTATAATTTTATGTTTGTGTAAACATCGTTTTTTTGGGAGATTATTTTACGAAACCGCTTCAATTCACAATTTATTGCTTGAATATTCTCACAAGAATGAAATATTTCACCAGTTATGTTGATAAATTACCATAAAACTTAAACACAAACATAAAATTATAAAAACGCCCAGTAACTACTCCTAGTTTACAATATGAACGTGTACTTTGATGTCACGGTTCGATTTGACACAAAACGTTGCGTTTCGCGAAGTTGCATTTCCCTTGTATTTTTAACACTTAAAATCGATAAATAAAAAGCGAATAAATAGGGGAAAAAACGTTGTAATAAAGCTTCCAAATAAAAGTATTTGACGTATATTTGAATTTAATGCATGTTCCCTATTATTACAAATCAAAGTTAATTTGACTGATTGTTAAAGGGTATCTCTTTTCGATGTACGTAAGATTTCTTTAAAATTAAACTGCCTATAATGACGCTGTTGCCATTTCACGCTGGTTTGCTTCTTTACGCCCATGTGGTTAATAGTCTACGTAATACAGAAAGCTGGAACTGATTTACATATGCACAATGTTACATAACGAATTAAAGTAGTATGTTTTGTTGACTGAATGTGCAATCAAATTCTGCTGTTGAACCTATACGGGATATTGTGGACCTGAATCAGAATCTAAGGTAGCGAACGGCTTTGTCGAGACGGTGATAGGCAGTTATGAAATCTAGCAACAAAGTACGAAAATTGCTCTTACGGCAAGTTTAGGACGGTAGGGGTTTGTTGGTTCACTGCGTGTAATAGTTTTAAGGCATGCGTCAGGTCCAGACAGGCATATAGAACTGCCTCCGCCCTTGTCCCCATTGCGTGACTTGAGGACTCGGTTTGCATCCCACAAGCAGGATGATGCCTTGCAGACACAGGCTGTTGTTTGCTCATTTGTATTCCTGACTGGCACTTGCCAGCTGCTTAGCGCGCGGACCCTGGTGTGTATAGAAATGGTTTTCTCTTCATATGATACGTAGTACTAAATAAAAGCTATGTGGAAAACCATAGACCAAATAAGGTCGTTCAAAAAAGAAATTGTCTCTTTGATTAGAAATTTTTCATTTCATGAGGACTTGCCTTTTGAGAATAAGTTCATATCAAAGGAAAATAATAATAATTTAGACGTAATGCCACTTAAAATTTACCTTTTGTGATAGCGTCGGCAGTACTGTCGGTGGCCATTTCTAAACATATCTTTGACGCCATCCATATTATTCACAGCAAAGAACGTAATATCGCTGGCAAATATCGTTACATCATATGAAGATATTCCTGTGACGTTATAAAGAATGTAATACAGCGTCCAAGTTTTCATGACTTTGATAGCAATATACTTAGTTCCAAATAACGATTGCTAATAGCATTTTTCATTCTGGTCCAGGCAGAGTTGCAACCTAATCGCCAGCACATTGCCGCCCAAAAATCAAACGAGCTTAAGTTATCAATGAAAACTAAATTCCTCGTGCCTTATGCTAAAACAAATAGCGTGGTTTTAATTCTTAACTTAACCAGCTGCTTCGACATGATGAGGGTATTTGGAAACATTGAAACAAGGGAAAAAGATTACCTCATTAGTGTGTATTTCGTAGCTTTAATATGCACATTTTCTAAAATATTCCTGCCTAAGGAACGTGTGTTACAAACTTCACACCAATGGACAATTAATTCTCGATCCGCTCTTCCTGGACAACTGCAAATTATCCATATTTATTAATATCCATATTATTACCTATATTAGTATGGCTCCTTCGTAATGCGAACGTACCACCTTGAAATGAATCGTTCTTTTGGAACTAAAATTTGTACATACGTTTCTTGAACGACGTTATTTAAAGATACTTACACATTATGACCACCAAATATGTACTAAATGAGTAAATTCGTCTGAAATATAGGCAATTACACACAAGTTATGATGAAAGAAATACGTATTGTTACTTGTTGATGTTTATAGTAGCTGTTTCCCAGGCGTATTTCTTCGAAGTATTGGCATATTATCATTTTTTAATGTACAACGTAAAACGACCATAGCAATGTTCTATCAATAAAAATTGTTTAAATGTCTACCTGAGACAATATATGCCTACAATGTTAATAATCTGACGCATCTCGCATGGTAGCCAACCTGTTACGATGGCAAGTCAACGCTTATTACGTTTGATTCACGTATTCCGTTTAACTTAATGGACTTCATTTCAAAAATCTATTTGGAAAATAAAATAAGTTACAAAATATAACAGAATAAAAAAATTAGCATTGTGATCTTTTGTCGGTGTTTTTTGAAAGGAGTGCTCGTCTCAACTACAAAGTGATTTATGGCAATATTTGTTCCATTTCAAAATGACTTTAATTTATTGCTCCATTTCTCAGTACACACAAGTCATAAGCTATTTCCGCAGGTTTTAATCCGCACCATTAGCTCTTCAAATTTGAAAACATCATTCAAATTGCTGCAAAAGTCTTTGCGTGATACCGTTTCAAATTTTAAGACACACGCAGCTTGCTTACTGATTTATAATATAGTATGGATTATAAACTTTGTGAGCGAGGAAATGTCAGGGGAGACGAGGGGGTCCCCCGTGTGGACGACACCCTAGCTCTATACTGTCAAAAGTAGTATGTACCTTACGCCGCCCCTTGCAGCTAAAAAGCTTTATTCTAATATCACATACTTAGTGTTTTTCTTCTGAGATTTCAATGTTAGTTCGTATTACCCAAAACTGATATATCCACCTCCTCTCTTCCAGTATCGCCCATTGTCGTATCCGTTACTGATGGTGCTTTGTGGTAAGCTAATCACGCTGCCCTCCATAGCATCCTCTTTGACTCCTGTATTTGATACCGAAAAAGAGGGAGTCCTGCCACCCTATCATATTTAAGCTATTTATATCCTAGTCCCCCACTTCTTTGTAGTATTCCCTCATCAATTAGCTGAGCTTATTATCAAATGTTATGCCACTATATTTCCAGTTCTAGTAAAAGCAGTTTCATCTTTACCTTATATTCATAAAAAAGCATTTATTTTTTCCATCAGTACTAATTAATCGCCGATTCTTTGCGGCATTCATATTCAACCCATGTTTACCCACCCGCCAGATGTCCCTGTAGTTTATAATCTCTTCCTATTTTAATCCCATTATGTCATCTGAAAAAAAAAGATTGTTCTAGAGGGGCAATGGTTAACGCGTCAGACTCGTCACAACAAGGTCTGCGATTCGGTTCCCGCTCTAGATTGGTTTTTCAAAGGCCTTAAATCCCTTCAGTTCCGGCACAGCTTGCTGTGTAATGTGAGGTACTCATTAAGCTGTGGCTCACCAGTACCCATCAGGATTACCCGCGATTCTGGTAGTTTAGCAATTCGTTTCTTCGCTGACTAAGTACAATTTGCATCAAATAACATCATTTTCTTGAAAAATATGTAATGTAGATATTTGTTAACTTACTGTAACAACGGTATCGAGTGTTTATAAGAAAAATCTATGTCGAACGAATTTTAAATAAGAAAAAGCAACTAATAATAAAGATGTCAGTTTCTATGGAATACGTCTTTTTCTTTCAGTGTTCTGACAGTTAATTTATTGCGGATGCATAGATAAATAGAACCTCGAACATCTCTATTCGTTGTTTGTTGTGCAGCGGAGGCAAAAAACGTGACGTCATAGCCTACCTCATAGTGTGACGTCACGGCATTACAGATGACCACAATTGCGTTTTATAAGTATAAATAACTGTACGACTAACTTTTAACTTCATATACATTGAAGATTCCCATTCATCGGAAAATATTAATTATAAAATATTAGTTAACTATAAAATGAATCTGAGTCGGAAATGTTAAAACAAATAGATAAATACGTAAGTCTTTTCGCAATTGTCGGAGGTTTAGTTTACAACATCTGTTTTCGTTCGCAAAAACTTGTAACAATTTCGACCTACGATTCCAGTACATGGAAGAAAATGATGAAAGAAAACAATATTTATTGCATCTTATGTCTGTTAACATGTTATATCGTTAATTTTGTCATTAATAACACGATTTTCATAGTATTACTCTGCAGTTTTGATATAAAATGGATGATATCTAATTGAAAGAATATCTGCCGTTTGCGAAGTGGTCCAAAGCCAACTGCTGTATTACACTCATGGTTGTCTAGTGTGAACTATACCAGTTGGCTACAAAACTCGAAGCTCTCGTTTACCATTTAAATATTTTCAGTCACTACAATGTATTATGGACCGAAGCGAGATTCACAATAGTGTTTTTAGCGCTACTAGGTTTGTATCTAGAACAGTGTTTTTGTACATCTGTTCTACGATGAACATAATTGAATTTGCTTTCCATTATTGGTAATTTATTTTATCATCTCATTTCGCGTCAGGACATATTTGATTGAGTTTGCGATTTTTACAATTTTAACCTCATTTTAATTTATTATTTGTTCTACACAATACTAAAAATTTCATTCTTTAAAGTCTTCGGTATGACAAGATCGAAAATTTCGTTTACGAATATCCGATATACATACGTCGCAGTAAAATAATGTTAGTAGAATCTATGTCCTTAAGGAGCTTAGAATAATGGCTTATAAATAAACATTCGAGTCAGAAATGTGTGATGCTTGGGGCAGCCAGTACTCACGCGGCTGCGCCGGGAGGCATGGCTGCGCTGGGGTCTCGGACAGACTACTGGCGCGGCGGCAGGGCCCTGCCCAGGTGCGCCTGCGGCGGAGGAGGAGAGGGGCGCCCCGACGCCGGCTCGCGGCGGCGAGAGTGATCACTATAAAAGTGAAGAGAGATCAAAAGTAACAACAGGGTGACGCTCTGACGCTCTCAGCTCGAATTCCCGCCCGGCCATCGAGATTTGATGTTAAAACTTGCAACACAAACACTATCTTTCTGTTGCATATCGTGAAGTTGTTACTGTAACCGGAATTTTGGGAAGTAAGATGCTTCACCTCCAAGTCCGTTGTTAGAATTTCGGTGCACATCGTGACTATCGTTTCCCCCTCATGAGGAATCTATATTCCACCAGCGATTAGGTAACTGACTCACTTTGGAGTATCTGTTTGGAACCCCTAAACCTTATCGGCGAGACACTCAGCGTCCTTTGACCCACTGCTGGCCGATGATGTTTCAGGAGAGCACTAGCTCAACTTGTACATAAATGCCGTATAGTTTTCATAACATCGTGGACAATTCTTAGTTTCCACCAACCCCTTGGTGTCTATTGCAATTCCGAACCACTGTCAAATGACGAAAGCTTAATAAGTCACTGCCAATTTCACAAGAACACACGGACACCAAACTGAAACGGTGGTACACCCTAAGACATTATCCATCAGCTCCTCAACGTGCTAGTTGCCATAAACGCTTCCAGCAAATAAAGTATCTGCCCTGCACCAAATTATCCAAACCTCCGTGCTTACTAATGCACAATTGTGACTTTCTCTTCCAATTACTCAACAACAGAATGATAACTTATTCATTATTACTTATGATGTTCTTTATTTCCTGTCTAAAGAGTGTTGTTTGCGTCCTCTTTTATTCCTTAACCTTCAATTGGAAGGGGTTAGCGTACAGTGAAATTTCAGAGTGGTGGTGTATAGAGTACGTCAATTCATTTTTGCATTCTCTTTTTCAAATTACCGTATATTTTTCCTAGTATAATACATTAATTTATACTGGAAATATATTAGAAAGAAATTAAGGAAAGGAATTTATTTTAAAAAAAGATAGAAGAAAAATTAATCTCTAATAAAGTCTACTTTGCAGGCTTATTCCGCATATGTTGAATTAATGAGCATCTCAGGCGGAAAGGCTCTAATATTTCGTCGATCGTGAGTTGGTAATCGGATGGTCAAAGTTTTTTGCAGTTTTCATTGAAAGAGTAAAAAAAATTGCCTCACTTCAGCTAACTTATTTTTTCTGCTTGTGTCCCTTGTGTCTTTGTCGTCTCATCTGATGACCGAGAGGGGTGGTGTAACGGTTAGCGTTCTGGCCTCGCATTCGGGAGGACGGCGGTTTGAATCCCCGTCCGGGCATCCAGATTTGGGTTTTCCATGGTTTCCCCAAATCACTCCAGGCAAATGCCGGGATGCTTCCTTCAGAAGGCCATGGCCGAATTCCTTCCCATTCCTTGCCCCCCATCCTTTCCCGTCTCTAAAGACCTAGTTGTTATAGGAGACGTTAAGCAGTTAAAAAGTCTCACCTGATGGCAACACACGACTTTCTGAATTGTTTGAGTTCCATGACCTCCTACACAATTTAAATTCCCTTGCCGTTTCATTAAGGTTTTATTTGTAAATATTTTTGATACACAATAAGTACAAAATACATAAAAATTCCAAAACTTCCACTTTATTAGTGTCAAACACGCTTCTCTTACAGATTCTTTGTGTATCACCCACCTTCCCGTTCCGCTGAAGGTAAATGTTTGTAAACTCTACGAGATCATTAATGATATTATTGTTTATAATCTGTTGGAAAACAGAAAAATTGTCACTTACATCACAGTTTTTGGAAAACGGAAGAATGGTTTTCAACAAACTATTACGAAGCGTTCTTGCGAATTTGCTCTTGACGGGACTTCTCTTCCATACATTAATTTCGCTTACATCTATGAAAAACTTCCCTCTTGCCTTTTTGTTTGTTTTTACACAAACTGCTTTATTACCTCAGTGGTCCGCAACCGGTGTGCCGCGGCACACTGGTGTGCCGCGGCGAGGTGAAAGGTGTGCCGCGAAATTTTACCCATTATAAGGAATTAATGGGCAAGTTTTTTTATCAATTATATTTTAGGTTCATGTGCGGCGACTTGTTACTTATTGTCGTATTCTAAGAAATTAAATGTTATTTATTTATTTACTCACATCTGCGTTAGTTTTGTTTATTCCTTTTTAGCAATATTTTTCTTATCTGTCAAGCAAAGATGTCATTTATTTTCTTCGGTTGTTGGAAAGTAAGAAAAACCAAAGAACTTTCATGACCGCTACAGTACGTGTTTCTGAAAAAGTACAGGAAGATAGTTATAAGGCAGCCGAACTTATCGTAAAGGCCAAGAAACCACAAACAATAGGTGAAACGCTGTTAAAGCCTGTTTGTAGAGAGATGGTGTGAATAGTTCTGGGTTTAGAATCTACTCGTTAAACTTCAAAAATTCCTCTTTCTGCTGACAAAATCAGTCGCCGAGTAACTGATAAGTCTCGTGATATTGAAGACATTATAAATGAGAAAATCAACAACAGTCATACGTTGACTTCAGATCAACGAGGTCACTGATATTAGCCACCACGCATAACTTCTGGCTTACATTCGCTACATCGCTGGAGATGTATTGTAAATAATTTATTTTTTTGCAAACAACGTCCAGAGCAAATTACCGGTGATGAAATATTTAGTTTAACTGATGAATATTTGCTCCTTAATGAATTAACATGGAAGGATTGCGTTAGTGTTTGTACAGACGGAGCGGTTGTTACTACAGGCCCAGAAAAAAGGATTTGCAGGTTTGGTAAGCGAAGTAAATCCCAACTTACGATGTGATCATTGTCTCATTCACCGCGAAGCCATTCTTCCTTCTCTGAAAGATGTGCTGGACGAAGTAGTAAAAGTCGTGAATAGTGTTGTAAAAAAACTGTTTTTTCTGCCTTGAAAAAAAATTAAAAATTAAAAAAAACTATGAAAAAACACGTTTTTTCATAACTACTAAATCTCAAATTCGTAAGACATTTATCGCTTACTATGACTGCTTTAGAGTTTGTACTTATCTTAATTTTTAAATCTACTATATTTTTCTGGCTCAGTTGAAAAGAAAATAACGAAAATATTGGCAACATTGACTGAAGTTTTTACGAACGGGGACTTCCCGAAGAGGCTAGGTTGCGCGGGAAGGAATCCCCGTTCCCCGTTGTTTGGTTTGATACTCGCTATTTGAACTAGTGCTGCCAGCCCTATGAATTTATCTGTAGACCTACTGATCTTTTCAAAAAATTAGGAATTATAAATTTATCTACGGTTTTTAGCCTCTTTTTATTACTTACTAGCTTACCCGGCAATGCTTCACTATTGCTGGACTTGAGTAGGCACATAGATTAAATGAAAAAATATTTACATATAAATTTTAAACTGCTGTTTCATTCATTTTCAGTTGGAAAGGGTGAGAGGGGATGCACTTTGGAAAACATATGCAGGCAGTATTTTTCTGTTTGTTTCAAAGTATAAGTGCGCAAATTCCCATTGAAATCTGATGAAATATGTGGTTTTGTCTAAATTATGGGGAGGAGGGGTGTGTTTTTTTTTTTTTTTTTTTTTGACAGGAACCTTTTCTGTTATCCCGTCGACAACTCACCAAAGCTTCACCGTAATCGGACGAACGGTTTGCGGGTTTGTTTAAATTATGGGGTGTTATGGGGAAGAGGGAGTAATTAAGGTGGTGGAAAGAGAGGAGAGAGATTGGGTTTTTGTGAAATTAATGTGTACAGTATTTCTCCCTCTTTTTTAAAGTATAAGTGTACAAATTCTTATCTAAATAGGATAAAAATGTGGTTTGCCTAAATTATGGGGTAAAAACGTAATGGGGTTGGAAAGGGGGACAGGGGATGAATATTCGGAAACCAACGTAGGCGGTATTTTTCAGTTTGTTTTAAAGTATAAGTGTACAAATTCTTATCTAAATAGGATAAAAATGTGGTTTGCCTAAATTATGGGGTAAAAACGTAATGGGGTTGGAAAGGGAGAGAGGGGATGGATATTCGGAAACCGTATGTAGGCAGTATTTTTCTGTTTGTTTTAAAGTATAAGTGTACAAATTCTTATCTAAATAGGATAAAATGTGGTTTGCCTAAATTATGGGGTAAAAACGTAATGGGGTTGGAATGGGGGAGAGGGGATGGATATTCGGAAACCGTATGTAGGCAGTATTTTTCTGTTTGTTTTAAAGTATAAGTGTACAAATTCCTATCTAAATCGGGTAAAAAATGTGGTTTTGCCTAAATTATGGGGTAAAAACGTAATGGGGTTGGAAAGGGAGAGAGGGGATGGATATTCGGAAACCGTATGTAGGCAGTATTTTTCTGTTTGTTTTAAAGTATAAGTGTACAAATTCCTATCTAAATCGGGTAAAAAATGTGGTTTTGCCTAAATTATGGGGTGTTATGGGGAATAGGGGGTGACTTTTTGGAATTTTTTTTTTCACAGGAACCTTTGCAGACGCTCACTCGAAAACTCTCCAAAGTTTCATTGCAATCTGGTAAATTGTACAGGAATGCATAGAAGACGAACAAACCCACAAACATTGATTTTTATATATAAGATTGTGCTTTCCTTATATTCGCATATACTTGTTAAATTCTCAGCGTATAGTGATACCGAGTCATTAAATTGTCAGTAATTATGAATCGTTTCCTTGCAACCGTTGGCGTAAACCAACGATTGAAAAAGAATTTTGTATGATAATAGATTTAAATCCAAACTTAAAAAATTATCGGCCATTTTTTATGCACAGTGTGTACTTTGCTCACAATTTAAAAGTGTAATCTCAAAATCTTTTGCGTACAATGCAAGAACAACCAGTAAAAGAAAATGTAACTATTTCTGAAGTTATGGATCTAGAGGAAACAGAAGAAGAAACAGAAAATTCCGACACCGACCGAACTAGTGTTGGTAGTGCTGATACTAGTGAATGTGGTACTGACATAGAGGATGAATAAAATTTTGTTACCTGTATAGAAACATTTATGAATCATCATGTAAGACATTATATGATTCAATAAGATTTAAAAAACACATGTAAAATGTAAGTTCTGTAAATAAAACTATTATTATCAAATACAATGTTTTCTGAAAAAAAATTAGAAAAAAACAAGGGTGCTATTTTTTTTTTTTTTTTTTTTTTAATATGCAACACTAGTTGTGAACTTCATAAAATCGCGGCCCCTTAATTCCTGACTATATCAGGAAATGGGTTCAGAACACACTACACTCCTGCTACATACAGAAGGACGCTGGCTGTCACGAGGAAAAGTGTTAACGCGTATATTTGGACTTAGAGAAGAGGTCCAGGCATTTTTGACAGTTGAAAGACGCAAGTACGCGGATTTATTCGCAGATGGCGAATGGGTATGTAAGTTGGTATATCTTTCCTACATTTTCGTACACTTGAATGAGCTGGACGTCAAAATGCAAGGTAGGAAAGAAAGTATTCTTATTAGTATGAATAAGATTAAAGGATTTGAAAATAAGCTGGATTTGTGGTTACAGAGGTTTGAAAATGGGTCGTGTGAGATGTTCCAACTGTATGGGTACTGATTCAAAAAGTAGTTTGGAGAAAATGTTGAAGATTTCGACTAGGTTCGTGATAAATTGGTTGCAGATTCTGAACATCTTCCAATTAATATTTAAGAGGAACTCGCAGATTTTAAATCTGACAGAACTTTGAAATTAAAACTTGTTCAAGTTCCTTTAGATACATTTTGGCTAACAAAAAGAAATGAATACCCGGAAGTTAATGTGTTATTGCCACTTCCAACTACATATTTATGTGAATTGGATTTCTCGACGTTGACTGAGATTGAAAAGTTCAAGAGGGAAAGACTAACATCCGTCAATGAAGAAATAAGGCTTGCATTGTCCACGATATCTCCACGGATCAACCACCCGTGTGCATTTAAGCATCGTGTACAATTATTTATTTTAATAGCAATATAAAACTGCATGATTATTAATTTTATGAAACCACTATTATTTTTTTATGTGTTAAGGGTCTGTATACCACGGAAAAAAAATTTCGTATAGAGAGGATTCTTTTTGCTCAACCGCCCGACCGGTAAGATGTGCCGCGAGATTTATGGATAACCTTATGGTGTGCCGCGAGTAGGAAAAGGTTGCGGACCACTGTTTACCTGAATCACTGGCAACATCTCCGATATCAGTAGAATTGTCGGTGAAACACGAGGTGACAAAGGTGTTACAGGAGATTCAAGAACGTATCCGTCAATTTCTGAGTCATTTTAATGACCAGAATGTTCAATGAACTGTCGACAGCGCAGTGTGCCTCCTCGTCCGAAACCCACTGCTAGTCATACTTGGAGGGGTGGAGTAGTGTTGTAAAAAAACGGGGTTTTCCTGACTTGTAAAAAAAAACCATGAAAAAAACTATGAAAAAAAACACGTTTTTTTTCTGGGACATGTTTTTTTTCATAACTACTAAGTCTCAAACTTGTAAGGCATTTATCGTTTAATATGACTGTTTCAGAGTTTGTACTTATTTTAATTTTTAACACTACTATATTTTTCTGGTTCAGTAGAAAAAAAATAAGAAAATATTGGCAACATTGATTGAAGTTTTATTTTACGAACGGGGACTTCCCGAAGAGGCTAGCTTGCGCGAGACGGAATCCCCGTTCCCCGTTGTTTGGATTGATACTCGCTATTTGAACTAGTGCTGCCAGCGCTGCGAATTTATCTCTAGACCTACGGATCATTTCAAAAAATTAGGAATTTTAAATTTATCGACGGTTTTTTGCCTCTTTTTTATTACTTATTGTGCTTTCCCTATATTTGTATACTTGTTAAACTCTCAGCGTATAGTGATACTGAGTCATTAAATTTTCAATAATTATGAATCGTTTCCTTGCAACCGTTGGCGTAAACCAACGATTGGAAAAGAATTTTGTATGATAATAGATTTAAATTCAAACTTAAAAGAATTATACAGAATTATCGGCGCAGTCTTTATGCACAGTGTGTACTTTTCTCACAATTTAAAATTGCAATCTCAAAATCTTTTGCATACAAGAACAACCAGTAAAAGAAAATTTAACTATTTCAGAAGTTATGGATCTGGAAGAGACAGAAGAATAAACAGAAAATTCCGACACAGACCGAACTAGTGTTGGTAGTGCTGATACTAATGAATGTGGTACTGACATAGAGGATGAATAAAATTGTGTTTCCTATTTAGATACATTTATGAATCATTGTGTAAGACATTATTTTCAGTAAGATTTAAAACACACATGTAAAATGTAAGTTCAGTAAACAAAACTATAATTTATCAATTATATTGTTTCCTGAAAAAAAAAAAAAAAAAAAAAAAAAAAAAAAACAAGGGTTCTAGGTTTTTTTCATGTTTTCTTTCACAAAGCTGAAAAAAAACTTCTTTTTTGTTTTAAATTTGCAACACTAGGGTGGAGTAATGGGATCGCCAAACTGACACGTAGGGAAAAGGTTAATTATAGTCCAGTCATTTAAGCTTAAATTAGATAAGAATCTCTGAATTCGAGATACCCAGCTGTAAGTCTGTGAATATTTGTATATTGACACCCTAAAAGTTGTCTCAAAACCTACATGTGGTAGGGTGTACGCAAACTATTAAATTTCAAGGTCAAAGGTCACAAAAATCGGTTTTTTTGCGCTTTTTTTTGTAAATATCTCATTTCCTATGGGTTTTTTTGCTATTTGTATTTATTATCAATATTGTAGAATACAAAATTCTCTACAAATTTTTGTCTACAAAAATTTTTTATACGGTGAACCGTTTTCGAGATAGAGGGCGGAGAGCGCGCGGTCACAGCATCACTTCAGGTCAACCGGTGCCTCCGGTCGAAAACGCGCCATATACAGTTGATGAACTATCGATAAATCAATGAGTATAAATATTTGTCAATTTTTATTAACTATTATACTATATTTTATCATTTTCTTCATGCATTAAATCTATATTTATTCAATAATACTGATAACCGTTTCCTAAAATTAAAAAATAATTAAGGGAAAAACTTTAAATCATAGTATAATTATATTCTCATTTACACTAATGACATTTTAAATAGAAAATAATTAAGTGCATCTTCTTTAAAATCTGAAAATTTTAAAACCCTTCCACTACGTCAAAAATTATATCCGGGAATTATACGGGCCCCTATTATACACTACGGACCTTTCTATTTATAGCCAGTAGGGACAGATGTTCAATTGTATAGTTACGACCGTCTTCTCTTTCTTTCAGTTTGAATCGTATCTTGGTAACTACGGACGTACAATTTCAAGAACTATGGCTGATTTGTGTTTCATGAAATCCATGAAAACCGAAGGAGTATACTACGCAGTTAATATCGATAGCTTCTGGAATTGTTGGAAATGAGCAAATTAACTGCCACAGAGCTTACGAAATTGGATTAGAGTCTATGAAGAAGATCAACGGCTCATCATTTAATGAAATAAAGTTGAAACGTTCCGGAAAAGTAATGCCGCTTTCCAGTGTTAACAAATCTGTAAAAATAAATGCAGTGGATCCATTATTACTCTTCCAAAGAATTACTGTCAGCAAACAATTTGAAAGTAATCTTGAAGAATATCTTCAATATGAATTGAGTTCCGTATCCAACAGCTCTATTTGATAATGATGGCATGAGAAAAACAACAAAATCGTCATTGTATGACCAACATGAGCCCAATACATTTTGTTCTCAATGAAAATAATGTGACGTTCATTATTGATGGCGGATTTCTTCTTCATCATGTTGTATGGAGCAGAGAAGATACTTTTTCTATTATTTTTGATAAATACATGAATTATTTACAAAGGCATTACAGTTCCAAAATAATTGTTGTATTTGACGGATATTCAGACTATAGTAAGAACGTAAAAGCTATGGAGCAGCAGAGAAGAACTGCTGCACTTTCAAAAACGTATGAAGTCTGTTTCGATGAAACAATGGTTGTACCAGTTACTCAAGAAAAATTCTTATCAAATCGAAATAACAAGATATGCTCATTAATATGTTAATTGAAAAATTACAAGCTGATAAAATTACTACTAAACAAGCCAGAGATGATGCGGATGTTCTTATTGTTGAAACTGCAATTGAAGAATCAAAGTCTGAAAAAACTGCAGTTATAATAGGACAAGATATTGATTTACTTGTCATTTTAATTGGGCGTACACTGTCTTACGAACAAGAAATTTTCTTTAAAAAAGTTGGGAAAGGGAAATGTAAAAACGGAGATATACTCGACTAAAAGTTTTGATAATTATCCTCATTCCAAAACAGATATTTTATTTCTGCACGCATTAAGTGCCTGTGACACAACTTCAGCGCTTTTTAAAAAGGGGAAAAAAATCATTTTTAAAAGTTTTTGAGAAACTGACAAATTTGGATGAACTAGCTGCAGCATTTGAGGAAGAAAATTGTTCGGCCCAGAGATTATTAGAGAGTGGAACTCAAACCTAATTGGCAGTCTATTATAATGCTCCGAAATCTGTGAAAAGTCTCGATCATCTTCGTTATATGCATTACGTCAAGTCTACGAAAACTTAATAAACCTGTGCAGCTTTTCAAATATTCCACCAACAAGTGCAGCTGCTCATCAACATTTCAAACGTGTATATTATCAAGTTCAAACTTGGTTAGGGCATGATTTGGAACCCCAGGTATGGGGTTTGGCAATGCGAAACGATTTCCTGGAGCCTATCATGACAATTTTACCACCTGCTTCAGAAGATTTGCTAAATACAATTTTCTGCAACTGCAAGAGTGGTTGTGGTTCGCGATGCGGATGCAGGAAAGCGGGCTTGCAATGCTCTTTAGCTTGTGGCCAATGTAATGGGCAAGCTTGTCTCAATGCTCTACCATATCAGAGCGACATTAACGAAGATGGAACCTTTGACCCAGAAATCATGGAAGAACTTGAGACAAATGTCGTTGAAGACGATAATGAAGACCAGTTTGAAATTTACCATCAGCCGGAAGACGACGAAGAAGAGGAAGAAGATGATTAAAATTATAAATTGTAGTTTTTGTACCCTTTATTCCATTTTTTTACTTTTAATAAAAATAAATGTATTGAATGATATTTTTTAATAAAAAGATTAATTCATAATTTATTTGTTTTTTTCATCATGTAAGAAGTTATTAATATTAATTAGGTTAAAATTCAAATGTAATTCCTATATTTTCATTAACAATTCTGCAATTACATAGGCAGGTAAGTGTTGTTAAATAAATTAATACTGAATAAAAAGTGGATAGGTTAGGAAAAAATGATAAAAATATAATATAATAGTTAATAAAAATTGACAAATATTTATAATCATTGATTTATCGATAGTTCATCAACTGTATATGGCGCGTTTTCGACCGGAGGCACCGGTTGACCTGAAGTGATGCTGTGACCGCGCGCTCTCCGCCCTCTATCTCGAAAACGGTTCACCGTATAAAAAACTTTTTAAACAAAATTTGTAGAGAATTTTGTATTCTACAATATTGATAATAAATACAAATAGCAAAAAACCCATAGGAAATGAGATATTTACAAAAAAAAGCACAAAAAACGATTTTTGTGACCTTTGACCTTGAAATTTAATAGTTGCGTACACCCTACCATATGTAGGTTTGAGACAACTTTTAGGGTGTCAATATACAAGTATTTACAGACTTACAGCTGGGTATCTCGAATTCCGAGGTGAACTTACTGTAATGACTGGACTATTAGGGGAGTGAGATCAGCTAGGCGCACTGTGTAGAAGCCAGGAATAACTCGTTGGTGAGCGCTGCCCCTGCCCCCTCATTCAGGGTTAAGGAGTGTCGAATGTTGGTTCACATGATGATATTGAATACTTTCCATCAGCCCGGAAAGAAACATACTTATCCCTTTTTTCCTTATTGCGTTATATAACTCTTCTGGTTTCGATTACTACCGTACACTTTGTGACTAACTTTATTTTTTTATTGTGTTTCCTTACGACTTTACGCCTCGTGGACGGCTTAGGTCATTAGAGGCGGAATGGGAATGGAGACAAGGAACGGTAAGGAATTCGGCCATTGCCTTTTTGAAAGAAGTATCCCGGCATTCGCCTGGAGTGATTTGGGGAAACCATGGAAAACCCAAATCTGGATGCCTGGATGGGGATTCGAACCCGCGTCCTCCCGAATGCGAGGGCAGAACGTTATCCGTTCACCCACCACACCCAGTGATTAAATTTAAACAGTTATTTGTTTTAGAGTTATACATTCACTGAACTTTTTACTTTCGTCATAACATTCTTTGGAATTATTTCGATTTGCTACCTAGCTCTACTTGTGTGGCAAAGCTCCTCCTCTTACATCCCTGGCTGATAGTCCATAATAGTTTCATATCTCTGCCTTTCTCGAATGTAGGTAATTCTTCGTTTTTTCAATAGAATTTCCTCTCAATCAATAATGCTTTCACTGCTGTAAGCAGCCAAGAGCCTTCTCTCCTTTCCTGTTTTATCCTGAAATCTACCACCAGAAACTTATGGCTATGGTGTACGAATGCCAGTGAATTATAGTAGTTTTTCCTAACCAGTGTGAATAGTGAATACTCCTTCATCGGCCCACCCAGTATCCGTGCGGTACACTCTATAACCCTCAGCGATATCCTCATTTTCTAGCAACGCCTCCTTCAACCAATCTCTGTGAACTATTTGCTACCATATTCTAAATTTGTTATTACATATACAGTTGATTGATTAGTAGCTGGATGAAGTATATTCTATTAATTGCTATTCCTTCTTCTTCCTGTAAATGTATACAACATTACACATAAAATCAAATTATAATTTATTAGATTTATTTATTTTAACTAATAATGGGCGATTAATAGTACATATTCAATAACACACAAAGCTTTATAAAATGGATGCCTTTTCAAGTTTGTAAAGTAATATTTATATAGTTATTGTAGTGACATGGATCCTAAATATTGTAGCAGACTATATGTTGAATAATCTTCTAGCGCCTTCGAGCATTGTACCGTCCCTTCACGTAAATAATTGCATCATTTTAATTGGCAGGGAGACAGCAGGTAAGACTTGTGGCCCAAGTAAGCTCTGGGACGCACCACGAAACAGCAACGAAATTGCCAATGAAATTGTCTACACCATTGTAATTGGTTCATTACCTTCAAGTGATGGCGACCAATTTGAAAACAAATTCACCATCTATCGCTTTTAAATCCTTGTGCGTCCAAGATAGTCGTTATGATAACAACCCAGGTTCCATACAAACTACTTTAGCTTGTGGATTTTACAGCAAGATATGAAGCAGAATGCGCGCGTGGAGCCGGAAAATTCTCGCTGCTTTCAAATTACATTCAGGTGATTTGAAGTTGATAACATTGTTCTGTATCCTCCCAATTGCAGAGATATCCAGAAGCTAAAGGTCTAGGACCAGCCGCCTATTGAGATGTAGACCACCCAGGGTGCGCCACAAGGAGGCTAGTCTACTTTTGCACCGCCAGGAACGGGTTGGGGAGCTCTCAGAACATCAGCTTTTGCTCTGTTATATTCAACTGCCAAATACTGCAGTCCAGTATAGCTAAATAGCAGTCACACAAAAAAGATCGACATTCAACTAAATGACACAATGAGAACAATATCTGGAATTGTGAAATCCACACCTACAGACTGGCTGCCTGTACTCTCTAACATCGCCCCTCCAAGTCTCCGAAGACATGCGGCATTAAAAAAGGAATGGCAGAAATGCTTAAGTTATCCACACCTTCCAATACATCAGGATTGCACACAAAAAGCTCCAAACAGACTAAATATAGGTATTCAACGTGGAAGTTTGGTCAAAATAACTTCAACATTGGCGCGAAGTATGGTGCACTGAGTGAACCAATCCCAGCCGTGACCCTACACGGCAGCCTCCTGGAGTCAACCTTTCTAGGAAAACCTGGACGGCACTGAACCCAGTGACAATAGGCCACAGTAGATGCAACTACTGGATGTACAAGTGGGGAATGACAGAGAATCCTTCTTGTGACTGCGGTAACCACCAGCAAACCATTCACTACATCGCCATGGAATGCCCTCTTAGGAGATTCAGTGGTACAATGCATCAGATTCACGAAGCAACCACAGAAGCAATTGAATGGCTGCAATCGTTGGACATCAGTCTGTAGTAATATCCCTGTTTGTTTCTATCTATTCAATGTAGTTACTGTTTTTGTATTCTTGTGCCATACGAATAAATAAATCTTTAGGCCAGCTTAAATGATCATTTTGTAGTGAATAGTCAATTACAACTGGAGGTGCAGCTGAGACAAAATTCGTCTCGTTTTAGTATTGAAGAAGAATACTCTCATTCGTATTAAGAACTGTTGGTTTCTTGAATACTTGCCGTGCTTTTGTTTTTCTTGTAGTTCAATTTCAAGTTCTCGTACGGTTACGGCACATCACATTTTAATATTAAGGAGATGGCAGTTTCACTAGCTCCCCCTTGCGTTTCCTGTTTGACGTGAACCTAGGTTTTTTTTTCCAGTTGGCTTCGCATTGCTCACAGTCATCCGCTTAATTGCTCATGCGGCATAATTCATGAGAGTTTAATGATGATAAATTTACTCTTTAGCGGATCTAGATTGGCTTATATGTATGAACTTGTACTATTCCCAGCTCGAATCAGTACAAGATCTTTTTTTACATTCGGAAGTATCTGTTTAAAAGCTTCACAAAAACCCAAAAGCATTCTCAATCACATATACAGTATACACCGAAGTAACCATTTCCAGAACGTCTACAACGCTTTCTGCTTTTATTTTCGGAAGATCACCTGGAATATACGATTCCGTTGTGCCTGTGATACCGAGATTTAATTTCGTTAGGTCAATGTTTACAACTTAAAAAAAATTGAACCCTTCATAAGACGACACAGCTTCTGTGCTTACTCAGAAGGTATTGTATTGTTTGTGGCCTATATAACTTTGCTAGCAACATCAGTGGATTTATCTTCTTACCATACATCAAAAGTCAGAAGCTTAGATGGGAGTGGTTATATCGCGATACACATTGTTTCACCAACATAGTGCTCATGAAATTAGTAACAACTAATAATAAATAAATTGTTTGTACCCTACTGGTACACGCCACATTTCAACCTATCCACATTTCCATTAATATTGCCGCTACAAAATCACACTATGTGGACAGATTTAAACACATGAAATGCATCGCGAACTACATTTCGAGTTAACAGCAACGTTTGCTTCATCATGTTTAGTAGTTCACACAGCACAAATTATCACAATTAACTTCATCGTACACTTTCAGTGTAAACTGAAACTCAACTAAAGCATCCACATTCACTGTATCGCGATGTAAATTTGACCCACTTAAATTAAACTTTCAATACTTTTTCACAATAAGGCTAGCCTTTTAGGTGCTAAGTAGTAACTTAGGTTGATTGTCTGCACTACACCAACAAACATTTGAGAACGATATCATCCTATTGAGAGCAATGAATAAATTTATAGCGAATGGCTCTAATCTTGCAGTTATCTATCAACCACTTCAAGAACAATAATCACAATGTGGTTTAATTATGAAACGTTATTCCAGGTTGTTTCCTATCTTGTCTATTTGTGCAACTGTATGCAACACAACTTGGCATTATAAAAAACTTTGAAATATTAGAAAATGAAATGTTCACAGCAGCATACACAGTGCAAACAGCCCAATGTTGTGGGGTGAGTGCTAGGCCGCCGCGCATGCGCAGTAAGAGACGAGGTTTTATGTGAAGTTTCACCGATTTGGCCTTATTTCGTCTCCATATATTCCTTCCTCCATGGCAGATACTGCTGGGAATAACTCATTTAATGTGTGTTCCAGGTTATCGTTTACGTAATTAACCGTATAAACACTGCCCTCTATACACATAGCACTTTCTTTCTAAATCTGTACTGTGTAGTCTGCTGAGGTATAAAGTTCGCATTTTAAAAGACGTTTCGAAAATCCGATTAGTAATACAATTTGGTTTAGTAAAGCCGATTTCGTGTTTGTATCTCAATCTTGAGTGAATTTTTGTTTGCTATAATAACAATGTCGTTATAAGAACGAAATTTCTAGCTTTGCCTGGGAACAATGTACATTTTAATGTGATTGACATATCGGCGAAAGGGATTGTGGATTTTGTTTTGCATCTTCGAGGACTAACTGGTATTGTTCAGCGTGACTGGAGTGGTTTGCATGGATTTGTGGATAGAATAAATAAATACCAGTGCAATGAAACACAAATGTCGTTTTAATCAGAGAATGTGTCTGTAAAAGAAATATTGTATAAGACGTGATCTCGTTGCTAAAATTACGCGTCTATTATTTAAGAAGGCTGCTAGGTACATATATTTCAAATTAAGTCCAATAGCTAGATCATAGTTTTTCTCTGAAGGAATCATGTTATCCTACTTTCAAAGAAAATTATTGATATGTTTTTCAGGCTGAGAATGTATCATGTTGCAACAATTCACAATGAAAAGCAGAAAGCGTCAATCAGACAGAAAATAAAGAAATCTTTGTTGTTTTGTAATCAATAAAAGAAGTAAAAATGGTAATTTCTTGTATTTACTTTCATTATATTCTCATATGAATGATATGATTGTTATTAATTTTGAAATTTTATTCTTCAGTATTGAATAATGATTGTATAAAATTAGTGCATACATTGGTATCTAGTTGATGGTCTCAGGTCTATACAAAAAGTGGGTAAAATAGTAGAATGGAAAGTGGCTTTAACATACAAGGTTATAATTTCAAATTAGAGGGTGGGTGTGCTTACATTGAAGTAGTATGTAATATCAAAAATTTATTTTAATGTACTAATTTGTTGGCCTTGGCCAGACATAGTAAAGTTTAATTAACAGGTAGTAAATCATGCTTAGATTTCCTAGAGCCATGTGCTGAGTTGTTAAGTCTTTAGAAGGGAATGATCTTAGTTCTTAAATTTGTGTACCTGTATTTAATGTTTTCCTTCATTATATTTATTAATGGGTTTCTATTATTGAAACGTTAACATCTTTCCGGATCAATTGCATTAGCCTGCTAGAAGACGGAGAAAAATAATTAACATTACTAAAAGTGAAGAAAACAAGTCCGAAAGCTAATATAGTAAGTGTAGATTCTGTAATTAGCATGTGGTTAACCTCATTCGATCTTCCTTGGGCAAGTGAAGACCCTTGACAGCATAAAAATTTCCATTCAACAGTGGTTCGTTATATAACTGTACGAATATTTCAAATTTCCCGCGATTACTTGCCCCTAATATGGCGGCGCCAGCCGTCTTCAATTTCGCCTTTCGCAACCGATCCAACCTTAGGCCATGCGCAAATTGAGACGCGTATCGCGCGTGTGACGTGACGTGACACGAGCGGCATGGCGCGCGCGTGAGACACGCGTAGCGTCGTGGTCCGCACATTGAGACGCAGATTCCAAGTGGCGAGCGTACCACTCGCGTCTGAAAATACACGACACGCGAAGAAAACCTTTATTATTATTATTATTATTATTTTTAACATTTGTCACTATTTAGAATCAGATGATGCATAACATGGAGTTTTGCTTTATTCCTTGCTGAATAAGAAATTTAAATAGCCTAATGAATATATTTTGTCGAAAAGTAAAAGCGGATGCGGATTACAAATTCATCACCATTGATATTGGAGCTATGGGCAGATTTGGCAATGGAAATGTATTTGCTAGTAGTGCATTTAATTACGTCAGGTCTGACACCAGCTGGTTTACGTCCAGCAACGTGGATAGGAAGGCTAGCGCTAGTCAAATGACCAGCTGATAATCTATCCTACGACGCTAGCTGCTGAACAACCTGTTTATTGTAGCACTTGACTATACATGTTAAAATCGTTGGTGCACTACTGTAAGGCTATTTGCGTCTATGAATGATGGCTACTGATATTGACTGATAAAATGGCAGACTGAACTTAGCAAAGTGCGCCTTCGGTATACTGTCTTCATGGTTTCGTGTGTTCAGGAAACCATTTGATAATAACATGGACACGGTGAAATATATTTTAAAATCAGCTCCCATTTTAAACAACTACTTACTACACTTTAAAATATTAACTGTGGAGATAGAAATATAGAAAAGATGAAGAAGAATCATACCTGTATCATTAGAAAACACATAAAAATAAACTTATTAAAAATATACAATAAAAAATGATTTTCTAAAAAAAATAGGTAAGAGTTTATGTTTTAAACGTTATATCGCATAATAAAATATGTAAATGAATTTTAAATGGAATAAAATCAATTCTAAATGATTTTTAATGTGACAAATAGAAATATTCGGTAATATGGGTATTTGAAACCGGGTTCGCATAATGGGAAGTAGGCCCCCTACCACATACACCACGACAAAGCAAAAACAAAAGGTTAATTATGAATATAAGGTGGGGGAAGAATTGCTTGCTGAAGACTTGAAATGTAAATATCTTGTCATTACTTTTGATAACTAGCTTACCTGGGCAGGACACATTGGACAAGTGGTAGGAAAAGGTTTCAAAGATCTGCATTTTTTGGAGAGAGTGATGAGGGGATGCACGATAGTAGTAAAGGAATTGGGTTACAAAACTTTGGTTAGATCATTGCTGGAATATGGTAGTGTAGTATGGGACCCTCATTTTACGTATCAAATACGGGAGTTGGAGAGGGTGCAAAAAAGGGCTGCTAGATTTGTTTCTGGAAATTATCGCAGAATGCAATCAGTGACGGATATGATAAAGGAGCTGGAATGGGATTCATTGCAAGACAGGAGGAGGATGAGGAGGGTCATGGGATTGTACAGGCCATATACTAGCGTGAGGCATGGAAAGATATTGCAATAGGTATGAAAAGTAGTGCATGGAAGGGAAAAGATGACCATGACCACAAGCTGGCACTCGATTTCAGGCACAAGGGTGTGGGAAGATTATCTTTTTTAGGTAAGGGTGTCAGGGATTGGAATGAGTTACCAAGAGAAATGATGAATAATTTACCGAAAACGTTGAAAGAATTTAAAGATAAAATTTGTAGAGGGCAAATGTAAGTGGCTGCAGGATAGGGGGAAGATGGGGGTGTAGGGAAATTGCCACCGGAGCCTGTGCTCCATTGCAATTAAATTAAATTAAATTAAATTAAAGCTTTCAGTCTAGGGCTAACAATTTTTGTGATATCTAGGGTTCATTTTGCAGAATTGATTGTAACAGAGACATATGGAGTAAATCCTTACAGCATATACTCGGCTGATCGAAATCTGTTCTCAAGATGTCTGATGGTCTTCAAGTTAGTAGTGGTAGCAGAAGATGTGAACGATACCAAACTGTTGTAGCAAACTCAATCACTGCTAGAACAAGAAACTTCTTCAGCTGTTTTCAAAGTGAGGAAGAATTTCACTGAGTATTTCCACAATTAAGGAGCAGTTTCGTGGCAAGGTCAAACCGTTATGATTGGAAAATACTGACAACATAGCACGCTTCATTTGTGCAAGTAATACATTCTATATGTTTTGTAGGGACATGTTAGAGCGAACGTTACTTTTTGAGGTACTAACTGGGAAAATCCTTTCCTTAGTATGAACGATATGTATTAACGAAAAATTGTGAAATGGCTATTTGTGGAAATATGGCTAATACTAATTGTCCTTCAGATTACAATTATTTGCAGTGACACTCCAAGTCCGATTCTTCAGTTTTGTCTTAATACAATATAAATATTTTGTTTAATAAAGCTCTTTACACTATACCAAAGTCTCCACTAATTTTTTTTTTTTTTTTTTTTTTTTTTTTTTTTTTAAAAGGTAAAGAACATGGGCTAACAATAGCACACGTGCTATACGCGTCTCAATTTGCGTCTGGACTTACGCTCCGGCGAGGCAATCTGGAGCGCCTGTCCCATATATATTGTAATTACAATTAAATCACTATATGTTTCTAATTGACTCTATAACTGTGCCAAGAAGGGTAATCGTAAAACCGAATTCGGAGAGATATTTGGTGTACATCTTTAATGTGAAACGATTTGTAAAAACAAAGCTATCATTTACATGGTGTTTCATATCCACCACAACTTATGGTATACGTAAATATGAAGTATAAAATATGCCATTTGACTATCTTCTTTAAAATGGTTTTTTAAATTGTTTGTTGATACACGTTATTCACCCGGTACTATTTATTTTTTGACGTAACATTCAACGTCAAAATTTAAAGTATTTGAAAGCCCACCAAAACACTCACTTGATTCCTGGAGCGGGCCAAACAACGCCCGTGACGTCACGAGCCAGCAAGTGCTTTTTCGGCATACGTCTCATTCGTTTCTCTGAATTTGTATATAAATTGTTGGAAATATGGTTCGTAAATATTATGTAAGTAGTGAGGAGGCCGATTTTGGAGAGTTTACCGTTATGTGACGTCACAGGTGTGGGGGTAGCCAAGGTCGTATGACGTCTCTAACGCGGGAGATTCGAGTGGGCCAAACAGTCCAGAGGCGTGGAGGGTCTGGTCTCTGACGTCACTGTCGCCAGATGGCAGCACCTTCCGGCAGAATCTCAACCTGCGCAGACATTGCACGCCCCCGCCGGTTCTTCTGTCGCTCTCTTGTGGGAGAAAAAAACCGGTTCCCTCAGGTTCAGGCTATTTCCATATACAAGTTTGTACAGGTGTGCTCGGAGCCATTGTCTCTTTGTAGATTCGAATGCGCACGCTGTCTCGACAAGCAGTCTGCGATTACGAAGCAAAGGCCGTTATTTCCGACCATCCCGCACAAGCGATACAGAAACTGCATTAAGTATTGTAAAACTGCATACTCAACGGGCGCACGCTATCGACAATTTACAGATACTTCCTGGTGTATCAACATTCTGGAATGCG